>JAJAQA010000011.1:41109372-41209372 GCA_021464565.1 Rutilus rutilus | reverse complement strand
CTTGAAGAACCCTTCCTGCAAAGCTACAGTACTGTGAAAAGTACTGACATTCAATTTATTTATAATTTATTTATGATTTAACTTTTATTAACTAATTCAAATCAATGGTGTAACGACCCTTTGCGTTTAAAACGGCTTTTGTCCAGGTACACTTGCACATAGTTTTTCAGGGAGCTTTGCAGGAAGGTTTCTTCAAGCGTCTCGGAGACGTTCCCGCAGTTCTTCTGTGTCAAGTTTCAGATGAAAGTCCACACCCTCCACTAGTTTGTCCTTTATATATTTAAAAAAAAATTCCGAAAATGTTTGTCATCAATTGATTGTTTCCTAAGTTTCATCAACCTTATATTCAATCGTTCTTGTTGTCTAATTATCCGCATCTCTTGCTGTGGAAGCGGTTGTCTCCTGAGGAGGAACTTCCCGTCTTCTGTCTTCGTCGTTTCTTGGCTTCTTTCTTTTCTTCTTTGCTTTGTCTTTTCTGAAGATTTGCTACAAATAAATCATCCAAATTAATCTCAAGCTTGTTTGTTCTAGTTTTTTCTTCGCCCAGGGTATTTACAATGGAAGTACACTCATCACAATTACTGACAATGTGCAAGTGTGTTTGATATATGGACCAAGTTTTCAGACCCAGCGCTGTCGATTTCCCCTGCCACGCACGGGTACTAGCTTCAGCCCAGCCGCGCTTGGGCCCTCATAATAAAAATAATAATAATAATCCTTAGAAAAACAATAGGTCCTTCAACCTTTCAAGACTTATTAGGGCACAAAGAACACAAGCAAACCAGAACAGAATAGTTTCGGTTTCTGAATTAGATCTAGCTCTAAAAAAAAAACCAACACAGTTTTTCTGCCCTTTCTCCGCCCAGCTCAGACATCCTCATACTCTCATGCAGAGGACATTGAGGCGTCTGTGTTCTCGTGTGAGGACTCGATCTCGTCTGTGTTCCCAGACTTCGGGAGATCATGTGGAGTCCTCTTCTGTCCAGTTCCCGGTTGGCATCTACCCAGAACTATTCATATCACTCATCCTCAGCTCTGTATTTATATGGTCACCCGCCTGCTGGTGTCTTGAGTTTCATCTGTTCAACCTGCCTTCAATAAACTGTTTGCTTGCATTTGGATCTACGACTCTCCTTCTGACAGTAAGTACATTTTTCAACAGTTTTAAAAATTAAAGAATAGCAACAAAACCTCAGTTTGCTACTGTTCATGATCTCAGTGAAAGTACTAAAGTCTGCCCTGATATATCTGCTCTGCCGATGTAGCACGCCCGCCGTCCGGCTGGCGGTACTGCAGTAAATGTTCTGTTTGATTAAAACAAAGAGACACAGACAGTTGTGCTGTTGTTAGCCTGGAGTCGCTCTTGTAATCCATACATCTCAATGTATTACCGTCTCTATAGTCTGAGCAAAAGGTGTCATAGTACATACTGTTTAACTAAATAGTAGAGCGAACCATAGGTTAGATCCTATAACCATTTAAACTTAATTCCTAAATACAGTACTCAGGCTATACTTAATCAAAAGATCAATAAAATATATTATAAAATACAAATATCAGCTTCCAGTCCACGTCTTTTCCAGAATGGCAGCATAGTTTGTTGGCTCTGGCAATTTGCACCTTTACCTTGCCCCAGACCAAAGATATTCATTATTTTTAAGTACAAAACGTGAAATTAAAGGGGCGATTATGGAGAAAAGGGGAAGACAAAGAAAAACCACTACAAAAGACGACGAAATCAACCCAAACGTGCCTGACGAAGTTAGCGCGAGCTGCGACGGATCGCATGGGGGAGAGCAAATTAGCCTGGAGAAGATTCTCAATGAGATCAAGGAATTTCGTCAAGATAGCCACAAACAACTGCAGGATATAAAAGAAGAATTGAACAAATCCAATAAAAGAATTGAAGAGGCTGAAAGTAGAATAGACGAGGCAGAGACTCGAATTCAAAACACGGAAGAAGTGCTGGAGGAGATGCTGCGGCTAACGGAGCAAGTTGAATCTAGGCTAAACGATCAGGAGGGACGAGCCAGACGATCAAACATCAGGATTTACGGCGTACCGGAAAGATCTGAGGAGAATTTTTCGGACATGATTTCCTTTCTGGAAGATTTCCTCAAATCGACCCTAGGCTTAAACTCAGCGATGGATCTCCAGGTTGAAAGGGCCCATAGATCGCTAGCGCCTCATCCACCAACCACAGCCAAACCGCGATCAATAATTGCCAAGTTCCTTAACTACAGGACAAAAGAGATGGTAATTAAAACAGCATGGGAGAAGAAAGTGATTGAATGGAAAGGCAATAGGATCTCTTTCGACCATGATTACGCCCCTGATGTACTTTGGAAACGGAGGAAGTACCAAGAAGCTAAACGGGTTCTGAAGGAACACGATATCAAATTCCAGTCACGATTCCCGGCCAGACTGAAGGTGTTCTACGCCGAACGCACAGTTATCTACAATTCCGCGGAGGAGGCAGCGACCGATATGGCGAAAAGAGGTCTCCCGATGACGGTAAACGACTCACCCCTTACATTGATTCAGCGAGTTCAGCGGCTGACCTGGAGAAAGACCGGCAAAAAACGCGGACCTCCTGGCAATACGTATCCGTCCTACAAAGACAAACTTCTCGCATTCAGACGCCCACAAACAGAGGATCAGTGAGTGAAAAGATGTGCACTTTAAGTGAGACCTAAATGAATGTAACTTAACTGATGTCCCTCTCTCTAAGCACTTTTATTAACATTTTGCCACTTTTCTACTTTTAAGTTCTACTTCCCGATTAGAGAATATATAATTTAGTTGCAAATCGTGCCAAAGGAAAAGATGAACAATTTCAAAGACTGTACGATCTTAAGTACTACATGGGCCCTCAGTACATGGCGAGTACAAAGAGGCTAAACCCGTGGAGCATTCTTGTCATCAGTGCTCACTGAAGAACACTGATATAATACGACCCCTGACTTGGAAGTCTTGTTTTCATTTTTATTTTGTTTTGTCTATTTTCACTTAGAATTTCTGGCTGTTCATTGTTACATGTTGAGTTCATGTTCACTGTTAATCCAGAGGGGGGCGCTAATTGACGATAGTGATAGGAGTTGGAAGAAAAGTCAAAGATACACAAAAATAAAAGAAAATGAGTAATTATATAAAAGTAGCATCATTTAACGTAAATGGCTTACTCAATCCTGTTAAAAGAAGTAAGATTCTAACCAAACTTAAAAAAGAGAAAATCGAGATAGCATTGCTTCAAGAGACGCATCTTAATGAGACAGAGCATAGCAAATTAAACCGAATGGGATTTAAGTATGTTTTTTCTGCTTCATTTGGGTCTGGGCATAGGAGAGGAGTTGCAGTCTTAATCTCTAATAAAATAGCTTACGAACACATTTCTGAACTTAAAGATAGAGAGGGCAGATATATAATGGTAAGAGGTAGAATCGAGGGCACCCTAATAACTATTCTCAATGTTTATGCTCCTCCGAACAGCAATTGTTCCTTTTTCAAGACCCTGATAGATTTAATAGCTTCTGAATCTCAAGGTATTTTCATAGGTGGGGGCAATTTAAATGTATTATTAAACCCTAAATTAGATTCTTCAAACCCTTCCACCCTAAAAGCGAGTCCAGTGAGTAGACAAATAAACATAATGTTGAAAGAAATAGGATTGATTGATGTATGGAGAGTTTTTCACCAAGGACAAAGAGATTACACATATTATTCACATCCGCATACATCTTATTCAAGAATTGATTACTTTCTGGCGTTTGGACGAGACAAATTTAGAATTATGGATTGTGAAATAGGTTTAATTGATATTTCAGACCATGCATTAATATCACTTTCAATAAACTTAGAGAACAAACCAAAAAACACTCTCTGGAGATTAAACTCTGGCATCCTAAATAATCAAGACATTAAGCAACACCTTAAAACAGAAATAGAGCAATATATAGAGCAGAATGATAATGGCCTAGTGTCCCCGACCATTTTATGGGATGCATGTAAAGCGGTTCACAGGGGTAAAATTATAGCTATTGCTTCCAAACTGAAGAAATGTAGGATACAGAAAATGAACACACTTAAAAATAATTTGAATCAGTTAGAAATGAAAAATAAGAAAAATCCTAATAAAAATATGTCTCAGGAAATCAGGAAAATTAAAACTGAATTAGACCATTTATATACACAGGAAGTTGAGAAAAAACTAATGTTTCTAAAGCAGAAATACTATGAATCTGGGGGGAAGGCAATGAAATTACTGGCCAGAAGGTTACGTAAACAGCAGGCAGACTCAACTATACAGAAGATACAAGACCCTATATCAAAACAGGTATTGCATAAGCCAGAAGATATCCAGAGAGTGTTTGAAGGTTATTATAGAAAACTATACACCCAAACTCAAGCTGTAGATCCTGTTGATATCAATGCTTTCCTCACTCCTTTAAAACTTCCTTTAATTAGTGATACTTTGAATGCCAAATTAACCGCAGATATAACTGAGGAGGAGATAAATAAAGCAATATCCAGACTCAAAACAAATAAATCTCCAGGCCCAGACGGATTTACTTCCGAATGGTATAAGATTTTTAGACAACAAATTACCCCAATTCTACTACCAGCTTTTAATTGTGTTCTACAAGGAGGTGAATTGCCACCTTCCTGGCGAGAGGCTGTTATCTCTGTGATTCCAAAAGAGGGGAAAAACAAACAGGATTGCACAGCTTATAGGCCTATTTCTGTATTGAATATGGACTATAAGTTATTTGCCTCAGTTTTAACAAAAAGGCTTGAACTGATCATGCCGGATCTAATTAATTCTGACCAAACTGGCTTCATTCGTGGTAGACAAACACAAGACAATATTAGACGGACTCTCCATATCATCAACCATATTCAGGACTCTAATTTACAAGCTGTTCTGTTGAGCCTAGATGCCGAGAAGGCTTTTGATTCTGTCAATTGGCTTTTTCTTAAGTGCGTTCTCTCTAAGTTTAATTTCCATAAGAAGTTTATTCAAGTAATTCAAACCATTTATTCCTGCCCCTCTGCAAGAATTAAAATAAATGGCGATCTGTCTAAGAGCTTCACACTGGGGAGGGGTACAAGACAAGGGTGCCCTCTGTCCCCTTTCCTTTTTGCATTGTTTATTGAACCCCTGGGGCAGTGGATCAGGCAAAATTCAAAAATAAAAGGTATCAATATTAATGGCGATGAACACAAAGTAGCTCTATTTGCCGACGACGTATTAGTGTATTTAAAAGATCCAACTGAGTCGTTGGTGGAGTTGATGGAAACATTAAACATTTTTGGACCCCTTTCAGGATTTAAATTGAATATCCTAAAAACACAATTATTAACTTTCAACTTTAATCCTCCGAAAGAAATTAAAAAAGATTATTGTTTAAAATGGGATCTTAAATATATTAAATACTTAGGAATACATATCCCCAAAGATATAAAGGACCTAGAAGGACTTAATTATGATCCCATAAAAAAATAAATCAAAACAGACATCGCAAGATGGAATTTATTACCTTTTTTAAATATGAGATCTAGAATTGATTCAATCAAGCAAAACATATTACCAAGATTACTTTATCTGTTTCAGTCTCTGCCTGTTGCCTTGCCCAAAAAACAATTTACAGAATGGGACAAATTGATCTCCAGATTCATATGGCAGGGTAAGAGGCCAAGGGTCAAATTTAAAACCCTGCAGTTGAGTAAAGAAAGGGGAGGGGTGGCCCTTCCATGTCTAAAAACATATTTTTGTGCTGCACAATTGAGACCAATAGTCTGTTGGTGCAACCCAGAATACCAAGCAAGATGGAAAGATATTGAGCTAGGTTGGCTTGGGGAGATTCCTATACAAGCGACAATTGTAGATGAAATTCTAATCAAAAACAAAAGAGAAAATCAGTGTATTAATGTAACTCAGAAAATTTGGCACGAGATTATCAAGGAGTACAAAATAAAGGACAGTGTGAGAATACTGAAATGGAGTACATATGACTCAGGCTTTAGAGCAAATACATTGGACACTCGTTTCAAATTGTGGTCTAAGAAAGGGATTGAGCCTATTGCTCAATAATGGATAAAGGTCAATTATTAGATTTTCAATCCTTGAAAGAAAGATTCAATTTAGAATCTAAGGACTTCTTCAGATATCTTCAACTGCGACAACATTTCTATCAGAAAATTAAAAAAACATCTGATGAAGATCCAAATAAGATTGCTTTAGTTAAAATAATCACTTCAGCGTATAATGCTCAACCAATGGGGAAGACTATTACTAAATTATATAAAGCATTAACAGATTTACAAGGAGATTCATCCCTATATATTAAGGAGAGATGGGAAAAGGAAAGCAGTTTGGTAATAACAACTGAGGATTGGGAAAAAATATGCAAACTACAATGGACAACTTCTCGCTCCTTATACTGGAGAGAATTTTGCTGGAGAAATATTATCCGTTTTTTTATTACTCCAATACAGAAAAACAAATTTTCAGGTAGCGCAAATTGTTGGAGACAGTGCGGTTCTCAGGATGCCAACCACTTTCACATATTTTGGGATTGCCCTAACATCAGAGGATTTTGGAAAGATATACACAGTATACTAGAAAAGATTCTAGGCTCTTCAGTTGATTACAGTTTTGAGACACTTTATTTAGGTATTGAGCCGATGATCTCCTGGGAAAGGAGGAACAAATACATGTATAGAATAATTCTTGCATCGAGCAAAAAAGCAATAACCAGATGCTGGTATAAACCTAATCCCCCGCAAATACAAGATTGGATCGATGTTTTAAAATGCATTTTCAATATGGAGAGAATTACATTTTATGTGAATTTTCAAAAGGATTTGTTTATCAATTTCTGGTCTAAATGGATTGAATACATAACTCCTATTGAACCAAATACCTTTTTGGTTTAGAGTTTTTGTGTTTTTGTTTTTTGAGCGATGAGATTACCTCTCCCCTCTTTTGTAAATAGTTTGTGTTTTAAATTTGAAGAAAACTGTAAAGGGATATGATGAGGTGTTACTGTTGCCACTGTCACCACCTGGAGAGTTTTGTTAGTCCTGTTTAACAAATATTTATGAAATCCGGTAAAGCTGTAAAAGTGACATATGTGATCAGTCGTGAATTGTATCCCTTCCCAATAAAAACTTAAAAAAAAATAAAAAAAATAATACAAATATCAACAATAACCAATCTTGTATGCAAATATTATATAAGTATAATATTAAACAATTACATATACTTCAGTCTTTAAACCCAGCCGATTGTTCAAAACATCGCTCTTTCTACTATATACACAATTATAACACTATTAACATTATAAATATTACGTTACCTTAGGGATTCAGTGTGTTGGAGCCTTAAACCATTCAGATTAAATTATATTAATACAAGGCCGGCCGCGGCACAACCGCGAATGCACCGTCATTTTCATAAACATATCACCATCTCTATTCGACGTCTTAACTACTCAGGAAATGTATATAACCCTCTTAAAACAGTGTACACACATTATCAGCACATTGTTTCATGTTATATTGTCCATGGTGATTGACTTCAACCACCTGTTTGATTAAAACAAAGAGACACAGACAGTTGTGCTGTTGTTAGCCACGAGTCGCTCTTGTAATGGCGTCTTCTGCTACGCGACTCAAAGTTACCCTCAAACTCTCCGCTCAGCACATGGTCTCCCCCTAATGTCCGCTGAGGGTATTACGCACCAACAGTACAGCATACCAAATTGTCTCTGAGCATACTCACAGTAGTTGAAACAATATCATCAAAATAATAAAATACATCAAACACATCAAAAGAAAATAATTATTCCTGTGACTATACATACAGGGTGTCACACTCTCCCCGACAAAGGAAATGGCTCCAAACAACACTGACCCTTTTAAATCTTAAACATCTTTCTCAATAACACAAACATTCTCCTCACATTGTAAACAATTTAAAGACCTCTGTGTCAATGCGCAATGTATATGTGTGTGTGTGTTTTAACCTGTTTTCTTTTAGGTACTAATTCTCTAGTATCCACTAAAGGCAGCATAAGATTGTAAAGTAGGATAGGACCCTATCTGATAAGGCAGTGTAGGTGGGATGTGAGCACAAGTTACATATACTGGCCCCTGTACCCCAGAATAATATGGTAACTGCTGTGCCTGCATAAGTTGAGCAGCCCCTATCTCCGTAGGCAGTTCATAATTAGGCTGACCCAATGAGGGGTAAGTGAAGACCCGTGTGGGCTTTCGTTCTCTGCTAGATCTTCTGACATATCCATCTCCTGCAGCATTTCCCATTGGACTAACCATTTGTCTTTCTTCCTCACTAGGTACCATCTCTCCCATCTCATCATTCATCCCATCAGATTCTGGTGCAGCAGGTAAGTCAGTCAAGGAGTGAGTTGTCACTGGCTCAGGTAAGTATTCTTCCTCTACCCCTCGAGCAATCTCTCCATATCTCGCAGGTCCATCCTCACCACTTCCCCGTCTCCAACCTCCTCTTTCGTAAGTGTCAGGTATAGTCCTTCTCTGCTTAGATCTCTGCTGTTCAGCGGACCGCAACCGGTAGTAAGCTCTCGGAGCATCGCTGTCATCTGAACATGAATCACTTGAATTTGCTCCTTCAGGTTCCCTTGCTGATCTTAACAACCTCTGTTTTCTTCCCTTAGGTCTACACGAGTCATTTGCTCCAAGAGGTGGCGGGTCTACAGGTAGGTCATTAACCAGATGGAGCAGGTTCCGATGCAAGGTACGTATCACTGCTGGATTTTCACCTCCACTAGACTCAGGGTACACTTGATAGACTGGTCCATCACCTATCCTCTCTTTGACCACGTGCACTGTTCTCTCCCAGTATGATCTTAGTTTTCCAGGCCCGCCCCGTTCACTTAAGTTACGGACCAGAACTCGATCTCCTGGCTGCAGCACAACACCTCGAAGATGCCGGTCATAGTATTTCTTGTTCCGTGCGCTCGCTTGCTTGCTGTTGTCCGAGGCTAGTTTATACGCTTCAGCCATCCGTTGTGCCCACTTCTCTGCATAATCCCGAGGTGAGTATTGGTCTTCCTCTGCTCTCAGACCAAACAACAAGTCAACGGGCAAACGCGGATGACGTCCATACAGGAGGAAGAATGGAGAGTACCCCGTCGATTCATGCTTAGTGCAATTATAAGCGTGCACAACCTTCGGGAGGTGGTCTTTCCATCGATCCTTATCCTTCTCTTCCAGCGTCCTCAACATCTGTAACAAGGTGCGATTAAACCGTTCTGCCGGGTTTGCTTGTGGGTGATAAGGCGTCGTTCTGGAGTTACTGACACCTGTTAACCGCTGCAAAGTCGCGAAGAGATGATTCTCGAATTCACGGCCTTGGTCGTGATGAAGTCGGCAAGGGTAGCCGAATCTCGGGATAAAGTCGTTAAATATCCTCTCAGCCGCCGTCCTTCCAGACTTATCTCTGGTCGGGTACGCCTGGGCAAATCTGGTGAAATGGTCCACCAGCACCAGAATATATTCATATCCACCCCGACTTCGCTCCAGGTGCAAATAATCAATGGACACTAGATCCAGTGGACAACTTGAGGTAAGACTCCCCATCGGAGCTCTGATCTGCACCACAGGTTTCTTTTGTTTCACGCATCGGCACTGCTGGGTGACATAGTGCTCGATCTCCTTCTTCATAAAAGGCCAGTAGAATCTCCTCCTTGCTAAGTCTAGAACTCGTTCTGTCCCTACATGACCCATGTCGTTGTGCAACTGTTTCAATGCCAACTGCTTAAACTTAGCTGGAAGAACAAGTTGAGCTCTGTGGTTGGTCTTACGATAGAGCAGTCCCTCTTCAAGATAAAGTTTTCTCCACTCATACAACAGTCTTTTTAGGCCTCCCTTAGCAGTTTTCGTCATCTCAGATGTCAGTTCTCCACCACTCTCCTTTAATTCGATCACCTTCCCAACAACAGGATCTTCCCGTTGGGCGGTTTTCAATTCAGAACGATCAAGTGATATGAGACTCCCTTCAAACTAGTACTCTGCATTCTCTAAACGTGCATTCAGAGCCGCAACCCAGGCAACTTCATTCTCTTGGTCAGCCCGACTTCCTTCCCATGTAGCCCTGACCACCTCCTCTGTGATAACTTCGGTACATGCGGTCATAAACTTAGTGATGTCAAGGGGACAACGAGAGAGCATATCTGCATCCGCATTCATTTTGCCTGGTCTGTAACGAATGTCAAATCTGAAGTCCGCCAATTCTCCTACCCACCTATGTCCAACAGCATTGAGTTTAGCCGTTCTGAGGACATACGTCAATGGGTTGTTGTCTGTCAAGACTGTAAAGTGTGGCGCATAGAACAGATAATCGCGGAACTTCTCGCAGACAGCCCATTTAAGTGCCAGGAACTCCAGCTTTCCGGAGTGGAGTCTGTAACTTTTCTCGGCGGGGGTCAAGGTCCTGGATCCATACCCAATAACTCTGAGCCTTCCCTCTTGCTGTTGGTACAGCACAGCCCCGAGCCCATGTTCGGACGCGTCTGTATGGAGCACAAATGGGAGTTCGAAGTTTGGGTAAGCGAGTATCGGAGGAGTAGTTAGAGCCTCAATGAGTCTTTCCAACACACATTGGTGCATACTTGTCCACTCTACTTTCGTGCGAGATGGTAACTGGTTCCCTCTCTTCTCAGCTTTACTCAACTTATTCTGCTCTCCAGAGGCTACTGATCCCCGGTACTGAAGGAGTTCGTACAGTGGTTTCGCAATTCGTGAAAAGTCCTGGATAAAAGTACGGTAGTAACTGAGGAACCCCAACAATCGCCGCAACTCCCCGACAGTAGTGGGCTTCTGGTCTTTCAGAGAGGTGACTGCTTCTAGATCTTTTGGGTCGATACGGATACCGTCCTCCGAAACTAGTCTCCCCACATACTTGACCTCTCTCTTGAAGAGTTCGCACTTTGCTGGTCTCAACTTTACTCCATGACTCCGCAGTACCCTGAGGACTCTCCTTAATCCCTGAACATGGTCACTGAACGTTTTGCCAAAGCAAAGTATGTCATCGAGATACGGGATACATAACTCATCTCTCAAGAGTCCAGCATTCCCTCCATACTCCTCTGGAACGCCGCTGGTGCATTCTCCAATCCGAAGGGTATGCGCACCCACTCATATAGGCCCCAAGGAGTTGTGAATGCCGTAAGGTGCCGATATCCCTCCGCCATGAATCCTTGATGGTAGGCCTTCCCCTGATCCAGGATTGAAAACCATCGGTAGCCTCCCAGGGTGTCAATGAGGTCCTGGATCCGGGGAAGTGGATGTCGGTCTGGAACTGTCTTCTGGTTCAACAACCTGTAGTCTATGCACAGTCTCAGCGTGCCATCTTTCTTCCTAACACACACCACCGGGGCTGCGTAAGGAGACTTTGACTTGACTACCCACCCTTGAGCAAGTAAATCCTGAACGTATTCCTTCACCTCTTTATATAGGGGTTTCGGGATAGAGGCATAAGCTCGCTGAACAGGGATGTCGTCCTTCAGATTAATCGTCATCTGTAAGCTCGGGATGCACCCAATATCATCATCTCCGCGAGCAAACACGTTGGATTCTTCATACAGCATGGCTTTGACTAATTTCTGCTGTTCATCTTCCAGATGACTCACATCGACTGGCGGGTGCCACAAGCTGTCTACCCTGCGAGCGCTCTCATGTTCTAGGGAACCTGGTTCTTCTCCGCTGTTCACTGGTAAGTCGTCTCTGTTTACTGTGTCTTGCTGCTCCGTTTCGATAATGCTTGAGATTGGCTGAATACTCCCTAGAGGTGTATGTCGTCTGATCTTAACCTCACAAGCAGTAGGGTTTCCCAGGGGAATCCTAACATAAGGCCGGTCTGTCCCCTCTAGTTCCATTAGACCTTCTCCCACGTCTAGCTGATTTAACAATGCACTCTCCTCACTGGTCTCGAATAAGACTACTGGCTCAGTGCATTCCAAGCCAACCGGAACTTCACACTTCATATGAGTCACCTGACCGGGTGGTACAACAACATCTCTAGGGCCGACTGTGACAATAGCTCCTAGCTTCACATGGGGTAGTTCCTGAATGAAGCTCACTATCGCATTAGCTTGTTCCTCTTTGATGTCAAGGGCCATCTTTAGGAGTTCTGCAAAAGCACATAGACCCTGTTCAGTGTCATTCTTTCCTCTTATTATCTCCTCGACCACATTAAACCCCAGCAATGGTCGTTCTAACGGCATCTTCCCCACGAGGAATGGTACTTGAATAGCCATACTTGGGTCATTATTTCCAGGCAGGTTCACTGTCAATTCTACCCATCCCTCGAATGGCAATGGTTCTCCAGTAACAGCTGAGACATTGACGTTGCCCCCATTGACTATTTCTGACAGTGGTCGCAGCGCTTGATCCGGTAAGTATTTACTCTTCCAATTGCAGTCGATTATACTAACTTGTGCTCCTGTGTCTAGTAGAGCGGTTACTGCAAACCCATGAATGTGGCACTTGAGAGTGGCTTTCTTCCCAATGAGCTGGGCTACTCGATCACAGGGACTTTGTCTTTGGTTTGGTGGATCAACGAACCTACCCATCCGTGCTGCTTTCTCCTTAGGCTGGGACTGTGGTTTCTCGGTCACTGGTCGCCCCTCCACAGTGGCCGCTGATCGTTTCCCGACACCTTTTCTCTTCTTAGACAGCCCACCGCACGATGCCCTTCCTCACCACACATGAAGCAATGACTGCAAGAGGTGACATCCTTGTTAGTACATTTTGGACACATTCGTCGGCGTTGCCTTCGCTGCAGCTGGGAATCAACTTTGCACTGATCCTCTGTCGTTCTCGCCTTTGCAAGTGATTCAACAGTCTTTGTAAGAGCTTCAATTTGTGCACTCAACCGACGAATCGTCTCAGTTTGGTCATGTTGTCTGCTACAATCTACCTCTTTACCTCGGCTGGACTCACACTGGGCGCTGAGGGCATTTGACACTCTCTGCCGTGCAGCTTGCCCCAACCGACGTTGTCTTTCGCTCTCGTCACTGGCTATCTGGGTTACTTGGCGCAGGAGTGCCTCATCTATCACCAGGCGGTTTGTAAGTAGGGGTTTCAATTCAGTGCGAAACTGGTTGTACTTTGCACCCATGCCCTGATAAATCGTCCTTAAAAACACATTTTGAATGGTTTGTTCATCGTACTCCAGATCTGTGACAGCTTGTTTAGACAGAAAAATGAGTTTCTGTTTTAGTCCGATCAGTCTATACAGGAACTGTTGAGGAGTTTCACTGTCATTCTGCTTACCGCACATTAATTCCTGGAAGAGCTCAGAGCTACTTCTCTCATTTAGATGCGACTGAAGGAAACTTTTCAGTTCTGGAATTGTCAGTCCTTCCTTGTTCACTAACATGTCCTTGAAGTTTCCTGGCTTAATGACTCTCAAGACCCCTCTGATAATGTCATTCTCACTATGGTTAGCTGCCAGTCCCTCATCTATCTGTTTGGTTACACTTGTGTAACTAATATCAGAAGTACTATCACCAATCTGCCCCCCTTGAACTTTGAATTCTCTATGCTGAAATGGCAGTAGCTGTAGGTCACGGAGGGAGATCATACTTTCCCTTTTTCCACTACTGGGCTCATCAGCTACATTCACAGGTAAGCTACGGCTACTTTTGGGAGGTTCTGCTCTATTTGGGTTAACTTCAATCTTGTATTGTGCTAATTTCCGCCCTAACTCTTCATAGCAGTCTACCAATCTGTTATACTCCATCGGTTGTGTCTGTGTGTCAGGGGTGTGTGCAAGTGGTTGTGGTGTAAGTGACTCAGTGTCCTGCAGAACTGTTCTAACACTCTGTTTCTGAATCAACACATTCACATTGTCTTTTAACAGTAACAATTGAGACAACCCTTCATCTTCTAACTCCATGAGAACATCACTGTTCATGTACTCAACAATGTACTCGAAACAACACTCCTCATCAGTTGTATCCAACCTGTGCTTTCCGGGTGCTGCAGTTGGCTCCAGACAATCCAACAGGCTGATCAGTCCATCATGGGTGAGTTGATGAAGTCTTTTCTTGATTTCCCAAACCGTTGCTTTTCTCTCGCTCGAAGTCATCTTGTCGACAATTCAGCTGCTGATGGGTTCACACTTGGCTCGTACCACACTGCACTACTCCTCAGCCAGGAAAGCCTCTCACTGCCGTGCTCTGGTTCTCCTGCCGCCGTTAAGCTGCCCTCTGTGGTCCTCACGCTGATCACCCGTCACTCAGCCGCTCTGTGGTTCAATTGGATTGGATCTGCATACCAGCAGGTGGCGCTAGATCCCGGACGAGCCCCCAAAATCTGTAGCACGCCCGCCGTCCGGCTGGCGGTACTGCAGTAAATGTTCTGTTTGATTAAAACAAAGAGACACAGACAGTTGTGCTGTTGTTAGCCACGAGTCGCTCTTGTAATCCATACATCTCAATGTATTACCGTCTCTATAGTCTGAGCAAAAGGTGTCATAGTACATACTGTTTAACTAAATAGTAGAGCGAACCATAGGTTAGATCCTATAACCATTTAAACTTAATTCCTAAATACAGTACTCACTGAACCAAATACCTTTTTGGTTTAGAGTTTTTGTGTTTTTGTTTTTTGAGCGATGAGATTACCTCTCCCCTCTTTTGTAAATAGTTTGTGTTTTAAATTTGAAGAAAACTGTAAAGGGATATGATGAGGTGTTACTGTTGCCACTGTCACCACCTGGAGAGTTTTGTTAGTCCTGTTTAACAAATATTTATGAAATCCGGTAAAGCTGTAAAAGTGACATATGTGATCAGTCGTGAATTGTATCCCTTCCCAATAAAAACTTAAAAAAAAAAAAAAAAAAAAAAATACAAATATCAACAATAACCAATCTTGTATGCAAATATTATATAAGTATAATATTAAACAATTACATATACTTCAGTCTTTAAACCCAGGCGATTGTTCAAAACATCGCTCTTTCTACTATATACACAATTATAACACTATTAACATTATAAATATTACGTTACCTTAGGGATTCAGTGTGTTGGAGCCTTAAACCATTCAGATTAAATTATATTAATACAAGGCCGGCCGCGGCACAACCGCGAATGCACCGTCATTTTCATAAACATATCACCATCTCTATTCGACGTCTTAACTACTCAGGAAATGTATATAACCCTCTTAAAACAGTGTACACACATTATCAGCACATTGTTTCATGTTATATTGTCCATGGTGATTGACTTCAACCACCTGTTTGATTAAAACAAAGAGACACAGACAGTTGTGCTGTTGTTAGCCACGAGTCGCTCTTGTAATGGCGTCTTCTGCTACGCGACTCAAAGTTACCCTCAAACTCTCCGCTCAGCACATGGTCTCCCCCTAATGTCCGCTGAGGGTATTACGCACCAACAGTACAGCATACCAAATTGTCTCTGAGCATACTCACAGTAGTTGAAACAATATCATCAAAATAATAAAATAAATCAAACACATCAAAAGAAAATAATTATTCCTGTGACTATACATACAGGGTGTCACACCGACATTGTCAGGGTTTTGTTTTTGTTTTTTAGATAAACTTCCAAGTTTGAACTCTTTTCTTTTTTTGACTCCGTTTATTCTCTTGTCTACTTTATCTCTTTATTGTGCTTCAAATTCTTATCTGTATTTCTGACTAGCATATTTTTCCTACTTAGTTTCCTACTATAGACGTTTCTAATTGTTGTCTGAGTACAGTACTCTAGTTGTACCATTTTGCGAATCGTGAATGATTTTGTGTCTATGTGGCTCAGAGCAAAATCTACAACCTGTAGAATTAAATGACATCAGGCATGCATTACTGTAATCTTTAGATGATATATTGTGCTATTTGAATAAATATGTAATTTTGTCTCTTCACAGACCCTGCTCTAATCATGGAGGCAGCAGATGTGTTATGTGATTCGCTCTTCTGCTGGCTGGAGAACCGAAAGAAATGTGCAGGAAAGCTGGAGAAACTGGCGCAAAAGCTGAAAGGTGTTCATCAGGGCAGCAACACCGGTCAGGCGGCTCTAGGAACTGGCGCAACTGTGGGCTTAATATCTGGAGCAGTGATTGGCACTGCTTTGACAAGAGATCAGACAAGAGATAAAGCCAGCACTCTAGAGACTGCTACAACAGCAGGCACTCTAGCGGGCGCTGCAGTCAGTGTCATTTACACATTGGTAGAGAAATTAATCACCAGCAGTGCCTTTAATAAAGCTACTGAATTAATTAAGGAAGATGAGAAGGTTGGCAGGAGCATTCAGAATCTACTGCGAGATCTGAAGGTCAGGTGTAGAGAAACACTGAAGGACAGGTGTGCAGAAGCGCCGCTCGGGACTCATGCTGATGAGCTGGACTGTGAGGTCACCACTCTACTAATGTGGGCTCTGGCCAGAAGGAGTAATACTCCCGTATCCCTAGACTTTCTCAGAGGATTCAACATGGCCACGTTATTTCGTCACATGACACCTGGTGGACTGGATCCAGCCGAGGCCACGCACTTTATTTGCCAAGCTCTGGGCGCCGTTAATTTTTTAGTGTTGGGCAAAAAAATGATGAAGAACATCGAACTCATTGGCATTAAAGCTTCTAATAAAGCAGGATCAGAGGTATCAGCTTTCTTTCCTCAAGCATCCCATTTTAAGAAACTTTTGATATTGAAATTCTCTTGCAGTGACTATTCAAGAGTAGAAAATGAAATATTCACTGCATTGCTCTTATGTTAGACTGATTTTGTGATTGTGTCTTTTCTTCTATGAACAGGGTGCAACTGGTTTAGGCATGTGTCTGCGTGACCTGATTGTGAAGACTAAAGAACTAGTAAAGGGCGATCAGGTCACGGAGGCCAGCGAGTTCTTACGGGATTCAGCCAGGGAAATACTGGAAGACCAACAAAAGCTAAAGGAACAGCTGGATGCAATGCAGTATGATATATATATATATTTTGTATTTGTCTGAGATTGTACAGTACTGCAATAATGAGGATCTGAGGTAACTGACTGACTGACAGTACAACTTTTGTCATTACAGTAAAATCATCCAAAAATTGTTGCAAATGAAGAACCTCATCAAGAACTTGGGGGGATATTCTCTCAGCATAGATGAAAAGGGACAGAGAATAATTGATTATATCATGGGAACATGTACAGACAGCAGAGTTCTCTCCTGGCTTCAGGGATTACCTCATCAGATTGAATTTGTGAATCTTGTACGATTTTTCAAGGAGAGGTTGACCGATAGTGAGTATTTAACAACGTCTGGCAGAGGTCACATAGACATTGTGTTTGTGGGTCATGGCAGAATTGATGACCAGTTTATGCCAGCAGGAGGACTGGTGCCCACAGATAACATCAGAGACACCATTCTCTACTCTCCGTGGAACTGCGCTATTGACGGCGATGCTGCATGTGGAATTGCTGAGGGTTTCATTGAAGTGAGAGACAGACAGTTTTACAACAACAGAAGTACAGCTAACTGTAAGCCGAAACCTTTGCCAGATCACTGGAACAGCATGCGAAGATCTCTCCACGACATCCCAGTGATCCTTCTAGCCCCTGTGACCCCTGAAGATGGAGCATGGGACCTTTTTCAGCAGTTTTGGATGAATAGAATGGAACTAGAAGACCGTGTTATTATTCCATATCTTGTCCCAAAATGTTTGGTAAATGCATTCGGAGAGATCCCCCTGTACATGCTCATATTTGTGACATCATTTATACTCATGCTCTATGGTAAAACAGCTACTGTGCACCTGGCTGCTTTTTTGGGCCGAGGCAGAGGAACTCCGAGTTCAGAAGAGAGGGTAAGACAAGAGTGGGAAAGACAAGAGAGGGAAAGACAAGAGAGGGAAAGACAAGAGAGGGAAAGACAAGAGAGGGAAAGACAACAGAAGGAAATACAAGAGAGGGAAAGACAAGAGAGGGAAAGACAACAGAGGGAAAGACAAGAGAGGGAAAGACAAGAGAGGGAAAGACAAGAGAGGGAAAGACAAGAGAGGGAAAGACAACAGAGGGAAAAACCAGCGTGGTTCAGACCAAAGAGGGAAAGACAAGCGTGGGAAAGACAAGTGAAGGAAAGACAAGAGAGGGAAATACAAGAGAGGGAAAGACAAGAGAGGGAAAGACAAGAGAGGGAAAGACAAGAGAGGGAAAGACAAGAGAGGGAAAGACAAGAGAGGGAAAGACAAGAGAGGGAAAGACAACAGAGGGAAAGACAAGAGAGGGAAAGACAACAGAGGGAAAGACAAGAGTGGGAAAGACAAGAGAAGGAAAGACAAGAGTGGTTAAGAAAAAAGTGGCGAGCACAGTATGCCTACACAAGTGATGGAGTCTGGATGTCTGTGAAGATGGATAACAGGAACGTGGACCTTTTGTTATTCAGAGCCTTAAGATCAATGTTGAACACAAACCTCTAGATAAATCAGCTGAACAGCCTCTGGGTCAGTCCTGATATGTAGTAAACACAGGGCTGGAGAGCGACCCGTGTGTCTATATATATCTAAAATATATAGTTCTAAAAAATCATTCTCGGTATTAAAGAATATGAGAGTTCACACCACAACTATAGCGATAACGATATAGAGAAACAATATTGTTGGAATCACTTTCAGAAAGATTTGATCATCTGATGAACAATAAAAATATTGGCAGCCAATCAGAATCCATCGTGCTGTAACGAGCTCAAGCATTTAAAGAGACAGACAAGCTTATAATAAACAGAACGATATCGCCCTCTGGTGTAGACGCTGATATAGTTATAGTTATCGTTCTTGGTTTGAGCGGACCCTTCCACCCTTCCATGATAACAATTATACACTAACAAACTAATTATAAATCATTTGCAAACTATTAGTTTATTCATAGATTATTAATAGTATCGCTAACACATAAACAGACTATATACAAATAGTGAGTTCTTCATTCATTGTTACTGTAATAAACAGTTTTTTTTTATTAGCTCATGTAAAGACATAATGATTTTTCATCCTTTGTTAAGAACTTGTATCTGATGTATTTTAAACCATGTATTAAAGGAGTTAATATTCATCAAAACATTAAGAAGTCATTAAATCACGGTAAATAAATGCTCTCATATAAAGGGAATTGATGCAAATTTAAGGCTTGATTAGTGTCTATAGAAACACTTTTCATGGAATAATGAATAATAACGGTAGGATTAAAGCACATAATTATGTCCTCTTTTTATTCCTTTAATTACATTTGAAATCAATTGTAATCAATGTCTTATTCTTTGTTTTTCTTATTTCTTATTCTTATTACATTATTTGTTGTAAACCCTTTTTATGTAAAGCACGTTGAATTACCATTGTGTATGAAGTGGGCTATATTAAAGGAGAACTCCGGTCAATTTTAACATTGAGCTCATTTTTTTGTACATTTGGAGTGCTGTCAATACAGAGAACAACGACAAAAATCGGTGTTGCCTACACCGAGTTATTCTATTTTTAAAATTTGCACCCTATTGACTTCAATGGGGCAAGTAGTAAGCCTGCTTTTTAGCCTCTTAACATCCTTTAAGTGTCATTACAAGTGCACAGAAAATGTGAGTGATTCCTTCAGAGTGAACGCGAGTCAATCTGACTGCAGTAGATGTGAAAGAAATATATAAAAAATGTTTATTCAGCCAGCGCACATACCTTTGTTTACATCCTGTTTTCGGTGGAAGTCCACAGTAGTCGATTGTCGAGTTCACGCGCGTGATCATAGGTACTAAACCTATGCGCGTGAACT
The DNA here is from genome assembly GCA_021464565.1 of Rutilus rutilus. NCBI lineage: Eukaryota > Metazoa > Chordata > Actinopteri > Cypriniformes > Leuciscidae > Rutilus > Rutilus rutilus. The sequence continues at coordinate 41,189,561 of JAJAQA010000011.1, read as the reverse complement.
CGACAATCGATTACTATGGCCTTCCACCGAAAACAGGATGTAAACAAAGATATGAGCGCTGGCTGAATTAACTTCATTTTTATTAATATCTCTAACATCTACTGCAGTCAGATCCACTCGTGTTCACTCGGAAGGAATCACTCACATTTTCTGTGCACTTGTAATGACACTTAAAGGATGTTAAGAGGCTAAAAAGCAGGCTTACTACTTGCCCCATTGAAGTCAATAGGGTGCAAATTTTAAAAATAGAATAACTCGGTGTAGGCAACACCGATTTTTGTCGTTGTTCTCTCTCTGTATTGACAGCACTCCAAATGTACAAAAAAATTAGCTCAATGTTAAAATTGACCGGAGTTCTCCTTTAATAAACTTGTCTTGCCTTGACTTTTGTGTGACTGAATCTAAAGTGTGAAATATTTAGCCCAATAAAACATTTATTAAGGATAAAACATAACAAATTTATTTATTATTAAAATGGCTTGACAGAAAGAAACATCACACAGCCATTGGAATTTGTATAAAATACAACACACACACACACACACACACACACACACACACACACACACACACACACACACACACTCTCTCTCTCTCTCTTACAAACACACACACGCTCACACACGCTCACGCACTCTCACTCTCTCTCTCTCTCACACACACACACACACACACACACACAAACACAGCGCGGGCGGCAACTCAAACCAATTTATAAACCGCTCATTAACACAAAACTCTGAATATACACACAAATAACCACATTCAAGCACATTAAGTGACTCAATCCAGCATTACAACATGTCATCCACCGATATTGGCCAAAATCTTGACTTCATCTATTATATTTCAACACTTTATAACAGATCTATATTATGCATCATACCTGTCTCGATCAAGTCCAAAGCTGTTCTAGAGAGCGGGACGCGATTGGCCATCAGTGAGTGGAAATGACATCCAGGGGCGTAGCACCAGATGTTGGGCCCCGGTCACAGAACCAAGGACTGGGCTCCTCACAACACCACAAACGCCCAACACTGCTTTATTTTCACGATTATTCAAAACTTCTTTTTTATTTTCACAAGGTGAAATTCAGAGGGTCAAAAAGAAACCATTAACATATCAACAAATTCATATAATACTAACATAATAAATATATTACACCTGACCTGCATAAATACTTTGAATCAAGCAATAAAAAAAATCTTATGCTAGATCCTTGACACCTACACGAGATTTCATTTACAAAGCCCACTGGCGAGGTTTCATGTTAGGAAAGTCACTTCTTAGATCTTTGAAGTCCAACTTCTTAGCTAGTTGGCTTTCGATGGAGAAGTGCCAAGCTGTTTAGCCTATCTTGAGACATTGTTGATCTCAGGTAGTTCTTCACCAGTCTCATCTTGCTCAAAGCTCACTCACCCCCTGCAGCAGTTACTGGTAAAGTGCAGAAAAACCTCAGTGCAATGCACACTTCTCCACAAATACTCTGCAGTTGCATCTTAAATGGTAGTCAATGGGGACCGAGATCTGTTGATTACAAACATTCTTCCAAATATCTTCCTTTGTGTTCAGCAGAACAAAGAAACTCATACAGGTTTGGAACAACTTGAGGGTGAGTAAACAATGATAGAATTTTCATTTTTGGGTGAACTATCCCTTTAAAGATGGCATTACGAAGCTCAAATGGGGCCAGAGTAGTTGGAAATGTTGCAGAATATACTGATTTCATTTTCAAATTCAGAAGTTAGGTCTTCTTATCAGTCTTCTTCAGAATGGGAGCAAACGCTTCACATATTTCTGCTGTGATCTGAAACCTTGTGCTCAATTCACTAATGATGCGCTCAAGTGCAACGAAGAAAACGTGTTTGAAAGCTGTCTCTGCTCTGTCTTCGCTTGAATCATCTGATGTGTTTTCTTTTTCTTTTACGTCTGTCTGCCTCGTGGAACTGAACGGGGATCTCCAATGCTTGTGCAACCAGGGAGGCTTCAGCCAGCAAGGAGTGCCTTTTATAGCGGATGCCCTGCATGTCATCTAGCAGTGCTCTGATATTCACTGCCTCGATATCGAGAGAAATATCTCCTGCTTGAAGGACGATGTTTCTTTGCTCAATGCACTGCAGTATCTTCATCCACACAGTGAGAAGGACAATAGAATCAAACGTTTTGAAGTATTTCTTGAGCCCATTTGCTTCAGACCTGGCTTCACTGGTTAAATTACATGTGGTCAAGACAGACTTTATTGCCTCAATGACAGAGGGAAAGTGGGATGCCACCACACGAACTCCATCGAGTGTCAGACAGTCGTGTAGAGAGCAGCCTGTTTTTCCTTTCAAGATTGCCCACCTCTCTGGACTTGCACTGAAAAATTTGTACAACCGATTGATAGAGCCAAACATGTCGAGACCTCAGGAGTAGATGCACACCCACCAGGCTGAGGCTATGGGATGCACAGGGGGAGAATGTTGCAAGTGGATTGACTTTTAAAATGTGAGCTTGCACACCTTTCACCCTCCCTGACATGTTGGCTCCGTTACCGTACCCTTGTCCTCTACAGTCTCCAAATGATATATCATTGTTTTTCATCTCAGAGAGTTCCCTGCCAGTCTTTTAATGGAAGTCTACAAACCGAAGAAACCTCTCAATAGTCATTTCAGCACTTAGATAATGAGCTAATTGTGAGTTGTTGTTTTTTGGTCTCACTTTTTCTAAGTGCTCGTGTAAAAGGGGATCGTAGTGTGATAGCAACTCAAGTGTACCAAGAAAGTTGCCATTAGAGACATCATCTAAATTTGATGTGGTATCACTTTACTTGAAGGGGTGTGCATAAGACTGACATGACACCGTCATAATCATGACATGACACATGTCATGAATATAAAGGAGGTCTTATGCATGTTTATGACAACAGTGTTGTGTGTCATTCGCTCAATTATGACATTTTTAATGCAAAGATGACATTGTGTGAGATTTCTTTGTTATGGCAACTTGACATTACCAAGACAACACAACCTGTCAGAAATATGTCATAAACATGACATAGCAGATTAATTATCAAACTTAAGAAACCACTTAGCTTTATGGGTTAACATTTCATTAAACTGTCATGTGGTTGGTTTTGATATTGGCTGTCATGAAGCCATTGTAACATTTTAATGACAAATTAAATTTGTACCACTGTAGTTGAGGTCAAGAAATACATTCATGACACAGTTATAATGGCCTCATGACAGCCAATGTCAAAACCAACCACCTGACAGTTTAATGAAATGTTAACCCATAAAGCTAAGTGGTTTCTTAAGTTTGATCATTAATCTATGTCATGTTTATGACAATTTATGTTGTCTTGGTAATGTCAAGTTGTCATGACAAAGACACTGACAGGTTATGATGTATTGGTTTATGTCAAGTTGTCATAACAAAGACATCTCAAACAATGTCATATTTGCATTAAAAATGTCATAATTGAGCGAATGACACGTAATGACAGTTGTCATAAACATGCATAAGACCTCCTTCATATTTATGACATCTGCCATGTCATGATTATGAAGGTGTCATGTCAGTCTTATGCACACCCCTTCAAGTAAAGTGTTACCTTTGATGTTTTACCCCTGAATGTGAGATTCCTTGAGGCTAAATGAGGGTCACATCCACAAGCCTCTCCAGAATTGCTTTATTTTTCTCTACTTCTTGTTGCAACTGTGTTTGGAGGTGACTGTCAACACCTGTTGCTGCAGTTAAGGAATGTGCATGACTTTTCCATGTCAGGTAACGCTGCTTATGTGGGATGCTTTTCTCATGTTCTGGCAATTTTCTATACATTTCTCTCCATGTATTATTGGCCAGCTTTAATCCATCTTTGCTATTGTAGATGGCTTGGCCAGCTCATGGGAGAACAGAAGGCATGGGATGCAGTAAACTGCTTTACAACTCTTACTGTACATCAGCCGATCTCTTTGGGTTTGTTCACGGCCATTTGCTGATTTTGCATCTGAAGGTATTTTGGAAAGGATTTGCCTTCCATATCTTTCAGCTCCACATCTGATCATGTTGTTGCACCTGCACAAGCCAGTTTGCTAACAATTAAGTCTCTTTGAACGTTATTTATAGTTGCAGGCCATAATCCCGGATCTTCTGCTAAAGCATTCTGCTCTGTCTTTTCCTTGGCCAGATGCTCATCATGACAACCTTTATCTTTCCTGCTCTTTCCATCCTCGTCCTCCTCTGGATCCCTGCTGCTACTATCTTCCTCATCTTCTCTTTCCCCTTCCTTCTGCTCACCCTCAGCTACACAAACATACTCTTCATGTTATACATAATATTCACTCAGTTACATATAGCCGGCTGGTGTCACCTGTCACACATTTCACAGTTAGTGTTGTCAAGGTGCTAATACCAGTAAAATTTCATAGTTTTCGGAACCAATTGCAATAACATGGCAAGAACTTTTAAAACAGACTAATTTTACCTACTTAATCATCAACTTAATACTCATTGATGACGACGTGGCATGATGGCGCCTGTGTTCGGCTTTGCGTCTGCCACCTCTCCGCTGACTCGGTTAATAGCTCTTTGCCTAATGTTATATTATGCCTTATCAAGCCTGTCAACTAAAAGCTGTGTCTCTGCTGTCATTCAATATGATCGGCACACGCTATTTCGAATTAAGGAGCAAATGAAGGACGTGTGTGTTACCTGGGACAGGTACAGGGAATATTTCCCTCCGCATTTTGAATGCGCCACATCATCACCAGAGTACCTGCTGCTAGTGAAGCGTCGTGGCAGGAGAAGGAAGAGGAGATCGAGGGCTGGTGTACAGTATAGACAGAGAAAGCAGCGAGGGCAAATATCATGGTTCGGCGCGTCTAGATCTTTCGGAGCTGAGCGGTGCCTTCGTCTGGTTCCAGTTAGTGACCGGGCATTGGAGTCGTACTGTGCGCAACCGGCCTTCGTTTCTCACCCTCTTTTGCACTCTGATCGGATTTTTCCAACCCGGCAAGCCCAGATCCTCGCTCCGCGTGAGCGTGTTCTGCGAACTGTTACGATGAATATTCCCCTGGCTGCGCCGTGGTGCCCCGATGGACATCGCACACCTCCAGTCCATTACGCGCTGGAAACACGGTTTGCTTTACTGAACGCCCGCTCCATATCGAACAAGGCACTTTATCTGGGAGACTTGTTCACAAATGCAAATCTTGATTTTATGGCCCTCACTGAGACGTGGCAGCGGGAACTTGAATTTTCTCATTTAAATGAATTGTGTCCTCCGGATTTCTCCGTGTTTGGAACTCCACGGGTTGCTCGGCGAGGTGGCGGCCTCGCGCTCATCCACAGAAACTGTTTTCGCTGTAGGCTTATGAAGCCGGAGCCCTTTAATTCATTCGAGCTACAAATGACAAAGGTTGGAAATACTGATTTCTTTTATTGTATTTTACTTTACCGACCTCCTGGTCCTGCACGAGAGTTCTTAGATGAGTTCTCTGAGTTTTTATCTACTATTATTAAATTAGACAATGTTTTAATTCTTGGTGATTTCAATTTTCACATTGACGATCCCTCTTGTAATATAGCGTCCGAGTTTTTAACACTCACAGACTCTTTTAACTTAAAACAACATGTTTCTGGTCCTACACATAAAAAAGGCCACACTTTAGACCTTGTTTTCTCTTTTGGCCTAGACATAAACTGCCTGAATGTTGTGGATGTCCATGTGTCTGACCATTACTGTGTTTATTTTAATGTGTCTTGCAAGGTGGTCAGAAATGCTCATAAAGTGGTGTCCCAAAGGCGTATTATAAATCATACTGTTGTTGAACAGTTCTCAGAATTGTTTCAGCCCGAGTTTATTGAGGATTGTAATGATACATCACTCCTTGTTAAGCATTTTAATGACCAGTGCCAGTCTGTTCTGGATATAGTGGCACCTGTAAAGCAAAAAACAATTTCTCCTAAAAATCCTTGTCCCTGGTTAAATGAGGAGATTGCTTCCTTCAGGAGAACATGTCGCAAGGTAGAGCGCTTGTGGAAATCCACTAATTTGGAAGTGCACAGGCTATATTTAAGGGAGCTGATTGCATCACTAAATGAAATGATGAAGCAGGCCAGATCTATGTATTTCTCTGATCTTGTAAATCAGAATAAGAGAAACCCCAAAGTTGTCTTTGATACCATTCAGAACCTTGTTTCACCATCATCTCCACTGGTACCCATTTATACCATTGATGATAGCAATAGATTTTTGAAATACTTTGTAAATAAGGTTAGTGAGATCAGAGCAAGTGTAAAACCATCTGATGAGTGCACCACGGTTGTAGCTTCTCCAAATTCCTCCTGGGCTATCTTTTCTGCGGTCTCATTAGATGATGTCTTTGTCTTACTTAAAAAAATGAAGCCATCCTCGAGCCCGTTGGATATATTACCAACCTCTTTGTTTTTCAAAGTGATTGATCTTGTTATTCCTTTTGTCGTCAAAATAATTAATTTGTCACTTGCCACTGGGACTGTCCCAAACTTTTATAAACAGGCAGCGATAAGCCCCATTTTAAAAAAGCCCAATTTGGACCCAGCGGAGCCTAGTAATTATAGGCCAATATCAAAACTGCCCTTTTCTCTCAAAAATCTTGGAGAAGGTAGTAGCTGAGCAGCTAATAGGTTTCTTATGTAAAAATGAACTTTTGGATAAGTATCAGTCTGGTTTTAGAAAGATGCATTCTACTGAGACTGCCCTCCTCAAAGTGTCAAATGAAGTACAGATGGCTGCTGACTCTGGAAGGTACTCTGTATTGGTTTTATTGGATTTATCATCAGCTTTTGATACAGTGGACCACAAAATACTGTTAAACAGATTGAAACAAGAGTTTGGTACTGTTGGGTCTGTTTTAAAGTGGTTTTCCTCTTACTTGAGTGACAGAACATTTTCTGTTTGTGTAAATGGTATACTGTCTGATGCCACTCCACTCTTGTATGGTGTACCCCAGGGCTCTGTCTTAGGTCCTCTTTTGTTTTTAATGTACATTACCCCTCTGGGAAAAATTTTGAGCCATTTTAAGAATGTGTCATATCATTTTTATGCTGATGACTTACAGTTGTATTGCTCGTTCAATGACACTGAGTTCCACAAACTAGCAGATTTGTTGGATAGTATTTCTTGTGTAAAATCGTGGCTTGCTAGTAACTTTCTCCAATTAAATTCAGAAAAGACTGAAACCTTAATTGTTGCCCCAGATAACAAAATCCCATTAATCCTCCAACACCTTGGTTCTCTGAGCTCATCTGTCCAGTCGAGTCTCAGAAATCTTGGCGTCTGGTTTGACCAGTCAATGTCTTTGGACTACCATTCTAGACTTCTGGTCAGAAATTGTTTTTATCATCTAAGAAATATTGCTAAATTGAGGTCAATTTTATCGGATTCTGATCTTGAGATGGTTATCCATGCTTTTATTTCGTCACGTTTAGATTATTGTAACTCTCTTTTTACTTATTTCAACAAATCTGCTTTAAATCGTCTTCAAATGGTTCAAAATGCTGTGGCAAGGCTTTTAACAGGATCTAGCAGAAGGACACACATCACACCCATTTTATCCTCCCTACACTGGCTACCCATTAAATTTCGAATTGATTTTAAAATATTAGTTTTAACTTTTAGAGCTTTAAACGGTCAGTCCCCACAATATATTGCTGATTTGTTGCTCCCCTACTCCCCAGGCCGTGCCCTTCGATCCTCAGGCCAGAGTCTTTTATTGGTCCCAAAGACTCGCTATAAAACCCGGGGTGACCGGTCCTTTCAGGTTGTAGCTCCCAGACTGTGGAATGCCCTGCCCCTGTCCCTCCGTGTGGCCGACTCTGTCGATTCTTTTAAAAAGCAACTAAAGACACTGTTATTTCAACAAGCTTTTAGTTGACTGGGTTTTATTACCTTTTAATTTAAATTGTATAATTGTAAGTTTTATTGGTATGATTGCACTTTGTAAAGCACTTTGTGATTGTATCTGTGAAAAGCGCTCTATAAATAAACTTTACTTACTTACTTACTTACTTACTTAACTATTTTATTTATTGGCTACTGTTTTTATTATTGCTTGACACAAATTTCATGATCTCAATTAAATGATTGTGATTTGAATCCGATCTTGATTCAATATCGATTAATTTGGATCAATATTAGGTACAGATACATGTTCATTTTTCTCAAGAATAAAATATCTCACCTATGCTGTAAACATACAGCGAGAGCCCTGTAAGCTGGTATTATTATTAGAGGTTAAAATAACAACTCAAATTTAATATAATATGCTTTTTGTATAATATAATAATGTTATAATATTTAAAAAATATATGTAAAAAATAATTAATATGTTCTATGTAATATAGTGCACATATTTAGCAAAATACTCCTCTCTATGGCTAATTTTTCTATGGTCATTAAAGGTAAATGTAACGTTATGTTTTATTGACCTCTTTCTGCGGTTAAAAAACACTGATTGCTCGATATTATGTATGAGGGATATGTGGATATACATTTCGATAAGTTGTACTGTATCTTTCAACATACCTATGGTTCATTCGTGTTTATTTAGGCTAATAAACTAATGAAGAATAAAGGCCTATTTATACTTCTGCGTCGAACTGCCGCCGTAGCTACGTCGTAGGCTGTGTGTAGCGCGCGTACCCTACGGCGTACCCTGACGTGCACCTGTCCAAAAATGTAACAACGCGTCAATTCTACGCGGACACAAGCGCTGTGATTGGTCTGCCAGAACCCCTCCCTCGGGGTTTCACACGCTCCCTAGGTACGCATCAACGCGGACAACGACACAGAAGTATAAATTAAAACCAACACGTTGCCTACAGCGTATAGGCTCCGGCGTAGGTCCGACGCAGAAGTATAATGAGGCCTTAAGAGATGATCGGTTCACATGCTGCTTGAACTGAGGCATATCGATCTGTCACGTCACATTTACAAACGCCAAAACGGTATTTATTGATTGAATTTCGAAATAAAATTGACAGAATCTGAGAATTTGTTTCATGTTAAAAGTGAACTGCTCTGTCTGTCAGTGTCCTCTTTGCACTGTGATTTTTCTCTGCGTGAGAACATGGATGTGTGGCGTGAGGGAGTGTGAGTCTCAGTCTCAGTCGGCACTGGCAGCCCTGTTAACAGCAATAATACAAATGTAAATAATAGCTACATTAAAATGTTGCCTTCAGTTCTGATTTGTCGCTCACTTATACGCTCAACAGACTTCTCTGTGATTGGCTACAGTGCTCAACAGACTTCTCTGTGATTGGCTACAGTGCTCAACAGGTTTCTCTGTGATTGGCTACAGTGCTCAACAGACTTCTCTGTGATTGGCTACAGTGCTCAACAGGCTTCTCTGTGATTGGCTACAGTGCTCAACAGGCTTCTCTGTGATTGGCTACAGTGCTCAACAGGCTTCTCTGTGATTGGCTACAGTGCTCAACAGGCTTCTCTGTGATTGGCTACAGTGCTCAACAGGCTTCTCTGTGATTGGCTACAGTGCTCAACAGGCTTCTCTGTGATTGGCTACAGTGCTCAACAGGCTTCTCTGTGATTGGCTACAGTGCTCAGCGCTGCAAACAGGAACGCTGTAAACCTGAACCGTTTGAAAGCAGCCGTCTATCTGCGTGTGTCTAATGAAGTGTGTCTGTACTCAGTAAAACCAGTACTGCAGAAATACTGGTATCATCACATTTGCACAATTTAATTAATTTAACGTTTGAACAAAGTATCGGTAGGCTACTCTTGACAACACATACTTCACTGAGGTAAAGATAAGTAATAAGTTACAGTTTTCTCTCGCAAGTCTCACCATTCTTCCCACCCCCCCCCCCCCCCCCCCCCCCAAAAAAAAAACAGTCAGAAGTTGTCTGCCCTTCAGCAACTTTCTTTCCCTTTCTCTCTACTCTTTTCTTTTTTGATAACCTGATTTAGGCTTCATTTTTTTTTTGTAATACGGGGCTCCTTTCCATGACACAAGCTGAATAACCGCTGGACTACAAGACCAAACCATTTTTCCTTTTGATAGGGGGGATCGCTAACATGCGAGGGCATAAGCTTTTAGGAAAATAAAGAAAATGTATAATTTTTATGGATGGAAAATTGAGTCTTGTGAATTTTTATTCCTACTGATAACCTTTTATTACAACTATGTGATTTCGTCATTTTAATATTGTGGATTATCAATATATATCAATATATCTTTGTGGGCCCCCCCTCGCCGAGGGCCCCTGTTACTCAGTTCCACTATTACCCCCAGTCCGACACCCCGATGACATCACTCAAACATAAAACTCAATATATTATTTTAACACACATATTGAACATATGAACAGCTTTCCCAGACTCTTATAAGGTTATGAACAGCAATATCTGCACAGGACACACAAATAAAATAGAAATAGATCTAAATTATTTCCGGGGGAAAGTGACAAAGTTTGCCTGAATGGTCACAAAACTCAAAACACAACAATAATATTAACATTTAATGAAGATCAAGCAGTGTGAATGAGCACCGCAGTTACTCCAGTTTTCAGCGTCTGCCGTCTCACTATATCGGGACGTGAACATATGAACTCCATCAGAAGCAGAGCTGCAGTGAAACACTTTATTCTGATGCAGCAGATACTCTACTGACTATGAGTAACTTTGCAAGTCTGTGTGAACTAATCCTCTCAGTCTACTAATACTCAACTATAGTCAACAGAATGTCTAAAGAGGATCATCAACATAAAGTCACCAAAAAATCCAATGTTTTGTTGTAATTGAATTGTTCTATTATCATTTCATTCCATCATTTTGATGTTAAATTTCTATTAACTAATAAAACACAGAAGTTAGAAAAGACAAGAAGCAAAATTTGGGAGAAAAATAAAATGTAATTTTGACACATATATACAGTCATATTATTGTTTATTATTAATAAAAATGTTCTCTTCTGCTATAAGCTTGAATCACTGTAATATAAATGCCCACAGCTTCTGATTGTCTGCATTTCTCACCGCTGCTGAAACACACTGTAAAGGTGAACAGTTCAGCAGAGAATAATATTATATTATTACAGTATCAACTGAGGTCGGGTTTGCTCTCGCTTCAGGGCTTATATCTGAATTTGACTTTATGAGTTATTTTTAACCATGTTGAAACAGTTTTATTTGAGATTAAACACTAATTTGCGGAAGAACCTTGAATTAGGGAACTAAAGAAAACGGTAATAGAGCAAACAGAGTGAAAACTTAACTAAAAAATAACACACACACAGAATCAGTCAATAATATCCTAAAGCACACACTAAGTCAAGTCAGGTTAGCAGTTTAATACAGTCTACATGAGCAGCAAGTGAACTGGAATACACACGACCCATCTGGAGACGCCATTACTCAGCGGGTTTACTCGATCGAGTTCAGTCACACTGGCTCACGACAAGAGGAGAGATTTGCAAGTCTGATCCTCTTTATTTGAGTTCTTTCAAGATCAGCCATGAAACTGCCAGATACTTTATCAGCTCCTATGACAGTTGAACCAGTTTTGTTTTAACACACTCATGATAACAGTACAAGGAGAATATTGAACATCTATATAACTCAGCTAGGTAAGTTAATGACAAGTTGTTAAACATTATACCCGTATGACGGCAATTACAGAGATATAATCAGCAGCACAATTGCAGGAATTCAAATCCATCATTTTGGATGTTTAGTGGGAACATGACGAGAGGCAGAGATAAAACATCTTTATTTCTACACTGAATGAACTGTGTGTGAAAGAGGATTTGAACATCTCCATTAATTGGCTGTTCTGCACCTAGAATACATTTACAAAATATATTTCTGAATCTTAAGACTCTAAACACACACTCTCAGAAAAAAAGGTACAAAAGCTGTCACTGGGACAGAACCCTTCAAAAGGGTTCTAATATGTACACGTTTGGTACCTTTGAGGGACTTATATGCACTCTTTAGGTACAAAGGTGTACCTTTTGAAAAGGTACCGCCACAGTGACAGCTTTTGTACCTTTTTTTCTGAGAGTGCATCTTAAAGATCTTATAGCCTCTTATGTCCATCTCTCCTATAAAATAATCCTGCTATATTTGGTTTAGACGTGGCTCACTGTGTCATCCTCTGTGCCTTACAAAGATGATAAATAACTAATAAAAAAAATCTATTGAATTTTGCCTCATTGATGCCTTTATTATAAACTATGAAGAAGGGATGCACTGATACCGGTATAGGGCCCGATACTGTGCTCAAATGCTCCGATACCAACACCGATACCATGCAGTGTGTGTAGTAGCAGACGTAGGCCAGTAAGAGCTGTGTGTAAACCTCACTCCCCTAATCTCAAGATCTCAAGAATATTATGTTGGATATGTGCAGTCGAGCTTCACGTCAGATTCACGTCTATGGGTCTGTCTTGGGTTGGGTTTTTCTTTTCTTTTTTATATATTTATGCACATCGGGTTCGGGTCAGAAGTGATTCGGAATCGGTCCAGATTTAGGGACCTGAGGAGACCTCTGACGTGCAGCTCTTAAAGGGACAGCAGCCTAATAAACTACCGTCTCTGTCCTCAGTGTTAATCCAATAACAAAATACAAAGAGAAAATCTCTCACTGCTCTTGACTGAATAACTTTTGTAACTTTAATAATGATTAATCTTTATTTATTTTACTCAGTGAAGACTATGCAGTTTAAAAAAAAAAAAAAACATTTGATTACTTTATTCAATTTCTGTACCTGAAAATTGTAATGTTTCACTGGTCTCTAAAAATTTCAATCACAACCAGGCCAGTAGAAAACAATCCCTATTGTTGAGCCCTGGAGCAGCTCTACATATTCACTGTGCTATTATATTAAAGATAAAATATTATAGAGCAATAATATTAACAGTCAAAGTAACAGTAGCTCCTACAATACAGTTTAACAGGCATAACTGGCCGTGAAAAAAACTGCTAAGCCAAATAATTTGATTAGTTTTCTTTTGGTTTCTCTTCTGGACATTTAAAAAAATAAAAATGCAAGAAAATCCAGGTATCGGTATCGACAAGCACTGAAAATGAAAGTATCGGTCTCGTTCTGGAAAAGTGGCATCGGTTCATCCCTAATATGAACATCTCCCTGAGTGTGACGTCATACACTCGAGGGGAAAAACATTTGCTTTTACATTATTTCTGAAGACAGAATTATTAGATTTTGTGTTTTTGATTCCATTTGATTTTAACAAAATCTAAAAAAAGTTACATTACTGTAACAAAACATGGTTTTGGGCAGAAAATTATCTATTTGGCTACATAGTTAATGCGATGTAGGTGTGTTGTGTGCTAAGAGTTTAGAAAAAGCTATTACAGTAGTTGTGTTTGGAATAATTGTTATTTAAAGGTGCATTAAGCAACTTTTCATGTTAAAAATACCCGTTTTCTAACCCATACATGCTTAAACAATTGCCCGATGGGCTGAATGAGCCCTTCTCTGATCACTGAGATTGTCTCTATAAACCTGTAAAGTAAAATAAATAAGAGGGATTCGGGCCGGAATTTTAGACTGGGCGTGACGTCATGCGCGTTCACGGCATGCTCACATAGCTATGCCTGACAGGTTTGTGTATTCGCCGGCATTCTCCGTAGAAGATGGATTGTAAGAGACCTGCTTGTAGTTCATTTCAAACACCAACGCAAACTCCACGTAAGATAAAAAAAAGAAAACTTTTGTCTAGTGCAACCAAAAGGGCCAAATTGGACTCAGACAGGCGTCGGGGTAAGACGAGAGTAAACATAGGGAAGGCTGATATATAAGTTAGATAATTAGACACAAATTTTGAGCAAATTACTGCTTAATTAGGATGTATTGCTATTGGAATATGCTACTTAGCAGATCAATAAAACAGGCTAACCCCCCGCAAATCTTCGGCGGATTAGCCTGTTTGGCTTTTATGGTAACGTCATAGTGCCATTTAATTGTTTATTACCTTGAGACAATTGAGTGTACTTTTTTGACCAACTGTGTAGCTTTGAGCTTTTACAAAGTAACAACTTATATTGTTCATGAACGTGTTTCCATAATAATACAATCATAAGTGGATACAGTAAACACATAACACAGTTCAACATGGAGATAGATGGAAATAAAAAACGAAGTTTTCTACTACCCCCGTTTTTCCCTCACACATAAGTGTGTAATTTACTCAATTGCCTTTCCTTTCACATATTTAAAATGACTTGCAGATTTATAACTTTATTACCTCTGAAGACATTATGATTGTAAACAAAAGATTTGCGGCTGATGCTCCTTTGGTTATGAATAGCTCGTGCTCGTGCAAGCGTGCGTGTGCGTGTGGTCCATGAGCGTGCACATCTCTGGCTGCAGTTTCGCTTGCCGCCAGAGGTGGCATAGTTCTGCAAAAACTCAGAAAGTTGCTTAATGCACCTTTAATTCCATTGTACATATTCTTCTAAGATGTTATATTTCAATATCATTCCTGCAGAAACACAGAGTTTGCCATCATTCTGATTTAAATGTGTTTTTATCAGTTTTGAAAGTGCGTTCATTTGTAAAATGTGCTGCAAATATGTAGTTTTGCAGATGGTGAAGTATGAATGACACAAGTGTGCTCAATGAAGGCATTTTGTGTGAAAGTAATGAAAAATTATTCTCAGTTTGGTACAAATAGACTTCTATATCTCTGAACGAGTGAAGAGTTTTGCAAATATAAGTCTTCAGTGTTGACAGATGGAAATAACTGTATATTCTGGCCACGTATGATAACGGTCTGGACTGTATTTGCATCAGGGCTGTGATATATACGAGTGCACTGGACAGGGCTCAGGGAACTGAAGAGCTTTAGTCTCCTCAACTCTACATTTACAGGAGATCCTTCACAGGTAAGACATCTACAATATTTCACATGTGACTTCAAATAACGTGTCTTGTTTCTTCAAATTTGTGATATAAATGATTATTTTTGTTCAAAAGCAGAGGCTCTCTTCTTTCTTTTGATATACTGCATGTTCAGATATTCATAGAACAAAATATTCTGGGGGCCGTGAAACTCAAAAAATTCTGGCGGTCGCCGGTAACATAAAAAAATAAATAAAAAAAATGCTGGTGGAGAAAGAGTTAATAGCAATGTTGATGTACAGCAGTCTCCTCTTCTCATGATGTTTGGTGATATTCCCCAGACACTGAGCTGAAGCTGATGATGGGGTTCAGCGTGCTCTTCATCTTTGCTCTGCTACAGATCTGCACACTGTGTGATGGGGGGAATTCAGAGGATCTTTCTAACATTAATGGTATGTTCACCTTCGGTTCTTGTGTTCAACATTCTGCAGAACTCCTAAACTAAACTATAATCCATAGGGCTGTTCGCACCGGATAGTTCTAGGTTCCCAGAGAACTAATGGTTCCCTTAGGAACGTTTTCCTGGTTGCGTTCGCAGCGCCAGCAGGAACTCTGAGTGACGTGAGCCGTGCTTGTTGTTGTGACTTTTATTTTGACAGCGCTGAGAACGACTGAACACACAGCGCTCACATTCTCCATGTTCATTAGCTTACGATCTGTCTAACAGTCCTGTCTAAGAGTTATTAGATACAACTGTAATACATAGAAAGTAGACAGTAATGAAGAGTTATTAGCGTATGGCGTGTGTTTGATGTCGCTGAGCAGAAACACATAATCATGTTTCTCTCCGTCTCCTCAGAGTCACGCTGGGTGTTCTCCTCAGTGTAAAGGTTAAGAGCTTCATCTATCACTGTTTTACATGATCGTAGAGTTAGTTTGTGGAGTAAATATATAGGCTGTGATCTGTGTGTTTACACAGCTTTAATAATGGCGTGTGCTGGTGTTTCATATGCGTTCGGCCAATCAGCGAACACTAGAAGACCGTTGTAAGATGGTTGTAACACAGGGCTAGTTGTAACACTACCAATTCCACCAATAAGGGATAAGATAGGAGTCATGTGACAATATCAGTTTCCTCAGGCTTCATTTACGATCGCACACGCAGGTTTTCAAGTCTGCGTTGCAATCTCTCCTGAAGCTACTGCAGAAAATCAAATTCTGAGGTAAAAAAGTAAAAAAACATAACAAGATATTATTTTGTTTAGTACTTCTACTGTTGTAGATAATGTTGTATGAGTTAAATCAGGTCAAACTGTAGTTTCTATAGTAAAGAATGGTGTATCAACCTCCTATAATTTCAAAGCACCATGCTAATACAGCTAGTTAAACATTAGTGACAGTGGCGCGGGGTAGGTTGTAACACGTGTTTTGAAAGTGACCACCGTAGAGTAGGCTATTGGACCTTTTATGCAAACTCAATTTAATTTGTGAATGATAAATAACATATTTAAAATCAAGTCAAAGTTAAATAAATACCAACACATACACTGCAAAAAATTTTTTGTCTTGTTTCCAGTCCAAATATAAAAAAACTCTTAAATCAAGATGCATTTACTAAAGTAGTAAAATGTCATAAGATATTATGTCTTGTTTTCTGGAGAAATAAATTAAAATTAAGTGAGTTGTTGCTTAAAAAAAGCAAAATTATCTGCCAACTCACTTAATTTTGATTTATTCCCCCTGATTTATCTCACCATCATCGAGTCCGTCTGTGATTACATGAAGAAACAGAAGAAACTGAGACAGACTAAATCCAGAAGAACTGCGGGAACGTCTCCGAGACGCTTGAAGAAACCTTCCTGCAAAGCTACAGTAGTGTGGAAAGCACTGGCACTCGTGTTAAAATGCTGTAAAGTGAGAATGCTTTCAAAAATAAAATCACAAATTGAATTAATTTATGATTTAACTTTTATTAACTAATTAAAATCAATGGTGTAATGATCCTTTGCGTTTAAACGGCTTTTGTCCAGGTACACTTGCGCATAGTTTCTCAGGGAGCTTTGCAGGAAGGTTTCTTCAAGCGTCTCGGAGACGTTCCCGCAGTTCTTCTGTGTCAAGTTTCAGATGAAAGTCCACACCCTCCACTAGTTTGTCCATTCTATATTTAAAACAATTTTCCGAAAATGTTTATCATCAATTGATTGTTTTCTAAGTTTCATCAACCTTATATTCAATCGCTCTTGTTGTCTAATTATTCGCATCTCTTGCTGTGGAAATGGTTGTCTCCTGAGGAGGAACTTCCCGTCTTCTGTCGTCGTCGTTTCTTGGCTTCTTTCTTTTCTTCGCTGCTTTCTCTTTTCTGAAGATTTGCTACAAATAAATCATCCAAATTAATCTCAAGCTTGTTTGTTCTAGTTTTTTCTTCGCCCAGGGAATTTACAATGGAAGTTCACTCATCACAATTCCCGACAATGTGCAAGTGTGTTTGATATATGGACCAAGTTTTCGGACCCAGTGCTGTCGATTCCCCCCACACGGGTACTAGCTTCAGCCCAGCCGGGCTTGGGCCCTCATAATAAAAATATTCACCCTTTCAAGACTTATTAGGGCACAAAGAACACAAGCAAACCAGAACAGAATAGTTTCGGTTTCTAAATTAGATCTAGCTCTAGGTTGGCATCCACCCAGAACTATTCATATCACTCATCCTCAGCTCTGTATTTATATGGTCACCCGCCTGCTATACGGTGTCTCGAGTTTCATCTGTTCAACCTGCCTTCAATAAACTGTTTGCTTGCATTTGGATCTACGACTCTCCTTCTGACAGTAAGTACATTTTTCAACAGTTTTAAAAATTAAAGAATAGCAACAAAACCTCAGTTTGCTACTGTTCATGATCTCAGTGAAAGTACTGAAGTCTTCCCTGATATATCTGGGGCCTGTTTCAGAAAGCAGCTTAAGTGAAAACTCTGAGTATGTTAACCCTGAAATGAGGGAAACTCTGAGTTTTCTGTTTCAGAATGAGAGGTATGTTAAACCTGAGAAAGCAGAGTAAATCAAGCCCGTTTCTGAAAGAGAGGTAACTTATACTCAGAGTCATTTACCATGGTAACTTACTCTGTGAACCTAACCTGGTCGGGAGCAGGTTTTCTTCGGTAAACCCAGAGTTTCTATCGGTCTCCTCCCCTTTTTTAAAGAGGAAGCGGTGTTTAAACACCTCATTCATTCTTTCAGTACATTTTTATTAATAAATAAAATATTGCTATTTTTAATGCAGTTTTTTTTGAAGATGAAGTCTATATAACTCCTTAACTGGCAACTGAAAATACAGTAGATTAGAGTTATGTAGTTCTAAACAAATTCTACAGAATTAAACTGTGGCATTTACTGATGATCACTGAACTGTTCATCTGTGCAGCAGAAGTTGCTGGACCGTCCTCCTGCTGTTCTTCCACACTCTGGGGGCGCGGGGAGAGATAAGAATACCTGTTTATACTTAGATTTAAATTTATATTCTGTAGGCTACTCCACATAAAAATGTGAAATAATCAGAATGTGTAGATTGTTTGATGTGTAAACACATAATATTAACATTACCTCTGTAGGCCTCTAAAATAGCCTATATAAAAAATAACACATATGTAAACCTCTTACATGTTATGAGGCCCTTGGATCTTCGGGAGTGACTCTGAAGTCCCTCCAGGAATTCCCTCAGCTGTAAATGCTGCTGCACTGCTAGACACTGGATGATATTTAGTTATTTAATATGTCAAATGTAAAGTCAGGCCTACACCCATGATGTGCTCAAGCCTTACTTGACTGAATTATGTTTTTATATTTAATTTTCAGCTGCTGCCATGTTCTTCTAATGCCTGCAGGATTGCCCCTACATGAACATTAAAATGAGGTTGAATAACACACTGTTCTTCCAGTTTCACCTCTGATATTATAACAGTTGGGTAAGTTACTTGTATTACTAACGACAAATGACATCTTCAACAGTGTAATTAGATTAATGTAATAATGACTATCTTTAGAAAGTATTGGTCTACTTATTACTAAATCCCATATCAACCTCAACCACTTGAACAATACAAGGAGAGACAAGAAACAGCACTTTTAATGCTTTCAAATAAACAATATACAGTTGCATGAATTATTCTTGAATTTACCAAAGTGTGTAGAGGGAGAAGGTTACATTAAAAATATACCTTTTAAAAATGTATGTTAAATATACAAAATTGTTCTATAGTCTAATGCAGCCATTCCCAAACTGTGGTCCACTAGTGGTCCGTGAGGGTACTGCAGGTGGTCCGTGGAAAGGCAAAATAAAATATAAAGTAATATTTTTTTTTACCTTCATTTTACCAGGAAATCCAGGACCCCCCCCCCCCCCCCCCCTGTGATTACTAAAAAAGCCTAGTGGTGTTCGGTCGTGACATTCAAGTTCAGTGCCGTTAGAACCACAACACTGGTTCGGTGGATAGCAACAGGTTCTCTAGGGCAGAGGCAAATCTCATTATCACATCACACGCATAGCCTTTAATGGTGCGTTCACACCGGACGAAATTTCGCTTCAAATTTTTGTTTTGACGCGGGAATTGATACAAAGTGGTCAAGCGTATCACTAGACGCGGCAGGCGCGAATTTGACATATGATCCCTTTTTGAATTTGACGCGCTATTCGCGTCCGGTGTGAACGCACAGTTAGGCATAGGCAGTTTATATGAAACGAAATGTTTATAAATGGAATGAATAAGGCCTGTTATTATTTTAATTTCCAGTTAGTTTCTTGATCTCACGTTTCTGAAATGTTTTGCGGATGTGCTGTTAAGTGGACAAACTCACTTTTTGAGGACTTGTAAAACTGAAGATTAATAATCCCCTAAAATCGCCAAAGGTTTTGAAATGTTGACTATATTCCAGTGTTCTTATTACTGTATAGATTTCATACGCCATTGCTATGGAAATAAGCCTGTTGTTCAAATGAACCTGATTATGCCCTCGGGCGCTTGAGTAAATAAATAAATTAAATATGTGGCAGCCGTTGTGTGCAGTAAACTTTCTTTTAACAAGCCTGTTGTACTGATGTGATGACCAATGATAGTTTTAGAGCTAGTAAGCCTATTTAGAGGTGCAGATTAATTCAGGTTGGACTCTGTGTAGACATATTTTATTATGTGTATTATGAGGTGGTCTGCGAAAATTCTTGATTACAAATAGTGGTCCACACACACAAAAAGTTTGAAAACCCCTGGTCTAATGCAATTGCATCAGATTTTACTTTAAATTACAGATGAATTAAGAGTAATCCCTTTAATTAAATTACAGTATTAATGTTCTAATACTGTCAAATTACAGTAATAATGTTCGTCCTGGTGAGAAATATGAAGACCTCTTTTTGTCTGGCGCTGTTGCCATGGTGACTCATAATATCTGTGCTCCATTGATAATGCCTTTTTATAGTAGTGGTGCACGCGCTTAACTCAGAGTAGGTCAACTCAGAGTTGATTGAACTAACTCATTTCAGCTGTTCTGCAACCGAAAACTCTCCCATCTCAGGGTAAGTCAACTCAGAGTTCAAGTTTCAACTCAGAGTTGGTTGAACCTCCTTATTGAAACGGGCCCCAGGTCTGCCGACACTCTCAGGGTTTTGTTTTTGTTTTTTTAGATAAACTTCCAAGAATCTTTAGGATTTTCCTAAATGTCAAACATCACAGTATATTCTTTATATCCACCGTTGCTGATTTGAACTGTTTTTTTTTACTCCGTTTATTCTCTTGTCTACTTTATCTCTTTATCATGCTTCAAGTTCTTATCTGTATTTATTTATTTTTCCTACTTAGGTTCCTACTATAGATTTTGCTAATTGTTGTCTGAGTACAGTACTCTAGTTGTAGAGTATTTTGCGAATCGTGAATGATTTTGTGTCTATGTGGCTCAGAGCAAAATCTACAACTTGTAAAATTAAATGACATCAGGCATGCATTACTGTAAACTTTAGATGATATATTGTGCTATTTGAATAAATATGTAATTTTCTCTCTGCACAGATCCTGCTCTAATCATGGAGGCAGCAGGAACTTTATGTGATGAGCTCTTCCGCTGGCTGGAGAACCGAAATGAATGTGCAGGAAAGCTGCTGGAACTGGCACAAAAGCTGGAAGATGTTCATCTGGACAGCAACATCGCTAAGGGGATCGGAGCTGCCACAATTGTGACCTCAATATTTGGAGGACTGATTGCCCCTGCTTTGACAAAAGAAGGTCAGTCCACCCCTCTAGCGGCTGCTGCAACAGCTGGCACTCTAGGGGGCGCTGCAGTCTGCGCCACTTCCCCACGGGTAGAGACATTTATCTCCAGCAGTACCTTTGATAAAGCTACTGAATTAATTAAGGAAGATGAGGAGGCTGGCATGAACATTCAGGAGCTACTGCGAGATCTGAAGGCCAGGTGTGCAGAAGCGCCGCTCGGGACTCATGCTGATGAGCTGGACTGTGAGGTCACCACTCTACTTATGTGGGCTCTGGCCAGAAGGAGTAATACTCACGTACCCCTAGACTTTCTCAGAGGTTTCAACAGGGCCACGTTCTTTCGTCACATGACACCTGGTGGACTGGCTCCAGCCGAGGCCTCAGACTTTATTTGCCAAGCTCTGGGCGCCGTTAATTTTTTAGTGTTGGGCAAAGAAATGGTGAAGAACATCGAACTCATTGGCAGTAAAGCTGCTGAAGCAGGATCAAGGGTATCGGCTTTCTTTCCTCAAGTATCCCATTTTAAGAAAATTTTGATTTTTAAATTCTCTTGCAGTGACTATTCAAGAGAAGAAAATGAAATATTCACTGCATTGCTCTTATGTTAGACTGATTTTGTGATTGTGACTTTCTTTCTATGAACAGGGTGCAACTGGTTTAGGCATTATTCAGTGCGACCTGATTGTGAAGACTGAAGAAATGGTCAAGAGAAAAAAGGTCACGAAGGCCTGCAAGATCTTACGGGATTCAGCCAGGGAAATACTGGACGGCCAACAAGAGCTAAAGGGACAGCTGGATGAAATGCAGCATTGTAACGTGTCGCTGGCTAATAAACGGTCCACGCATCTGAGGTACTGATGTCCATTTTTTGTTTATTGAAGAGACACCGTGAAAACTAGACACAAAAGGAAAACAAACCATAATTTTACACACAACACCACTACGGACACAAAACCAAACATAATACAAAACATTAACACTTTTACTGTATTCGCCTGGTAACCAGCAGTAGATTAAAGCTGCAGTCGGCAAGTCTGGCAGATTGAGTGGACTTAGCCAAAATTTTGAATGTTTACAACTCTCATGCCCCTCCCCCACTACCAACAAGCACCCGCCCATCGTCAGTGCGTGTGTACCTGATTTTCTGTGAACGCGCGTGTCTCTTCAGCATCGATCAACACCATGGACTCGGAGGTAGGCTGCCCTGGCTAATCTATCCATAGATAGCAATAACCGAGGAATTGGAAGCTTGTTATTAGATTTTCTCTCCGCCATCACGCTTCGTACAATCTTCAGGCGAACTTCAGGCGTGTCGTCTGCATGTGATATTGCAGGGTTCTCAAGTTTTATCAAAAGCTTGGAGTGAGATCACATGCGGTTAGGGGAGGAGCCCTAATGGAGCCCCGCCCCCACCCGTCCGTCCCCGCCCCCCAATTTTAACCATTGTTCATAATTAACCAGCACAAATTGAAATTATAACAACTGGTAAATCTGATAAATGACAGAGCAATTAATCACATCAAATATACTCTTTAATGTTATATTTCAAAATTACAAATATACAAAAATATAACAAATTGCTCCAAACAGTTTGGAAAAACAAATCTTTTTGCATTTTGAATGTGTCTAGTCGTAATGGTATAATTATTTATTGTGTGGTGGGACATTGTGAACAAATGACATAGTATTAAGGTGTGTGTGTGTGTGTGTGTGTGTGTGTGTGTGTGTGTGTGTAAGTGTGGCCTGGTAAACCTTACATTATGGGGACAAAATGTCCCCACAAGGATGGCAATATCCGAAATCCTTGTTCGTGTGGGCACATTTTTTTGGTCCCCATGAGGAAAACGGCTTATAAATCCACTCCATCACGACGTGTGTTCGCGTGATGTTGTTGGTTACTTAGTAACGAACGTATGGCGGCCGAGAATTTTCCGTCAACTTCCGTGTGTTCGCGCCTATGGTTCGCGTATCTACCGGTATGTTGCCTAGTAACGAACGCAATCTGGCCGAGATACGTGCTGGCGGCAGGAAGCTTCACTTTGTGTGCCTGCGCCTCGTACACAACGTTATATATAAAGCTTGCAGGACAACTTGGTTGGCATTGCCTTTTCAGCGTGAGAAATACACGGTGTGGCGTGTGAGCGTGTGAACTGGTTGAATTGCGTGTGTCTCACGGCCAATGCGTGAGACTTGAGAACCCTGTATTGTAACGAGCGCGCGTCTGCGCGAGGGAGAGGGGATCTGTGGCGTGTGCACTACCTGCTGTGATTGACAGTCAGATCTCACACCCCCCTGCGCTGATTGGACCCGATGTTCCGGGACGGGTGGATTTTTGCAAAACAAATAACATGCTCCAGGTGGAGTTAGAAGCTCGGGTTTTTTTCTAAAACCACCTTATTTATGTTGTTCTGTCGGATTATAGTGTCAATTTCACTGAATTTGATCAAAAAAATGTTGCCGACGGCAGCTTTAAGTCAGGAGCACTAACGTGTATCTGAATTCACCTCTCATCATTCAGCTGACCCTAACACGTCCAGGTGGAATAAATCAGCACGGGTCACATGACACTCAACTTAAATAAGCTAAATAATAATAATAAAGTACAAATGGCAAACCAAATTATGAAATTATCACAATACACAGAGATACACATTTAAACTATAAAGTAGAAAAAAAAAAAACATTAACCACCGAAATCACCAAGATGTCATAACCCATAGTTGACCTTCCAGCGTCAGCTACAAGTATGATATATATGTATATTTTTTTTGTTTGTATTTGTCTGAGATTGTACAGTACTGCAATAATGAAGGTCTGAGGTAACTGACTGACTGACAGTACAACTTTTCTCATTACAGTGAAATCATCCAAAAATTGGTCCAAATGAAGAGGATCATCGAGAACTTGGGGGGATATTCTCTCATCATAGATGAAAATGGACAGAGAATAATTGATTATATCAAAGGAACATGTACAGACGACACAGTTCTCTCCTGGCTTCAGGGATCACCTCATCAGATTGAATTTGTGAATCTTGTACGATTTTTCCAGGAGAGGTTGACCGATAGTGAGTATTTGACGTCGTCTGGCAGAGGTCACATAGACATTGTGTTTGTAGGTCATGGCAGAATAGTCGACCGGTTTATGCCAGCAGGAGGACTGGTGCCCACACTGAACATCACAGACACCATTCTCTACTCTCCGTGGAACTGCTCTATTGACGCCGATGCTGCATGTGCAATTGCTCAGGGTTTCATTCAAGTGACAGACAGAAAGCTTTACAACAACAGAAGTACAGCTAACTGTAAGCCGAAACCTTTGCCAGATCACTGGAACAGCATGCGAAGATCTCTCCACAAGATCCCAGTGATCCTTCTAGCCCCTGTGACCCCTGAAGAAAGAGCATGGGACCATTTTCAGCAGTTTTGGATGAATAGAGTGAAACTAGAAGACCGTGTTATTATTCCATATCTTGTCCCAGAATGTTTGGTAAAAGCATTCGGAGAGATCCCCCTGTACATGTTCATATTTGTGACATCATTTTTACTCATGCTCTATGGTAAAACAGCTACTGTGCACCTGGCGGCTGGTTTGGTTCGAGACAGAGGAACTCCAAGTTCAGAAGAGAGGGAAAGAAAAAAGTGGCGAACACAGTATGCCTACACAAGTGATGACACCTGGATGTCTGTGAAGATGGATAACAGGAACGTGGACCCTGTGTTATACAGAGCCTTAAGATCATTGTTTAACACAAACCTCTAGATAAATCAGCTGAACGGCCTCTGGGTCAGTCCTGATATGTAGTAAACACAGGGCTGGAGAGCGACCCGTGTGTCTATATATATCTAAAATATATAGTTCTAAAAAATCATTCTCAATATTAAAGAATATGAGAGTTCACACCACAACTATAATAACTGTATAGAGAAACAATATCATTGGAATCACTTTCAGAAAGATTTTATCATCTGATGAACGATAAAAACATTGGCAGCCAATCAGAATCCAGCGTGCTGTGACGAGCTCGAGCATTTAAAGAGACAGACAAGCTTATAATAAACAGAACGATATCGCCCGCTGGTGTAGACGCTGATATAGTTATATTTATCGTTCTTGGCAAGCGTGCCGCACAAGCCCTGAAAAGTGAAGCCAAAACGTCTCGATCGCCCCCTGGTGGCTGGTCCTAGTATAGGTCATAAGCCCCGCCTCCCTGTGTTATTCAACGCGACGTGAGACCAACTAAACAATTAAATTACACTTCAAATATCTTTTTTCCAAAGGTGGTTTCTTTCATTTGCTGTCGTTTTTATCACGCTGATGTAAGTTCAAGTGTCTGTTTCTAAAATAAGTTGGTTTTTAGTTAGTTACGTGATGCGGTGGTGTAACGTCATGATTGACAGCTGTGATTGACAGGTTCTCTGAGCGAAGTAGTCACTGAAGCACCAACGGACATTTTTTCGGGATCTTCGGAGGACTGAGGAGATTGTATTTACTTTATTTTAACAAGCCTCTTGTCGTACTGCAATCAATTTTTTAAAAAGTGTGCAGAATCCACTCTCCCTGCGTGCATTCTGCGAGAGTGAGGGCAGAGCGTTGACTTCGCGGCAAAACTTCCTGCTCACGACTGCGCAGGTCTGGTCCCGAGATCGCTACTGCGCAGGTCTGGTCCCGAAATCGCTACTGCGCAGACTCAAGTTCCAATATGTCAGCGCCATATCAGGACTCTAGAGGCTTCAGTTCTCATCAATGGAAGAGAGCGAAGGGGCGTCGTCCATCTTTTTTTACAGTCTATGGTTCTTGGTGTGAACGGCACTTACACCCTTCCATGATAACAATTATACACTAAAAAACTAATTATAAATGATTTGCAAACTATTAGCTTATTCATAGATTATTAATAGTATCGCTAACACATTAACAGACTATATACAAATTGTGAGTTCTTCATTCATTGTTACTATAATGAACAATTTTTTTATTAGCTCATATGTAAAGACTTAGATAATGGGTTTTCATCCTCTGTTAAGAACTTGCATCTGATGTATTTTAAACCATATATTAAATGAGTTGTTAATATTCATCAAAACATTAAGAAGTCATTAAATCACGGTAAATAAATGCTCTCGTATAAAGGGAATTGATGCAAATTTAAGGCTTGATTAGTGTCTATAGAAACACTTTTCATGGAATAATGAATAATAACGGTAGGATTAAAGCTCAAAATTATGTCCTCTTTTTATTCCTTTAATTACATTTGAAATCAATTTTAATCAATGTATTATTCTTTGTTTTTCTTATTTCATTCTTTGTTGTAAATCGTTTCTTAAAGCACGTTGAATTAACATTGTGTATGAAGTGGGCTATATTAACAAACTTGCCTTGACTTTTGTGTGACTTAATCTAAAGTGTGAAATATTTAGCCCAATAAAACATTTATTAAGGATAAAACAGATAAAACTCATTTATAGTAGCTACAGTAGCTATGTTTCCATCCACACGTTTTTATCCGAATTAAGTTATATCGAATGAAAAATGCCTAATGGAAACAGTCAAATTCGATTGAATTTCATGAATATCGACTCAAATGAAATGCGTTCGGTCTCATCGGATTTTATCTTGATCGATATACGGCTCATGCGATAAACCCTGATGGAAACGGTAGATGGCGTGATCCATTTTGTCTAGCAAAATTTTGTTCGCAAATGATTGCTTGAATGTTGTGCGATTCAGTGCGAAAATGAAATGGAAACACCGTTAAATGTCTCGAATCAATTCGATATACCAATTTGATCGCAAAACAGCATGTGACGTCATTATGCACAGGTTTTTATTCGCTTTAAAGCCGTTGGATGGAAACACACTTTCACCAGCTTTATTCGCATGAGCTTTTTTTTACCGAACTTCAGATAATTCGATTGACAAGTGGATGGAAACATAGCTACAGACACACACACACACACACACACACACACACACACACACGTGCGCGCTCACGCACTCTCTCTCTCTCTCTCTCACTCACACACACACACACACACACACGTGCGCGCTCACGCACTCTCTCTCTCTCTCTCTCTCTCTCACACAGACACACACACAGACACACATGGCGTGGGCGGCAACTCAAACCAACTTATAAACAGCTCATTATTATATATTTCAACACTTTATAACAGAGCTCATTCGCATCATACCTGTCTCGATCAAGTCCAAAGCTGTTCTAGAGAGTGGGACGCGATTGGCCATCAGTGAGGGGAAATGACATCCAGGAGCGAAGCCACAACAACACCACAAACGCCCAAGACTATTTTCACGATTATTCAAAACTTCTTTTTTATTCTCACAAGGTGAAATTCAGAGGGTCAAAAAGAAACCATTAACATATCAACAAATTCATATAATACTAACATAATAAATATATTACACCTGACCTGCATAAATACTTTGAATCAAGCAATCAAAAAAATCTTATGCTAGATCCTTGACACCTACACGAGATTTCATTTACAAAGCCCACTGGCGAGTTTTCATGTTAGCAAAGTCACTGAATAGATCTTTGAAGTCCAACATCTTAGCTAGTTGGCTTTCGATGGAGAGAAGTGCCAAGCTGTTTAGCCTATCTTGAGACATTGTTGATCTCAGGTAGTTCTTCACCAGTCTCAACTTGCTAAAAGCTCGCTCACCCCCTGCAACAGTTACTGGTAAAGTGCAGAAAATCCTCAGTGCAATGCACACTTCTCCAAAAATACTCTGCAGTTGCATCTTAAAGATGGCATTAAGAAGCTCAAATGGGGCCAGAGTAGTTGGAAATAATGCAGAATATACTGACTTCATTTCCAAATTCAGAAGTTAGGTCTTCTTATCAGTCTTTGACTGGCTTCAGTTATCTGAGCTTCACTCATTACTGTCAGCTTCAGAATGGGAGCAAACGCTTCACATATTTCTGCTGTGATCTGAAACCTTGTGCTCAGTTCACTAATGATGCGCTCAAGTGCAACGAAGAAAACATTGTGTTTGAAAGCTGTCTCTGCTCTGTCTTCGCTTGCATCATCTGATGTGTGTTTTCTTTTTCTTTCATGTCTGTCTGCCTTGTGGAACTGAACGGGGATCTCCAATGCTTGTGCAACTAGGGAGGCTTCAGCCAGCAAGGAGGTCCATATATTGCAGATGCCCTGCATGTCATCTAGCAGTGCTCTGATATTCACTGCCTCGATATCGAGAGAAATATCTCCGGCTTGATGGACGATGTTTCTTTGCTCAGTGCACTGTCGTATCTTCACCCACACAGTGAGAAGGACAACAGAATCAAACGTTGTGAAGTACTTCTTGAGCCCATTTGCTTCAGACCTGGCTTCACTGGTTAAATGACATGTGGTCAAGACAGACTTTATTGCCTCAATGACAGAGGGCAAGTGGGATGTCACCACACGAACTCCATCGAGTGTCAGACAGTCGTGTAGAGAGCAGCCTGTTTTTCCTTTCAACATTGCCCACCTCTCTGGACTTGCATTGAAAAAATTGTACAACCGATTGATAGAGCCAAAACATGTCGAGACCTCAGGAGTAGACTCCGCTGCATGCACACCGACCAGGCTGAGGCTATGGGATGCACAGGGGGAGAATGTTGCAAGTGGATTGACTTTTAAAATGTGTGCTTGCACACCTTTCACCCTCCCTGACATGTTGGCTCCATTACCGTACCCTTGTCCTCTACAGTCTCCTATTGATATATCATCTCAGAGATTTCCCTGCCAGTCTTTTTATGGAAGTCTACAAACTGAAGAAACCTCTCAATAGTCTTCCACAAACCATTCTCTTTGTCTTCATACACATATAACACCAGTAATTTGTTTAGGTTTGGTTTGTAGGGAATTGCAAACCTGCACACATATATTCAAACGCACATAACTATAGAACCCGTTCTAAATGCGCATGTGAACGCCATCAGCGTTTCTCACAGGTTCGTGTTTAAAGTCTGTGTAGAGAGAATGGTGTCGTCTTGGCGGCCCTAATTTAATAACAAATGATCGTTGCGACGGAAGCGAATCAATCAAAACTAACTTTAGCTGGAAAATAACTTTATTAAAGAACCGCTATAAAGCCAAAACAATCTTACGTTAAATTATACATTTATCTCTGTAAAGCTGCTTTGAGACAATCTACATTGTTAAAAGCGCTATATAAATGAAGATGACTTGACTTGACTTGACATATCTCACCATAAGCACATTCTGTTCTACGGAAGCGTATTGCATTCACTTGAGGAAAAAAAAAATCTACTCTGTTTTTCTGAATTAACGAGTTAATTATCTCAGAATTATGAGATAATTTTTCATGAATAAAAAAAATGTGCTCTGTTTTTCTGAATTAATGACTTAATTATCTCAGAATTCTGAGATAATTAACTCGTTAATTCAGAAAAACAGAGTAGATTTTTTTCCTCAAGTGAATGCAATACGCTTCCGTACTGTTCTGTGTGTGATATATCTGGTGATGAGTAATAGAGAGCATCCCTTCTCTCTGCTAGGATATTTCTGAGGACTCTTCTGCGTTTCAGCACTTAGATAATGAGATAATTGTGAGTTGTTGTTTTGTCTCACTTTTTCTAAGTGCTCGTGTAAAAGGGGATCATAGTGTGATCAAGTGTACCAAGAAAGTTGCCATTAGAGACATCATCTAAATTTGATGTTTTACCCCTTGAGGCTAAATGGAGGGTCACTACACAAGCCTCTCCAGAATTGCTTTATTTTTTTCTACTTCTTGTTGCAACTGTGTTTGGAGGAGACTGTCAACGCCTGTTGCTGCCGTTAAGGGATGTGCAACACTTTTCCATGTGTTACCTTTTTTCAGGTAACACTGCTTATGTGGGATGCTTTTCTCATGTTCTGGCAATTTTCGGTACATTTCTCTCCATTTTTATATTGGCCAGCTTTAATCCATCTTTGCCATTCAAGGTACTTGTAGATGGCTTGGCCAGCTCATGGGAGAACAGAAGGCATGAGATGCAGTAAATTGCTTTACGACTCTTACTGTACATCAGCCGATCTCTTTGGGTTTGTTCACGGCCATTTGCTGATTTTGCTTACTGAAGGCATTTTGGAAAGGATTTGCCTTCCATATCTTTCAGCTCCACATCTGATAATGTTGTTGCACCTGCACAAGCCAGTTTGCTAACAATTAAGTCTCTTTGAACATTATTTATAGTTGCAGGCCATAATCCTGGATCTTCTGCTAAAGCATTCTGCTCTGTCTTTTCCTTGGCCAGATGCTCATCACGACAACCTTTATCTTTCCTGCTCTTTCCATCCTCCTCCTCCTCTGGATCCCTGCTGCTACTATCTTCCTCATCTTCTCTTTCCCCTTCCTTCTGCTCACCCTCAGCTACACATACTCTTCTACAAACATAAACAAACATAACATACAGAATATATATTCTTATTATAATTTTCACAAAAACTATGTCACGTTAGACAATGTGCTCCTCTCTTCTTCATCACATTAGTACAGAAGTTTAATGTCCCCCCCCCCCCCGTGGCTGGCTCTGAAATAGCATATTCATTCAGTTGCATATAGCTGGCTGGTGTCAGCTGTCACACAGTTCACAGTTATAGTCCAGGCAAAGTAACTCATTTTGGAGCCAAAAATATAATTAATTGTAAAAAAAAAATTTCAGCTTAGATCTTTTCTATGAGGTGTCCAGAACAACATACTAAAAGTTCTAAGAAATCCTAGTTGAGGAAATATGTTACATTCTCATCAATCCGAGATGTGTGCCAATAAGGCCAGGCAACAATACACCCCAATGGGGCTATTTTTTTCCTTTACTCCTATCAAAATGAAACTTTACACAATGAAAGTACCCATGAAAAGTAAAAAATTTTGTATCCAACAAGAAATTTACCAGTAAACAAGTTCACCAAGCTCCCGCGATCTCATTCCAAATCATTTTCTTCATCCCTTGGTGTCGCTTCTGAACAACTCCGCCAACTAGAGCACCCTCTCGAGGCTGTAGACGGTAATGTTTTCTCTTGGTTCATCTCAGTCTGAATTAATTTTGATATATAAGTCGCACCTGATTATAAGTCGCAGGACCAGTCAAACTATGAAAAAAAGTGCGACTTATAGTCCGGGAAATACGATACACTTCAAATATCTTTTTCCAAAGGTGGTTTCTTTCATTTGCTGTCGTTTTTATCACGCTGATGTAAGTTTCAAAAATAAGTTGGTTTTTAGTTAGTTACGTGATGCGGTGGTGTAACGTCATGATTGACAGCTGTGATTGACAGGTTCTCCGAGCGAAGTAGTCACTGAAGCACCAACGGACATTTTTTTCGGGATCTTCGGAGGACTGAGGCTATTGTATTTACTTTATTTTAACAGGCCTCTTGTCATACTGCAATACATTTTTTTTAAAAGTATGCTGAATGCACTCTCCCTGCGAGAGTGAGGGCGGAGCGTTGATTTCGCGGCTTTACTTCCTGCTCACGACTGCGCAGGTCTGGTCCCGAAATCGCTACTGCGCAGACTCAAGTTCCAATATGTCAGCGCCATATCGAGACACTGGCGGCTTCAGTTCTCATCAATGGAAGAGAGTGAAGGGGCGTCGTCCATCTTTTTTTACAGTCTATGCACCGAAGCAAACAAACTCACAGCAGGCAGAGAGGCAGACAGGAGCAATCGATCAGGCTATTAAAGGTAAATGTAACGTTCATTGTTCTCCAGCTGTTTTATTTACTTCTTTCTGCGGTTAAAAAACACTGATTGCTCGATATTATGTATGAGGGATATGTGGATATACATTTCGATAAGTTGTACTGTATCTTTCAACATACCTATGGTTCATTCGTGTTTATTTAGGCTAATAAACTAATGAAGAAAACGAGATGATCGGTTCAAATGCCGCTTGAACTGAGGCACAGCGATCTGTCACGTCACATTTACAAACGCCAAAACAGTATTTATTGATTGAATTTCAATCAATAAAACACACTGTAAAGGGGAACAGTTCAGCAGAGAATAATATTATATTATTACAGTATCAGCTGAGGTCGGGTTTGCTCTCGCTTCAGGGCTTATATCTGAATTTGACTTTATGAGGTTTTTTAACCATGTTTAAACAGTTTTATTTGTGATCAAACACTAATTTGCGGAAGAACCTTGAATTAGGGAACTAAGGAAAACGGTAACAGAGCAAACAGTGAAAACTTAACTAAAAAAGTAACATACACACACTACAACATGGAGTTTGTTGTGTATTTCTGTGGACAATGATGGACAGAATCAGTCAATAATATCCTAAAGCACACACTAAGTTAAGTCAGTTTAGCAGTTTAATACAGTCTACATGAGCAGCAAGTGAACTGGAATACACACGACCCATCTGGAGACGCCATTACTCAGCGGGTTTACTGGATCGAGTTCAGTCACACTGGCTCACGACAAGAGGAGAGATTTGCAAGTCTGATCCTCTTCATTTCAGTTCTTTCAGGGTCAGCCATGAAACTGCCAGATACTTTATCAGCTCCTATGACAGTTGAACCAGTTTTGTTTTAACACACTCATGATAACAGTACAAGGAGAATATTGAACATCTATATAACTCAGCTAGGTAATTTAATGACAAGTTGTTAAACATTCTACCCGTATGACGGCAATTACAGTGATATAATCAGCAGCACAATTGCAGGAATTCAAATTCATCACTTTGCATGTTTTATAGTGGGAACATTTATGAGCGAGAGGCAGAGATAAAACATCTTTATTTCTACACTGAAGTTTCGGCTGCGCCCCTGCCTTCATCTTTGCAGATTATGCACTATGGACGGGGCCTACGCCAAATGACTTTGTAGATTATCAGCTTGCTGAGCTTTCAATAAATGTACGATTTGTTGGAATAATTCTCCTGAGTCTTTCTGGTAGAACTTATAGCCTCCTATAAAATAAACTATATTTGGTTTAGATGTGGCTCACTGTGTCATCCTCTCTGCCTTACTAAATTTTGCCTCATTGATGCCTTTATTATAAACTATATGAAGAAGGGATGCACTGATACCGGTATAGGGCCCGATACTGTGCTCAAATGCTCCGATACCAACACCGATACCATGCAGTGTGTGTAGTAGCAGACGTCGGCCAGTAAGAGCTGTGTGTAAACCTCACTCCCCTAATCTCAAGATCTCAAGAATATTATGTTGGATATGTGCAGTCGAGCTCTAGAGGAGATGCCGTCAGGATATTCAGGTCTACTGGGTCTGTCTTGGGTTTGGTTTTTCTTTTCTTTTTTATATATTTATGCACATCGGGTTCAGGTCAGAAGTGATTGGGAATCGGTCCAGATTTAGGGCCCTGAGGAGACCTCTGACGTGCAGCTCTTAAAGGGACAGCAGCCTAATAAACTACTGTCTCTGTCCTCGGTGTTCATCCAACAACAAAATACAAAGAGAAAATCTCTCACTGCTCTAGACTGAATAACTTTTGTAACTTTAATAATGATTAATCTTTATTTATTTTACTCAGTAAAGACTATGCAGTTTGTTTTAAAAACATTTGATTACACAAATTTCTGTACCTGAAAATTGTGATGTTTCACTGGTATCTAAAACTTTTAATCACCAGGCCAGTAGAAAACAATCCCTATTGTTGAGCGCTGGAGCAGCTCTACATATACACTGTGCTATTATATTAAAAATATAATATGATAGAGCAATAATCTGTGTCTCTGAACGAGTGAAGAGTTTTGCACATATATGGCTTCAGTATTGACAGATGGAAGTAACTGTATATTCTGGCCCCGTATGATAACGGTCTGGACTGTATTTGCATCAGGGCTGTGATATATACGAGTGCACTAGACAGGGCTCAGGGAACTGAAGTTGAATTTACAGGAGATCCTTCACAGGTAAGACATGCACAATATTTCACATGTGACATGTGTCAAATATGGTGTCTCGTTTCTCATTTTATATTAGGACCGAATCTGTGATATAAATGATTGTTTTTGTTTAAAAGCAGAGACTCACTTCTTTCTTTTTTTATATAATTATTTCTTTATTTTTCAATTTCAAAACAATGGAAATATTCTACATAAAGCAGCATCAGAGTATACATTCATGAAAACATATACATCCAGTTTGTGATCATTAAAACTGAGATAAAATAACAGGACATAAATGGTCAGCATGAATACAATGTATAGTAAATTACAAAGTCATGGGTCAAAGGGTTTATATTTGGTCCATAAAAATATTCCAGGTCTCTAAGAAGATGTGGGTTTTGTTTTTTAAACTGTATGTTAAATATTCCATGTTTAGTGTTCTCTTCCTTCTTTTCATATATATTGCATGTTCAGATATTCATAGAACAAAATATTCTGGGGTCCTTGAAACTCAAAATCAAAAATGCTGGCGGTGGAATCAAAAGAAAGAAAGAGAGAGTTATTAGCAATGTTGATGTACACCAGTCTCCTCTTCTCGTGATGTTTGGTGATATTCCCCAGATCCTGAGCTGAAGCTGATGATGGGTTCAGCGTGCTCTTCATCTTTGCTCTGCTACAGATCTGCACACTGTGTGATGGGGGGAATTCAGAAGATCTTTCTAACATCTCTGGTGTGTTCACCTTCAGTTCTTGTGTTCATCATTCTGCAGAACTCCTAAACTAAACGATAATACATGTGTGAAGATATACTTATTTAAAAAATATTGTAAATAACAAATAAGTTATCAGTCTTTGGTTTGTGTATTTTTTTTGGATTTGTCTTGCAGACTCTTCTAACCATCGTCATCACCTTCATCCTCGTTGGCTTTTCGGCCGTGGATCAGATAAGAAAAAGAAGGATGGATCAGCTAATAAAGAGGAGGACCAGAGCATTGTTTACTTTCAGCACTTGAAGTATGTTGCATCAAAAGATCCACCTGAAGGTGCGGCTCAAGTTTCTCTTAACAAAGAAGACTATTACATTACTGTTAATGGTAATTGTAATGGCGTTATGGTAAAAGGACTTAAAAGTTCAGACACGATCCCAGGTGGATTTCTATTTATAGTGAATAAAGACAACTTTGAAATTTTAGAGTGGAGAACATGGGCAGATATACAAAGGCTTTCAATACACTGCATATGGCTTTGTGATTATAAATACGTTATTGTCAAAGATAACAATGTTATCAGTTTTATGACCGTAGACAGTTTAAAAGGAAGTTCTGAAGTTCTCACTGTAAACAGAGACATAAAAGGTCAGGATTTTCAAATTGATAATTGTGAAGAAGAACAAAAGGTAAAGCCAGACAAGATAGAAGTGATAAAACGGGTCACAGCTGAAAACAAGAACTGCAAGTCAGCCAAACATGTGGTGAAGTTTGATCAAGGCAACGACATATCAAGATCTTTCCTAAAGAGCCGTACGCATGCGGTTGGAGGAGCGATGGAGTTATCAGCCTCTGGTAATGTTGGTGTAGCTCAAATAGGTGGAAAAGTTTCTGGGAAATATGACTACACTCGCTTGAATTCTGAAACGATATCCAATCTTGATAAGGACCTGCACTCAGTGAGTATGGAGATAGAGGTTCCACCCAACCATAATTGCACCATTGAGATTAAAAGAAAAACCTCTACGGTTAAAGCCCTGTGCTCTGGTCAGATCTTCCGACAGTACAAGAACGGTGAAAACCGCATGACCTCGACTAATGGCACCTATAATCAAGAGGAAGTAACAGAAATCCTAACATCTATGAATCCCTGCACACCCGTGAAAGATGGGGCGACATGCTGAAATCTGCGCAACATCTGAAATAAATGAAATTGTTGCCATGTGTGTGTTCATTACAAAATGTAAAAAAAAAAAGGTAAAAAATGGCTTGCTTTCAAATTATGTCAAGAATTTATTAAATTGAATTTTGACATGCTAATAGTGTTTTGTTTTGTTTTTGTTGTTTTTAAAGAAAAAAGGAAGAAAAAAAGAATGAGGGGGGGGGGGGGGGGGGGGGGTTGTGACTGACGTCCTGGGTCGATAAAGACCTGGGGAATGCATTTAAGAGTTAAAACAGTCTATTCATTTATATTTAAATAATATAAATGTATATAAATGTATATCATATAAAATATATAATATATATATATATAAATAAAAGAAAAATATATATTTATTTAATTGATTTAACTTTAATAATAATAATAATTCATTACATTTATTGAGGGATCTCCTCAACACCACCAGTGTAGGGGAGAGCGGGGCACAACGTAACGCTTTTTGACTTTCTCAGTTTGTGTAAATCTACTTATGATTCAGAGTATTTATTTTTTCCCACATTAATTTCCCACATGTCTACTACAATTATGTGGTTTTGTTTTGTTAATACAGTATATACTTTTTTCTTGATATACCCCGAAAGAATGGAAGTGAAATGTGACAACATGCCCCATAGGTGGGGTACATTGTAACATGACATATGACAGCTTAAAATGTTATCTGATCTAAAAAAATATATATACAAGAAAAACTAAAATATTATCTAAATAAAATACAATTAAAAAACGTTTTCATATAAAATAATGGCAATTTTTAATAATAAAATATAAACTCATTTTTGAGTTTTGACTACGAACACAGGAAAACACAGCTATACAACATAGTTAAAAACAAATAAATAATTAGTAATTTCTGAACATTGACTCTCAGTCTTTATTCACCTTTTCCTCACATTTTCTCAATAAAATTAATAAAAGTATAGAATATAATAGCATATTTCTAATAGAGGCTCATTGTAACGCAGTGTGACAACATGCCCCCGCCTGCACAACTGGGATTTAAACCCTGATAGTGTCTTCTGCTAGTTAGCGAAGCATTAAATAACTATCTCAACTGTAAAATAACATATTGGAGATTAAAATAATATCAGATTTGTCTAATTTTAAATAAACACAAAAAATAGAGATGAAAAATTAACTTAAGTAAGAAATTTACTTTTGCTATGGTTTAATAAATGTCTATGGATATCTTCCATTTTTTTAAAAAATTTGCCGCAATTTTTTCTCTATATAGTGTTGATATGGCAACTAGTAAATACACCAAGTTTCGTCATCCTAGCATGTGTGGAAGTATTAAGGGGGGGTACAATGGTGTTTTCATGTATTCAGAGTTGTTTAAAGTGTTAAAGAGATGGATTCTCATGCTAAACATGGGCAAAGTTTTAAAAAAATATTTTGGACGAATAACGGAGAATTTCTGTGCCGAAACACGTGCCGACCAGGGGAGAGCGAGACCGCGCGCACGCCGACCAGAGGAGAGCGAGACCGCGCACACGTCAACCAGAGGAGAGCGAGACCGCGCGCACGCCGACCAGAGGAGAGCGAGACCGCGCGCACACCGACCAGAGGAGAGCGAGACCGCGCGCACGCCGACCAGAGGAGAGCGAGACCGC
The DNA here is from genome assembly GCA_021464565.1 of Rutilus rutilus. Classification (NCBI taxonomy): domain Eukaryota; kingdom Metazoa; phylum Chordata; class Actinopteri; order Cypriniformes; family Leuciscidae; genus Rutilus; species Rutilus rutilus. The sequence continues at coordinate 41,152,045 of JAJAQA010000011.1, read as the reverse complement.
GCGCACGCCGACCAGAGAAGAGCGAGGCCGCGCGCACGTCGACCAGAGGAGAGCGAGACCGCGCGCACGCCGACCAGAGGAGAGCGAGACCGCGCGCACGTCGACCAGAGGAGAGCGAGACCGCGCGCACACCGACCGACCAGAGGAGAGCGAGACCGCGCGCACGCCGACCAGAGGAGAGCGAGACCGCGCGCACGCCGACCAGAGGAGAGCGAGACCGCGCACACGTCAACCAGAGGAGAGCGAGACCGCGCGCACGCCGACCAGAGGAGAGCGAGACCGCGCGCACACCGACCAGAGGAGAGCGAGACCGCGCGCACACCGACCAGAGGAGAGCGAGACCGCGCGCACGTCGACCAGAGGAGAGCGAGACCGCGCGCACGTCGACCAGAGGAGAGCGAGACCGCGCGCACGCCGACCAGAGGAGAGCGAGACCGCGCGCACGCCGACCAGAGGAGAGCGAGACCGCACGCACACCGACCAGAGGAGAGCGAGACCGCGCACACCGACCGACCAGAGGAGAGCGAGACCGCGCGCACGTCGACCAGAGGAGAGCGAGACCGCGCGCACGCCGACCAGAGGAGAGCGAGACCGCGCGCACACCGACCAGAGGAGAGCGAGACCGCGCGCACACCGACCAGAGGAGAGCGAGACCGCGCGCACGCCGACCAGAGGAGAGCGAGACCGCGCGCACGCCGACCAGAGGAGAGCGAGACCGCGCGCACACCGACCAGAGGAGAGCGAGACCGCGCGCACACCGACCAGAGGAGAGCGAGACCGCGCGCACACCGACCAGAGGAGAGCGAGACCGCGCGCACGCCGACCAGAGGAGAGCGAGACCGCGCGCACACCGACCAGAGGAGAGCGAGACCGCGCGCACACCGACCAGAGGAGAGCGAGACCGCGCGCACGCCGACCAGAGGAGAGCGAGACCGCGCACACTGACCAGAGGAGAGCGAGACCGCGCGCACACCGACCGACCAGAGGAGAGCGAGACCGCGCGCACGCCGACCAGAGGAGAGCGAGACCGCGCGCACGCCGACCGACCAGAGGAGAGCGAGACCGCGCACACTGACCAGAGGAGAGCGAGACCGCGCGCACACCGACCGACCAGAGGAGAGCGAGACCGCGCACACGCCGACCAGAGGAGAGCGAGACCGCGCGCACACCGACCAGAGGAGAGCGAGACCGCGCGCACACCGACCGACCAGAGGAGAGCGAGACCGCGCACACGCCGACCAGAGGAGAGCGAGACCGCGCGCATGCCGACCAGAGGAGAGCGAGACCGCGCACACCGACCGACCAGAGGAGAGCGAGACCGCGCACACGTCGACCAGAGGAGAGCGAGACCGCGCACACGCCGACCAGAGGAGAGCGAGACCCGCGTACACCGACCAGAGGAGAGCGAGACCGCGCACACCGACCGACCAGAGGAGAGCGAGACCGCGCACACGCCGACCAGAGGAGAGCGAGACCGCGCGCACGCCGACCAGAGGAGAGCGAGACCGCGCGCACGCCGACCAGAGGAGAGCGAGACCGCGCGCACGCCGACCAGAGGAGAGCGAGACCGCGCACACTGACCAGAGGAGAGCGAGACCGCGCGCACACCGACCAGAGGAGAGCGAGACCGCGCACACCGACCAGAGGAGAGCGAGACCGCGCACACCGACCGACCAGAGGAGAGCGAGACCGCGCACACGCCGACCAGAGGAGAGCGAGACCGCGCACACTGACCAGAGGAGAGCGAGACCGCGCGCACACCGACCAGAGGAGAGCGAGACCGCGCACACCGACCAGAGGAGAGCGAGACCGCGCACACCGACCGACCAGAGGAGAGCGAGACCGCGCACACGCCGACCAGAGGAGAGCGAGACCGCGCGCACGCCGACCAGAGGAGAGCGAGACCGCGCGCACGCCGACCAGAGGAGAGCGAGACCGCGCGCACGCCGACCAGAGGAGAGCGAGACCGCACGCACACCGACCAGAGGAGAGCGAGACCGCGCACACCGTCCGACCAGAGGAGAGCGAGACCGCGCACACGCCGACCAGAGGAGAGCGAGACCGCGCACACGCCGACCAGAGGAGAGCGAGACCGCGCACACGCCGACCGACCAGAGGAGAGCGAGACCGCGCACACGTCGACCAGAGGAGAGCGAGACCGCGCACACGCCGACCAGAGGAGAGCGAGACCGCGCACACCGACCGACCAGAGGAGAGCGAGACCGCGCACACTGACCAGAGGAGAGCGAGACCGCGCACACGCCGACCAGAGGAGAGCGAGACCGCGCGCACGCCGACCAGAGGAGAGCGAGACCGCGCGCACGCCGACCAGAGGAGAGCGAGACCGCACGCACACCGACCAGAGGAGAGCGAGACCGCGCACACCGACCGACCAGAGGAGAGCGAGACCGCGCACACGCCGACCAGAGGAGAGCGAGACCGCGCACACGCCGACCGACCAGAGGAGAGCGAGACCGCGCACACGCCGACCGACCAGAGGAGAGCGAGACCGCGCACACGTCGACCAGAGGAGAGCGAGACCGCGCACACGCCGACCGACCAGAGGAGAGCGAGACCGCGCACACGCCGACCGACCAGAGGAGAGCGAGACCGCGCACACGCCGACCAGAGGAGAGCGAGACCGCGCACACGTCGACCAGAGGAGAGCGAGACCGCGCGCACGCCGACCAGAGGAGAGCGAGACCGCGCACACGCCGACCAGAGGAGAGCGAGACCGCGCACACTGACCAGAGGAGAGCGAGACCGCGCACACGCCGACCAGAGGAGAGCGAGACCGCGCACACGCCGACCAGAGGAGAGCGAGACCGCGCACACGTCGACCAGAGGAGAGCGAGACCGCGCGCACGCCGACCAGAGGAGAGCGAGACCGCGCACACGCCGACCAGAGGAGAGCGAGACCGCGCACACACTGACCAGAGGAGAGCGAGACCGCGCACACGCCGACCAGAGGAGAGCGAGACCGCGCGCACGCTGACCAGAGGAGAGCGAGACCGCACGCACACCGACCAGAGGAGAGCGAGACCGCGCACACCGACCGACCAGAGGAGAGCGAGACCGCGCACACGCCGACCAGAGGAGAGCGAGACCGCGCACACGCCGACCGACCAGAGGAGAGCGAGACCGCGCACACGCCGACCAGAGGAGAGCGAGACCCGCGTACACCGACCAGAGGAGAGCGAGACCGCGCACACCGACCGACCAGAGGAGAGCGAGACCGCGCACACTGACCAGAGGAGAGCGAGACCGCGCACACACCGACCAGAGGAGAGCGAGACCGCGCGCACACCGACCAGAGGAGAGCGAGACCGCGCACACGTCGACCAGAGGAGAGCGAGACCCGCGTACACCGACCAGAGGAGAGCGAGACCGCGCACACCGACCGACCAGAGGAGAGCGAGACCGCGCACACTGACCAGAGGAGAGCGAGACCGCGCACACTGACCAGAGGAGAGCGAGACCGCGCGCACGCCGACCAGAGGAGAGCGAGACCGCGCGCACGCCGACCAGAGGAGAGCGAGACCGCGCGCACGTCGACCAGAGGAGAGCGAGACCGCGCGCACGCCGACCAGAGGAGAGCGAGACCGCGCGCACGGCGACCAGAGGAGAGCGAGACCGCGCGCACGCCGACCAGAGGAGAGCGAGACCGCGCGCACGTCGACCAGAGGAGAGCGAGACCGCGCGCACGCCGACCAGAGGAGAGCGAGACCGCGCGCACGCCGACCAGAGGAGAGCGTGAAAAAGAAATATGAAAAAGAAATATGAAAAAAGAATCTGTGATATTTCTACTTTTGTATGTGTCCACTTACAATCGAATCAAAACATTGTGCTTTTGTAAAATAAAGAAAATAAACAGGGTGTGCGTTCTGCCTCTCCGTCGCGGTGAACTTTTTTTTCTTGAGCACGTCTATAAACTGAAACAAAACTCAGCGAATACTTGTCACACATTTATGAGCCATACACCTTTATAAACATTTAAGTGTGTACTTTTAAATGATCGAATTTAAACTGAAAACAAATATTATCTGTTTAAATAATTTGTATAAAACCAACAAGATGTCCAGCTTCTCACGGGCTTGGTAATTATTTTTAATTTGACCACGCCCACGCACGCAAAAGCCATTCACATGCAAATCTCCACATGGAACGCGATCGCGCTCATTAGCCTACCTCAAGAAAACAAAACACCACACTTCATCAGTCTCTGCTTTTCGTCGAGTTTGAAAGACGTGCCGTGAGCTTACATTGGATTAAATTGTCTCTGATTTACCTCAGAAGAAGAAGAACGCGATTTGAAGACAAGAAAGATGTAAGGTAATTTCCACGTAATTTCCCACATGTCTACTACAATTATGTGGTTTTGTTTTGTTAATACAGTATATACTTTTTTCTTGATATACCCCGAAAGAATGGAAGTGAAATGTGACAACATGCCCCATAGGTGGGGTACATTGTAACATGACATATGACAGCTTAAAATGTTATCTGATCTAAAAAAATATATATACAAGAAAAACTAAAATATTATCTAAATAAAATACAATTAAAAAACGTTTTCATATAAAATAATGGCAATTTTTAATAATAAAATATAAACTCATTTTTGAGTTTTGACTACGAACACAGGAAAACACAGCTATACAACATAGTTAAAAACAAATAAATAATTAGTAATTTCTGAACATTGACTCTCAGTCTTTATTCACCTTTTCCTCACATTTTCTCAATAAAATTAATAAAAGTATAGAATATAATAGCATATTTCTAATAGAGGCTCATTGTAACGCAGTGTGACAACATGCCCCCGCCTGCACAACTGGGATTTAAACCCTGATAGTGTCTTCTGCTAGTTAGCGAAGCATTAAATAACTATCTCAACTGTAAAATAACATATTGGAGATTAAAATAATATCAGATTTGTCTAATTTTAAATAAACACAAAAAATAGAGATGAAAAATTAACTTAAGTAAGAAATTTACTTTTGCTATGGTTTAATAAATGTCTATGGATATCTTCCATTTTTTTTAAAAATTTGCCGCAATTTTTTCTCTATATATGCTGCCTTCACGTGCTATGGAAAAGATGATATTTTCCACTTGTGAACTGGTATTTACCAGTGTGTTGTGTTCAAGTGCTTTTGTTGTCGTAATGTAGTACCCGCAAGGTCTGTGTTAGTAGAGTATCTTTTTTATCTTTACAAAAAAAACATAAACAAAAAGAAAACGTATGTGTGGTGCTTTCTGATGATTAAAACATAATTAATAATTTAAAAAAAATAAAACATGACATAAAATGTTTACATATGAACCAAGGAAATTGCGGCGAAGTTGAAAATTGAGTGTTAACGCATTATATTACAATCATTAATGACACAACATTGTATAGGCTACAAAAACTATCCGCTAACAGTATTCAAGACTCTTGCGTTGCTCTCCGGCATTTTGAAAAGGTCAAAGGTTATCTCATCTCGGCAACTCGTGCATCAAAATATTCTACGAGTTGCCCAGTTGAAAATACCACATGAGGGGGTGTTCATGTGCATTTTCCATGTCGGCTTTTGGTATTTACCATAATTACCATAGCACGTGAAGGCACCAATAGTGTTGATATGGCAACTAGTAAATACACCAAGTTTCGTCATCCTAGCATGTGTGGAAGTATTAAGGGGGGGTACAATGGTGTTTTCATGTATTCAGAGTTGTTTAAAGTGTTAAAGAGATGGATTCTCATGCTAAACATGGGCAAAGTTTTAAAAAAATATTTTGGACGAATAACGGAGAATTTCTGTGCCGAAACACGTGCCGACCAGGGGAGAGCGAGACCGCGCGCACGCCGACCAGAGGAGAGCGAGACCGCGCACACGTCAACCAGAGGAGAGCGAGACCGCGCGCACACCGACCAGAGGAGAGCGAGACCGCGCGCACACCGACCAGAGGAGAGCGAGACCGCGCGCACGCCGACCAGAGGAGAGCGAGACCGCGCGCACGTCGACCAGAGGAGAGCGAGACCGCGCGCACGTCGACCAGAGGAGAGCGAGACCGCGCGCACGCCGACCAGAGGAGAGCGAGACCGCGCGCACGTCGACCAGAGGAGAGCGAGACCGCGCGCACGTCGACCAGAGGAGAGCGAGACCGCGCGCACGTCGACCAGAGGAGAGCGAGACCGCGCGCACGCCGACCAGAGGAGAGCGAGACCGCGCGCACGTCGACCAGAGGAGAGCGAGACCGCGCGCACGCCGACCAGAGGAGAGCGAGACCGCGCGCACGCCGACCAGAGGAGAGCGAGACCGCGCGCACGCCGACCAGAGGAGAGCGAGACCGCGCGCACGTCGACCAGAGGAGAGCGAGACCGCGCGCACGCCGACCAGAGGAGAGCGAGACCGCGCGCACGCCGACCAGAGGAGAGCGAGACCGCGCGCACGTCGACCAGAGGAGAGCGAGACCGCGCGCACGCCGACCAGAGGAGAGCGAGACCGCGCGCACGCCGACCAGAGGAGAGCGAGACCGCGCGCACGCCGACCAGAGGAGAGCGAGACCGCGCGCACGCCGACCAGAGGAGAGCGAGACCGCGCGCACGCCGACCAGAGGAGAGCGAGACCGCGCGCACGCCGACCAGAGGAGAGCGTGAAAAAGAAATATGAAAAAGAAATATGAAAAAAGAATCTGTGATATTTCTACTTTTGTATGTGTCCACTTACAATCGAATCAAAACATTGTGCTTTTGTAAAATAAAGAAAATAAACAGGGTGTGCGTTCTGCCTCTCCGTCGCGGTGAACTTTTTTTTCTTGAGCACGTCTATAAACTGAAACAAAACTCAGCGAATACTTGTCACACATTTATGAGCCATACACCTTTATAAACATTTAAGTGTGTACTTTTAAATGATCGAATTTAAACTGAAAACAAATATTATCTGTTTAAATAATTTGTATAAAACCAACAAGATGTCCAGCTTCTCACGGGCTTGGTAATTATTTTTAATTTGACCACGCCCACGCACGCAAAAGCCATTCACATGCAAATCTCCACATGGAACGCGATCGCGCTCATTAGCCTACCTCAAGAAAACAAAACACCACACTTCATCAGTCTCTGCTTTTCGTCGAGTTTGAATGCCGGTCAAATGCAATCAGCATCACACGTGCACACGGAACGCACATGTAGGAAACCTTGTGAATTACTGCCGTTTCACGCATATTTTTTTCGGCGTGCATGTTAATCAATGAGTGCATTCACACTGGGAGCACGGGAGCAGGAGCAGCAGTGAAGCGAGGGTTTCGCCGCTGAGTCTATTTTGTCTGCGCTGCTCGCGCTCAATTAAAGTGAAAGCACACATTTGATGGACAAAATAAATATGATTTCAAACAAAAGTGCCCAAAATGCACAGAATGTTCATGTCTAGTGTGTTAACAAGAACTGGATTAGGTTATGTCAGAAAAGAAAATGAAGACTCAAAAATATTTATATAAAATTTACCCATTTAAACTTGTTTTTATTATTCAGTTTGGGTAAAAGGATATGGTTTTTTTTTTTTTACTGCCATGGTCAAAATTGATGGCACCCCTGGTAAATATGATCAAAAATGGCTGTAAAAAATAAATCTGCATTGTTTATCCTTTTGGTCTTTCCTTCAAAAAAATTGCAAAAATCTAACCTTTCATTGAAGTAAAATAATTGAAATTGGGGGGTAAATCACATTATGAAATAAATGTTTTTCTCCGAAACACGCTGGCCATAATTGTTGGCACCTCTAGAATTTTTTATGAGAAAAATATTTCTGAAGTATATTCCCATTAATATTTACATTTTTAAGCACACCAGGGTGACTAGGAACATGAAATTGTCCAGCTATGACTTCTTGTTTCACAGGAGTTTAAATATGAGGAAACACAAAGGCCAAATCCCCTTAATCATCACAATGAGGAAAACCACAGAATATAGTTCTGATGTGCAGCAAAAGATTGTTGAGCTTCACAAAATAGAAAGTGGCTGTAAGAAAATATCTAAAGAATTGAAAATCCCCATTTTGACCATCAGGGAAATAATTAAAAAGTTATAATCAACTAAAGATGTTATGAATCTGCCAGGAAGAGGACGTGTGTCTATATTGTATTAATGGACGGTGAGGAGGATAGTTTGAGTGGCCAAAGACAAGGATCACAGATGGAGAATTGCAGAGATTAGTTGAGTCTTGGGGGTCTGAAAGCCTAAAAAAATTTATCAAACAACCCCTACATCCCCACATGCTGTTTGGGAGGGTTTCAAGAAAAATCCTCCTCGCTCCTCCAATAATAAACTCCAGCATATTCAGTGGTCAGACACGACTGGATCTTCAAAAAGGACCGGATTCTGTGGTCAGATGAAACAAAAAAAAGGGCTTTTTGGCAGCAAACCCACCAGATGTGTTTGGTGCAAACAGGGATGAAGAGTACCCCATGCCTACGGTTAATTATACTGCTGAATCTTATATATTGTGGGCCTATTTATTTGCTGGAGGTCCTGGACATCTTGTTCAGATACATGGTATTATGGATTCTAGCAAATACCAACAGATAAAAAATCAAAACCTGACGGCCTCTGCTAGAAATCTTATAATGGGCCGTGATTGGATCTTCCTTTAGGACAACGATCCAAAACAAACATCAAAATCAACACAAAAATGGGTAACTGAGCACAAAATGAAGCTTCTGCCATGACCGTCCAGTCCCCTAAACTGAACCATATAGAAAATGAGTGGGGTGAACTGAAGAGGAGAAGCACCAACATGAACTTGTGAATCTGCAGGATCTGGAGAGATTCTGTATGGAGGAATGATCTCTGATCTCAGGTCAGGTGTTCTCCAAACTCATCAGGAATTATAGGAGAAGACTCAGATCTGTTATCTTGGCAAAAGGAGGTTGCAAAAAGTATTTAATAACAGGGTGCCAACAATTATTATTATTATTATTTTTTTTTTTTTTTTTATTAAGGACCATGTACAATTTCTAACATAAATGTTGCCATTTGATGCATTGTACCAGAGTTAGCCGCAGGCTAATTTACATCTACAGTCCATACAAATAACACTCCCCCACCTCCAGTACAAAAAAAAAAAAAAAAAAAAAAAAAAAAAATTATGAAAAAACACACACACAAGATACAAAAAACACAATTTGACAGTAGCACATCAACGTAAGTGAGTACAAATTTGATTGTTTTTCAGAGAAACTTTCAATTCGGATTTAAAACTCTTAATGGAACTGCAGCTTTTTATACCATCTGTTAGTGCATTCCACTGTGTGGTTGCTTTAAAAGAAAAAGCAGATTGTTTTAAAGTCGAGCGGCAATAAGGTATGTTACAGTCAAAAATAGACGCTATTCTAGTAGATTTGACAGAAATCGCAGAACGAGTGTGAACATAAACCAATAAGCATGCAGGGGCAAGGCCATGTAGAATCTTATACACTAGAGTCAAGTTAGAAAAGAGTATAAAGTTTTCAAAACTCAATAGATTGTGTTTCTCTAGAATCTTACAATGGTGGTATCGAAATGGCTTTTTATCAAAGATTTTTAAAGCTTGCTTATATACTGATTTTAGAGGTCTAATGGCAGATTCGCTGGCCTGTCCCCAACAAGTGACACAGTATGAAATATGTGAGAAAATTGAAGCATGCATAAACACTTTGGCCACATCCATTGGGAGGGACGATCTAATCTGTCTGAAGTTTGCTAAATTATATTTTATAGTTTTTGTCATTTTCTTGATATGTTTCTTAAAATTAAGATTCGAATCTAAAATTATACCAAGGTATTTAAAGTCGGTAACTATATCAATTAATTCATTTTTAATAAAAATGTCTGCAGTTTGAATCTGCCGCTTAGTTTTATAAAAGAACATACCTTTTGTTTTGTTAATATTTAATGTAAGACAGGATTCTTCAAGCCACTCAACAACGCCTTGCATGGCACAAGTTAATTTATCAGCCGCTAGTTGAGCATTTTTTGCATATGTGCAGTGTCATCGGCATATAATTGTATATCAACACCGTGACAATACTGTGGAAGATCATTAATATACAGACTAAAAAGTAAAGGACCTAATACAGATCCTTGAGGCACACCAGTTGTGTTATGGCCAGCGTGTTTTGGAGAAAAACATTTATTTCATAATGTGTTTTCTCCCCACTTTCAATTATTTTACTTCAATGAAAGGTTAGATTTTTGTGAATTTTTTAAATGAAAGATCAAAAGGATAAACAATGCAGATTTATTTTTTACAGCCATTTTTTATCATAATTATCAGGGGTGCCATCAATTTTGACCATGACTGTATATATATATAGAAAATAAATATTTGTGTGTGCTGTATAGTGGTTAGAAAAAAAATGAAATCGGAATCGGTTAAAATCGGTATCGGCAGCTCAAACTCAATGAAAAATCGGAAATCGGAATCGGCCTAGAAAATTGTAATCGGTGCATCTCTAGTTAGGAGTTATAAATACTATTAAATTGTCTATCTAAATCTAAAACAAATTTCAAGAGAAATATTTACATTTCTGTACTATTTCTGTGTAAGCCATTATGAAAATGTAAAATATTTGTGTATTTATATGAGTGTGTGTGTGTGTGTGTGTGTATAGTGTATAGGCTATGTGTGTGTTGTGGCACAGTGATGAACTCGGAAACTTAAAAATGGAACTTTATGACAAAAAGGTTGCCGACCCCTGATATAGACGGACAAACTGTTCTTTTCAATTCAAACAACTTGAAATGGATTTTGCGCGCTGCAAATCAAATGTATCAAGTTTACTCAGCGACCAATAAGCATTGACATTAATCCATTAATCCATTTTTATAGTTGGGTAAAGGGAATTGAATCGACACCTTATTTCTTTTTTATTAACTGTATCATAAAATATAAAACAAATAGTATTGCATGGACAATGTAAACATATCGGCCTGTAAGAAAGCAGTATGTTTTAGCTGTAAATGAACCCTAACCCCCTTATTTCCCATCGCTGAGACCCACCTAATGCTCCAAAAGTTCAAATCAACTTTGGGTTTTCAAATCAATCAAATCAATCTTTGGCCATAGCTTAATTCACCTGTTCCAGGACATGGAAAAAAGTTGAAGGACGTCCATGTGCATGCGCAATAGATACGCAAACACACACTAACGCAGAGCATGGAGGAGACTGGAAGGCCTTGGATTGAGGTCATGGAAAAAGGCTTTCCTCACACACACACATACATACAAATGCACATGTCATGCACATGTCATGCATTTAAAGTTCAGAATGTCCAAACACGGACACGCATTCGCAGGAAAGATGGAATACTCTCACACAGATTGACTGTTGTACTCTGTGATGAGAATCAGGGAGTTTAAAAATTAACCCTACAGACAAAACTGACAAACACACACAGACATAGTCACAAAGAGACTCATAATCAACCATTATGTATTTTCATGAATTCAACTGTCTCCACTGAAAGGGATGGTTCATCTAAAAATGAAACTTTAATATTGACACTGTCATTCCAAAACAACATTCATTAATGACCTCTATAATTATTATTCCACTTTTATTTTATTTTAAGCTTGACTGTATACAGTCGAAGCGGAGTTACACCTCGGGTGTGCATTATTTTTCTAATAATTCAACGGCCTGTCGTCAATTATTCCGCTTATACTACAGTTACCACACCTCGAAACATTGTTCAGATTATGTATTTCAAGACGTTTGTAAAGTTTTTGTCATTAAAACGCTCTTGTATGTAGGACTAATTTCTTATGCATCTAATCCAATGCCTCCGTTGCTAATTCCAACACATCATTTAAGAGTTAGTAACGGAGGTTTGAGCCACTGATAGCAGACTAATGCTGGGACACACGACTAGCTGACACATTCTCTGACTGTTTTCATCGCAGCAGATTTTAAACACAGACTTTGAACACGAACTGAGCGCGCTGAACACGCGTTTGGGCATGATCAGTCATCATTCATAACCGGCCTTAAAGTGTGTCCTTGGCTCTGCTTTATGCAGTTATTAGAGAGAGATGTTGCAATAATGAGACAGAAAGCATAATGCGTCAATATTATTATTTATTTATTTATTCAATTCGTTTTAATTAATTCGTTCATTCTTTTTTTTCTATTATTGACAGATGACAGACTAGCCAAATAAATGAAACAAAAAGCCTTTTAACAAGTAAGGCCTATCAATAATTATTTATTTGTTATATTATCTGCAATAAAATCCGTGCTGCAGGACTATCCATTTATTTAGCCTATATTCAGTTTAATTTTCTATTGATTATAGATAGGAATATACTTTATTTATTAAAATTAAACTGCATGTTTCCATTGATTGTGAAGCTAGACATTGAAAATTGCAGATCAAGCGCATGGGGTAAAATGTTTTTTCTTGTTATGAATTGTATCCTATTTTCCGTTATTACCGTTAACTACGCGAAGTGATATGGAACTGTAATGCGATCAAGACCTGCCTGGAACTACTTTAGCCGTGCGTTTCCCTGAAAATAATGCACACCTTAGAACGTTCGTCAACCAATCAAATTCAAGCATTCAACGGCCCTGTAGTATAAAATATAATAATAAATGTACACTGCTCAAAAAAATAAAGGGAACACTTTTTAATCAGAGAATAGCATCAAGTCAGTTAAACTCCTGGGATATTGATCTGGTCAGTTAAGTAACAGAGGGGGTTGGTAATCAGTTTCAACTGCTTTAGTGTTAATGAAATTAACAGCAGGTGCACTAGATGGGCAACAGTGAGACAACCCCCAAAACAGGAATGGTTTTACAGGTGGAGGCCACTGACATTTTTTCCCTACTCATCTTTTCAGACTGTTTTTCACCAGTTTTGCATTTGGCTAGGGTCAGTGTCACTACTGGTAGCATGAGGCGATACCTGGACCCTACAGAGGTTGCGCAGGCAGTCCAGCTCCTTCAGGATGGCTCATCAATACGTGCCATTGCCAGAAGGTTTGCTGTGTCTCCCAGCACAGTCTCAAGAGCATGGAGGAGATTCCAGGAAGACAGACAGCTACTCTAGGAGAGCTGGACAGGGCCGTAGAAGGTCCTTAACCCATCAGCAGGACCGGTATCTGCTCCTTTGTGCGAGGAGGAACATGATGAGCACTGCCAGAACCCTACAAAATTACCTCCAGCAGGCCACTGGTGTGAATGTCTCTGACCAAACAATCAGAAACAGACTTCATGAGGGTGGCCTGAGGGCCCGACGTCCTCTAGTGGGCCCTGTGCTCAATGCCCAGCACCAGGGAGCTCGATTGGCATTTCCCATTGAACACCAGAATTGGCAGGTCCGCCACTGGTGCCCTGTGGTTTTCACAAATGAGAGCAGGTTCACCCTGAGCACGTGACAGACAGGAAAGGGTCTGGAGAAGCCGTGGAGAATGTTATGCTGCCTGTAACATCATTCAGCATGACCGGTTTGGTGGTGGGTCAGTGATGGTCTGGGGAGGCATATCCATGGAGGGACGCACAGACCTCTGCAGGCTAGACAATGGCACCCTGACTGCCATTAGGTATCGGGATGAAATCCTTGGATCCATTGTCAGACCCTATGCTGGTGCAGTGGGTCCTGGGTTCCTCCTGGTGCACAACAATGCCCGGCCTCATGTGTCGAGAGCATGCAGGCAGTTCCTGGAGGATGAAGGAATGATACCATTGAAGGGCCACCACGCTCACCTGACCTACATCCAATAGAACACCTCTGGGACATTGTGTTTCGGTCCATCTGACATCACCTGGTTGCACCTCAGACTGTCCAGGAGCTCAGTGATGCGCTGGTCCAGATCTGGGAGGAAATACTCCAGGACACCATCCGTCGTCTCAGTAGGAGCATGCCCCGACGTTGTTAGGCATGCATACAAGCACGTGGGGGCCATACAAACTACTGAGAACCATTTTGAGTTGCTGCAATGAAATTTCAGCAAAATTGACAAGCCTGCTGCATCATTTTTTCACTTAGATTTCCGGGGTGTCTTTGAATTCAATCCTCTGTAGGTTGATTATTTTCATTTCCATCAAACGATGTGGCATCCTTTCGTTCATAACACATTACCCAGTCCATATTAGTATAGATATCCAGCATGATATTTTTCCCCATTGAAATCTGATGTGTTTTCAAAGTGTTCCTTTAATTTTTTTGAGCAGTGTATAAAAGGGAAATGTATCAGGGATAAAGAGATTTTCTTACTTTCCTAATAAATAAATCTTCTTGTTTTTCTTTAGTGTTTATCCCGCATAGTAGCAGGGTCCGCTTTCTGGATCGCTGGCGCCATTTGATCATTATTCCTAATAAATACATAAATAACTATATAAAGAAATAAACATATAACATAGTATACTTGTCACGGTTACCGTTGGTTTCTGCACTACATTAGCCAAGATTCCCTCTAGCACACCTGCACTCACTCTCAGGATCATTAATCACCCGCACCTGTTCATAATCAATTACCTCATCAATCAACTCATAAAACTCTCACTGTGATTTCAGTCTGGGTCAAGCCTCCAACAGGAACAGACCATATTCCATTGTCTCCGGTTTTCTCTGATGCATCAAGTCTCCAAGATGTAATGTATACTTACCTGAAACACTAACCTCTGTCATTTTTGCTTTGTCTTCTGAAATACTGTCCGGATCCATGCTGCCTGTGATCCTGTGTTACTTCGAGTTGCCTGTGTTTCATCAGAGTTTGCTTACTGCCAACCGCATCTGAAAGAGAAGAGACTATATTACTGGACTGTGATTACTTGACATCAACTTATCTGAAGTGAAAGTGCTTACCTGCTTTCTGCCCCTATTCAACTCATCTTCACGGAATCTGCACTTATATTGAATGAATACTCACCTTGCACTTTTGTCATTTGTAAATAAAGCTGTGTTTGGATTCACTTACCTCTGTTTCCTGGTCTGTATCCTGACAATACTAATATACAATTTTTAATCTTTAAAAAGTTAATCTTTAAAAAAAAACACACCAATTTAATAACACTGTTAAAAGTAATCTTTATCAAATCTCAAAATCAATCTTCAGTTTTGTATACTGTACATTGCAATGTTGTGATGGACTTGGAAACATTGTTTCCATTATTGATTTATTCAAATACATTTCATTTTAATGATGATTGTACTGTCCTCCAATTGGTGTTCTTGACCAAAATTAGACAGCCAGCCAAACTCCCGTCATGAAAAACATGAGAGTCAGAATATAGCTTCTTAGCGCCGTTTAATAGTGACTCTTGTTGAGCATGAAGACATGAACAAAGGAGTGAAACTGAAAACAATCACAAAAAAATACACTAAGGTGAAATTGTCACTCGTACAGATAAAGCTTAATTACAATGAAATGTCTCAGTAAACAATCAGTTCACGAATTGTAGTATTGGAGTACCTTGAGCAGTGGTCCTTAAACTAACTGTTCGTACCTTTCCATCTTGGCTATGAATAGCAGAAGTGACCACTGCCATAGGCCATGTATTGCGAGCAGCTTGGTTATCCTTCAGGAAGACATCACCTTCTTGCAAGTTGCGACGTGTCTCATTCCATTTCCTGTGACTCTGTATGGTTGGTAGGTACTCCCTTTTCCATTGGAGCCAGAATTCATTGGCAAGAGCCTGTACTTGTCTCCACTGCTTGAGAAGAAGATCCCTGTCACCAAATTCCCCTGGAGGAGGTGAAACTGCTCCCTTTTGAGTAAGCAGCATTGCTGGAGTCAAGATGAATGGAGACTGAGGGTCACTTGATACAGGAATGAGAGGTCTGGCATTGATGATGGCTGAAACTTCGACCATAAGCGTGCACAAGACTTCATGGGAGAAAGCAGTATGTTTCCTTAGTAGGATACAATCGAGAATTCTGCGGGCCACCCCAATCATTCGTTCCCAAGAACCTCCTCTGTGTGAAGAATGAGGAGGGTTGAATTCCCAGGAACAGCCCTGCTCACTCAAATATCTGAAAACCTTTTCCTCCTGTTGCAACTTGTTCAGTCCAAGCTCTTTACTAGCTCCCACAAAGTTCGTACCGCAATCAGACCTTAGATGCTTTGCGGGTCCTTGAATGGGGATGAATTGCCTCAGAGCATTGCTGCAGCTGGAAGCATCCATTGATTCGATTACCTCAATATGCACCGCTCTTATGCTCATGCAAGTAAACAATATAGCCCAGCGCTTGCTCTCTGCATGTCCACCTCTAGTGCATCTAGCTGTGACCATCCAAGGTCCAAAAACATCCAATCCCACATAGATAAACGGAGGATTTATGTTTAAGCGCTCAGGAGGTAAGTCTGCCATTATTTATTCCTCCATTTTCCCACGGAGCTTACGGCAAGTAACGCAGTGGTGTAGACCTGAGCTAATCAGCCTTTTCCCTCCAATAATCCAGAAACCAGCCCTTCTCAAGGCTCCCTCTGTAAAATGACGCCCTTGATGTTCTACTTTCTCATGGTACTGACACACTAACAGAATGGAGATGTGGTTGTGCTTGGTTAGAACCAAGGGGTTCTTTTCATTGGAGCTTAATGTAGAATTTTTCAACCTTCCTCATATTCTGATCAACCCTTCGTTGAGAACGGGATCAAGTTTTAAGAGAGGACTGTTCTTTGGCAGGGCTTTCATTTCAGAAAGGGCTGCATATTCCATAGGAAAGCTCTCATGTTGAGTTGCTCTCAAAATGGTGTTCCAGGCTAGCGAATACTCTTGTGCGGTTCCAGGTTTATTGCACCAATGTTCTCCACAACCACTCTTGGATTTGATCGTGTGAACGATGTGGATCAAAAGGTAATAGGGTTACAAGGTAGAGAATCTCTTGAATCTTTCTGTCCCTAAGCCATTCAGTCTAATTTGTGTGCAATAGCTGAGGACATCATGTCTTATCTCAACATCATGTTTATCTCAACATCAAGTTTGTAGGATTCTGGCTCTTCCTGCAATGTATATGGTTTGGAGAGGAATGGTGGTCCCCTGAGCCATGTCGAATTATTGAGTTGAGATGCAGCAACTCCTCTAGAAGCATGATCAGCTGGGTTGAGCTCAGTCGGTACATAAACCCATTGCCCTGGCCTTGAAGATTGGCGAATTCGTTGAACTCTGTTATGCACATACACATAAAAACGCTTTGTCTCATTGTGTATGTACCCTAAGACTACTTTGCTATCACAGTAGAATCTTACAGCATGCAATCTGGAGATCCATCTCATGGCATATCAGGTCGGCAATTTCAACTGCCAATACTGCAGCACAGAGTTCAAGACACAGAATAGTAGGCTTGTGTTGTGGTGCTAGTTTGGCTTTACCTAAGACAAATCCTACATCACTGCTACCATCATGGTCGATGACCCTGAGGTAAGCCACTGCGCCGATTGCTTTAGTGGAGGCATCAGAAAAAGCGCACAGTTCTACAAGTTTTGCCTCAGAAAGGGAAATTGAGGAATAGGTTCGAGGAATATGCAGTTGCTTCAGGTCCTGTAGGGAGTCTTGCCATGTTCCCCACTCTCCTCTCTTTTCTTCAGGAAGTAAAGCATCCCATTCCGAGGTGTAGTTTGAGAGTTCCCGTAGTAGAGCTCTGCCTTGTATGGTGACCGGAGAGTAATTTGTTGTCTGACCTTGTGCACCCTAATGATGTCTCTCCCCAGTAAGAGAAGGATCTGAGCATTGGGATCTAGTTTGGGAATTTTGCTTGCAACTGACCTCAAGTGAGAGTGATTCAAGGCTACATTCGGGGTGGGCATCTCACATCTGCTGGCCAGTATGGGATTGCACTCTATGAGTGGTGGTAGAGCAAAGGAAGCACCTCCTGCGGCTGGTGAGATCATGAAACCTTCGGCCTTCCTGGCAGACATATTGGTAACTCCAGCACATGTCCGAAGGGAATAAGAGGAAGGTTCGCTATCTATACCAAACAGCTCAAAGAAATCATTTTTAGCCAATGAGCGATTACTCTGATCGTCGAGTACTGCGTACATTTTGACAACCTTCTCTGGCTGATTCTGAGGGAACACATCCACCAAGCAAATCTTAGAGCATGATTTCTCTGGCTTCCCCTTGCCACAGATCTCGGTACAATGTGACATCACTGTGGATGTTTCAAACTTTCACATATATGGTTTTAAATCAACATGAAATCAGCACAAATCTATTATTAGAAATAATGTTAAACAGAAAATATATAAACAACTTACTGGCAGTTCTTGCTAAGGAGAAATCGAAACATGACAGGATTATTGCAGCTGGAACAATCTTCACCATGTGCTTTTTTAACTAACTTCCTGATTCATCCTGCAATACTATACTTGACTGCTAGAGGTCCTAATTATTCTAACAAGGACAATACCCAAAGGGCTGAACAATGATTTTTAAAATGTCATTGACATCAAACTTAAAGGTAGGGTAGGTAGGATTTAAAGGAGTCATATAATGCCATTTTTGTACAAGCTAATATGATTCTTTAAGGTCTAAATGAAAAGTTTGTAATATACTTTAATTAAAAATTCTCATTAGTATTGTAAGAAAACACTAATTTTACCTGGTTAAAAACAGCTCTGTTTTCAGCACGCCGTTTGAGTGCATGTGTCTTTAAATGATAATGAGCTTTGCTCACCCCGCCCCTCTGTTCTGTGCGTACACCGTTTGTAAGACAATAACACAATAATCCTAATGCGTTGTTCATTATAAACGTGGGATTATGAATTAATAAAATAAATAATGAGCTGATTTTATTGCAGATTAAAAGGTCTACAGTCACTCGATTTTTATACTCTCTTTTTCAGAGCACTTACATTTGGATTATGTATTGGTATATAAAGACAGTTTAAACAAATTTGAAAAAAAGTTTTTTAGGAAATCCTACCTACCCTACCTTTAATGTAACGCATCTAGCAGTGCCATATTTGATTTGAAAGTAAACTAGATGTCCCGCATGGCGGTACAAAATATGACCGCCGCTCAGGCCTGCACTGGCTTTCCACAAAAATAAATGACGTGGAGCAATTTGGCTGTATTGCGTGTTTATGTATATACCTAAAAAAAGTAGTAGTATGTGCATGTGTGTTTGTGTGTTTGTGTGTGTGTGTGTGTGTGTCTGTGCATGTGGATTTGTATGTGTGTGTATGGGTGTGTGTCTGTGCGTGTGGATGTCAGTGTGTGTGCATGCTTGCGTTTGTTTGTATTCCTGCATGTGTGTGTGTGTGACAGTATCATCCTAAACCAGCAACCCTTCGCTCAACACCACCATCTACAGGCCGATGAGTGTACAGTCACTAAATGTGCACATAAATGAATTTATTTTATACCCCCCCCATGGATGAAATTCTACGAAACTTAGCATACCCCCAGAGGATGTCAAGTTAATCATACACATGAAATATGGTGCAGTTCTGAACATCTCAACTGAAGATAGGGGCGATTAAAGCAGAATAATATTGCATTTTCATTTTTTATGGGAGGGGCGCAAATCACAAATGAGTGATTATGGGCTAGGTTGATGTGGGCCCTTAAGAGCAACATAGCATAAAAATGTCTTCATCCTCGGTGCCACGGTTCAGGTAGTTATTTAGGAAAAACTGCATTTTTGGGGTTTGGGGGGGCCCAGTGCGGGGGGGGAGTGGCCCCCGGGGACCAAACGAAATTTTTCCGTAAAAGTCTAGTGGGGCTACATTCCCACCAAATTTTATGTTCCCCGGTGTTTCGGTGTCCCTGGTTAGCCTGGTAATACCAAACTCTGCTACTTCACTTTGCTTCGTAGACAGAGTCTGGAATGGCATAATAGAGAAGTGTTTTCTCTCGCGCGGGGGGGGCGCTCGTCTGAAGTTTAAAATCATTGGTTACCCGTAAGCCAATCACATAACGTTTGGTTATGGCGTGTGTTATGCGCATGCTCAGCCACATCTAACTTCCACTGTAAACACATGTATGATGCAAAAAATAAACCATCGAGCGAAATACCGGAGTGAACATGGCTGTGAACGACTTTTGCAGATTATGTGAAGTAAATCTACACATCCACGGTACAATCAGCGTCTACGTCACGGCTCTCAGCCCGCCCTCTGTTCGTTGATTGGCCCGGCTGTTTTCAGGCCGGTGGAAAACTGAAAGATAGGCTGCAATCTCAGACTGACTACAGGAGCGAAATGAAATTAGCAGAAGTAGGAAGTCTGACGTAGTCAGGCTAGTCCCTGGTATCGTTGACGAAAAAATTCAGTAGATGATGAAAAAAAAAAAAAAACTTTGACAATCCCTATATGACCGCTCATAATAATGACAACATTTT
The DNA here is from genome assembly GCA_021464565.1 of Rutilus rutilus. Lineage (NCBI taxonomy): Eukaryota > Metazoa > Chordata > Actinopteri > Cypriniformes > Leuciscidae > Rutilus > Rutilus rutilus. The sequence continues at coordinate 41,131,731 of JAJAQA010000011.1, read as the reverse complement.
CATTTTTGGGCAAACTACCACTTTAATTCTGACTGAGAGAATTGAAATAAATCCAAGAAAAAATATAACTTAACCAATTTCAGATTGACCACATGTACCTTTGATGGAGCTTTTCTAGTCAGATCAACCACAGTTCACACCCCAGCAAACATTACTCAACACACCCACATTACCCAGTCACTAAATATTTGAAGTCATGGAAACAGTGAGAGAGCGAGCGAACCAGATGGAAAGAGTGACCGTCGGAAAGATAGAAAGAACGAGAGCGAGACAGAGAGAAAGGCAGTGATCTGACGTGAGGGGTAGAACCTGAAACCCATGCAAATGTGATCACTCCTGCTCCCACTGCTCCGAATAATTAAATATAATTGCAAAAAATTGTGGCAGTACCTTTTAAGAAAGCTCAATTCATTTGGAGTTAGTAAGAACTTGCTTACTATGTTCTACTACTCCTATATTTAAAGTGTCATTACATTCTCCATTGTCTGCTGGTTTCATTCCATAAGCCTCCAAAATAGAAATAATCTGGAGTGCTCGGTTAAAGGTGCCATGTGTAAAAATTGAGGTAAAAATATCCAAAAAATGAGCTACACGCATCAAAAGAATGAGAAGAAATAAGGGCGATGATGTCATTAAAAAAATTACAAGTTATAGTTCTGCAGAGATATCAACCTGAATTAGCATGCTAAATTACTAGCCACGGCCCGACAGGTGTCATAATACCAGTTTCGGCCATGGGAGGCGGTATGGAAGAATGGCTGAAGCCCTTGGAGACCCTTACCAGCACCACCACCCGCTGCAGGAAAAAAAACGCGCTCGGAATCGCAAAAAAAATCTGATAAAAAAAGGAACAGAACCAGAGTAAACATTGGCACTGCTTTCCATCGCTGGAGACAACTAATGGACATGAAAGAAATGAGGTTCGACTCTGAACTTGCAACATTTTTTTAGGATTGGTAAGTAAGATGCTGTTAGTTTGTTTGTTTGTTTGTTTTACATGTTTGTGTCGTTTTTTCGGGAAGTTATAACATAGAAATGTATCGAAGGCTGTTCGATAAACGTGCTAATGTTAGCGATGGCTAACCGTAGCTGTTATATAGTACACATATATAGCACAATACTCTCTATAGCTCTTTTTTTCTTGCCAACTACGTGACCTATATTATGTTTATTAAATGGCTTTCCTGAGGCAAATCTGACATAATTGTTCTCCAGCTGTGTTATTGACCTCTTCACGCTGATAAAAAACACTGATTGGTCGATATTATGTATGAGGAATACATTTTGGTAAGTTGTAGCCTACTGTATATTTTAACAGTGTTCGTGTTTATTTACTCTTAGCTAGTAGAGATGTTCGGTTCACGTGCGCTAGGGATCTGTCGTGTAACATTTCCAAACGCCAAAACGGTATTTATTGTTTGAATTGCGTAATAAAAGTGACAGAATCTGAGTTTTTTTAATATCATAAGTAACCTGCTCTGTCTAGTCTGTCGGTCTCCGTGTCCTCTTTCCTTCGCGATTTTTCTGTGCGTGAGAAAATGGATGTGTGGCGTGAGAGTGTGTGAAAAGTGTCAATTGCGTGTGTCTCACGGTGAATGCGTGAGAGTTGGCAGCTCTGGTTACGTTGGCGCTAGCTTGGTCAACATCAGCGAATGCTGTCTGTCAAATTAATGTAATTCAAACTAACAATAAAAATGTAATATGAACAAAACGAATATGAACATATTCACTGGTAAAGGTGAAGGGGAGTAGCTTGAAGATGTCATATTTTACCTTTTATACTACAGTTGAATCCGATTGAATGCATTAATATTACGAACAGCAGCTACGCTAATTATTTCCCATCTGCTTTTCTGTTGTTATCTCGGGACGCTAGTCAGCTCCAGTTTGTATCCAGCCTCTCATGGAAACTACAGATTCTCCAACACCCGTGCAGAGACGACTCAGCGCCTGTGAAGAGTCGACTCGACGCTGGCGATATGTTTATGCCCTAAATCAATACATGATTAACTAACTGTATTTCTCTATGTACATTTCTGAAATGCACTTTCTGTTAAGCTGCTTTGAAACAATATGTATTGTGAAAAGCGCTAAACAAATAAATTTGAATTGAATTGAATATTTCAAAATCACTTGACATCAACCAACGTTCCTCCGGAGTCAAAACGTCCTCTATTAGGAGTTGGCTCGGCTTCGGCTATGGCTCTAGGGTCGTTGTGAAGGTAGGGGCGGAGCATAGAGACTATGCCGTTTCTCGGTTGTTGCTCTAGAGTAGACCAACTCACTTTCTGGAGGTATACTGCCCCCATCTGGTATGGAATGTGAAGTATGAATTGATTTTTTGGCGGACATTACACAAGGCACCTTTAAAGTCTGCTCAAAATTATTGGACTCCCGATTAGGGCTCTTTCTATTATAAGTGAACAGCAAATGCTGAGATTGGCTGGAAGGATTTTGCGAGACACTTCTCATGTAATGTTCTCTGTTTTTGAGTGGCTTCCTTCACGGCGACGGCTTCTTGTCCATGTTGTAGGACACAAAGGAGGAAGGCAACTTTTGTTCCCAAATCGGTGCAGCTTTTAAATTCTCAACCATCTCTAGCCCCCTTGTTTATCATGCCTTGATTTTAATTATTATTTAATATATATATTAGGTATTTATTAATATGTATTCTGTGCACATTGTGTTATTTATTTAGTGTAGGATGTTTTTTATGTATAATGTTTACGTTACTCTATGTGGCTTCATTAATTGCCCCTTGGGGACAAATAAAGTGTTTTGATAATGAAAAACCTCTTCCAAATGCCTTGGCGGTTTTGAAAAATGGGAAGAAAGGATTTAGGAGCAATTCTTCATCTTTGAAAGAGTGGGGCGAGCTGTATGTGTGTGTAAATACATTTCGGAGAAAGCTTTTCTCAATATTTTCCACTGGCCAAATAGTATTTTTAATTGATTTATATTTTTAATGGAAACAGATAGACCTCGTCGTGCATTATTTGCACGAAACTATTTTCTCGGACAATCTGCTATTATCATGATAAGCAATTATCTCTAGTTAAAACATTAAAACACAGCACGCCAGAGGAAACGTGTTCAAAAGCATAGCATCCACAACAAATATTTCTATTCATTGAAGAATTTTTTTTTTTTGTAACTTCTCAGTAATTATTTCATGTAGTTTAAGTGTTTAACTCTCATTAATGAGAATGGCATATTTAATCAAAATGTTTATCAGGAGTAAAACATAGTTTAAATCATTATTTTATTTTATTTTATTTTATTTATGTTTAAACTGTTATTGTGAACATGCACTGTATTTATGATTAGGACTCATAATGAAGATTCTGCCGTTAGATAGGCTATATATGCTTCAGTTTCACTAAACGGCCCAACGCGCTGGCGCGGACATTAGGGATGCCTCAAGCGTTTTATTTAATTTTCTTTAGATTTTCTGTCTAAAAGTGGTGAAAAAGACATTTAACTCCAGCTCACCATCGGTGTCGCCAAACTGCTCAATCTCCAAAACGTTCGTACGCATGGGTCAGAGTTTGCGTGCAGGTCCGCACATTTTCCCGTCAAGTTTGTTTTTATAAATCACTACTTATGCGTCGGAAGTGGCGTTTTCACCTTGACCTTTGACCTTTTCAACGTAATTGCATATTATGTGACGGTCCGAACGTGCATCACAGAACAGAGCAAGGCGAGCATTTGTGCTTATAAACCTTAAACTTTTTTATTTATTTTGAAATGAGCGATGGTTTCGCTAGATAAGACACTTATTCATCGTCTGGTGTCGTTTAAAGCCCTTTGAAGCTGCACTGAAACTGTCATTTGGACCTTGAACCGTTTGGGGCACATTGGAATCCATTATATAGGGGAAAATCCTGGAATGTTTTCATCAAAAACCTTAATTTCTTTTCGACTGAAGAAAGAAAGACATGGACATCTTGGATGACATGGGGGTGAGTAAATTATCAGCAAAAGTTTTTTTAAAAGTGAACTAATCCTAGCCTGACTTCGTCATACTCATATTCTAGTCAGAATGTGAGTCTGATACCGCTCCATAGAGATTTGATTATGGGGCGTGTCTCAACCAAACCAGGAAAAAAAAAACCTCTGCACTCAATTGGATAGACCTACAACCAATCAGAGCAACGGAGTAAATGACGCATGTCCTTCATTCATATTTTCAACCAACAAAATGTCGCGGCTCTCTGTTCCTCTTTTCAAATGAATGCGCTGTGGATATCTTCTATAGGCCTAACAGACGCGATGGCGGAATCTACACATTATGTTTCATAAACAAAGTTGTCATCAAACAATACCATAACGTTACTCTATATCAGCATGAGGAAGCATATTCACTCTGTCAACTTACCTAACACTCCTTGACAGTTTTTCAGCATCCCTCCACCACCCCGAATCCTCACTCTTGTCTTGTTCTCTCACAACCAGGAACACGGGGGGAGTATGGCTACCAAGCCCACAGCCCTCTCCTCGGACAGCACGTCATATACGCATTTATTCTATCTGACTTGTTTGTGTGAAATCTAATATATACGCATTTATTCTATGAACTCGTGAAATCTCAATTCTCCAGCTGCAGTCGTCTTTGTTGTAAACTAGTTCAAATCAAGCGCTCTTTGGTGACGTGGGTGATTACGTAACCGCAGATCATCTTTCCATCATCGATTAAAGCCCGCCCTGGCAATTTGATTGGCTCGGCCTTTTGGGAGCCGGGCATAATTACTCCTCAACGGATCGAGTCCAGACCGAACTTCCAGACCAAAAAATGTTGTGGGCGGGGTTCGGGCTGGCACCCAGGCTAAACTAATCCTTTAATAGAAAAAATATTTCTTAGTTCCCTTTCAGTCGCTCACGTTCGACGTAACGTCGACGTGACGACGTAATTGGGATCACTTCAGGGAGCCCTATCAACTTCGAGTGTCTACAGAACGAGCCAATGAACGTTGGCGTGCGTGAATCGCGTCACGCGCCCCCGCCCCGCAGCGCGGGTATAAACAGGAAGCGGGCGCACGCACACATTGTCTTTCACTTCGGAGCCGAGTTTCTATGAGACTTTTTGTCTATCAGAATCAGCCTTTGAAGACTTCAAAAAGAGGATCATCTCTCTGTTCCTGTGTTGGTGTGACGGCGCGATCAGCGGTGGCCGCGAGCATTGCAGCTCTCAACTGCTGTTTTCACAGCACTGTGTTTGTGTTTGTGTGTGTGTGTGTCGGTTCGGTGGGCGTTTCCCCTGTGTGTGCATTCACACTGCGGCTACCCCTGGGTGCCTCAACACAAAAGAGAGTTTTCTAAATCCTTTTTTATTTTTACTAAAAGAGCAACACAAGCGTGACCCTGCGTCTTTTTCAAGATGTCATTCCGCTTGTGCGTTTCTGGATGCCGTCGTTCCCTGGCGCCAGCAGATGGCCACAGCAGTTGCCTCTCGTGTTTGGGCATTCAACACGCTGAGGCAGCTTTTGTGGATAGTTCATGTTCCCATTGCGGGAATATGACTATCGCAGCGCTTAGATCGAGACTCGCTTACCTCAAGGGAGGTGCAGTCCCCTCGCCTATGCCCCGATCTAGTGTCTATTCTGCCCCGCAGAATAGACCTACTTCAGTGCATGACCAGGGTGATCTGAGGATTACCGTGAGGGCTTCCCCGTCGAGTCATCCTCCGCGGGCCCCTCACGCCTCACAAGCGCTGTCGCCATTGGGGCCCCTTAGTGAACGTCTTGGTCCTTCTCCGGAACGGCCAACCGTTTCCTTTGGGGCTCCAGCTGACGATCAGATGTCGATCGCAGCATCGGAGGGGGAGCTGTCCTCTGGAAATGACGACTCGGCTGCGTTGCCCCCCTCGGGGAGTGTAGCGTTGTCCGAGCCAGATCCAGAATGGACTGCTATGCTTTCCCGGGCCGCCGAGAAGGTTGGGCTTGCGTGGAATCCTCCACCACGTCCCGAACCTTCTCGGTTGGACGATTGGTTTCTCGGGGCGGGCCGTGCTGGTTCTCAGTGCGCCGCCCCGGTACCTTTCTTTCCGGAAGTGCATGAGGAGCTTTCTAGGACGTGGAAGGCACCGTATAGTGCCCGAAGCCGTTCTAGTGGCTCCTCACCCCTCGCCACCCTCGACGGCGGGGCAGCTAAGGGGTATGTGGATATCCCCCCAGTGGAGCGGGCCGTCGCGATGCAGCTGTGTCCGGCGTCCGCTTCCTCTTGGCGGGGTAATCCACGCCTCCCGTCCAAGGCCTGTAAGTTTTCGTCCGGTCTAACGGCGAAGGCTTACAAGGCCTGTGGACAGGCTGCTTCCGCCCTCCATGCCATGGCGCTCTTGCAGGTCCACCAGGCCCAGGCGCTCATGGACATGAACGAGGGTGGTTCTGACCCAGAGCTCCTCCGGGAGCTCCGTGTGGCAACCGACCTCGCCCTCCGGGCGACGAAGGAAACCGCACGTTCAGTTGGTCAGGCGATGTCCACCTTGGTGGTCCAGGAGCGCCACCTTTGGCTCAACCTGGCGGATATGAGGGACACCGATAAATATCGGTTCCTGGATGCCCCTCTTTCCCAGGTTGGGTTGTTCGGCGACGCGGTCGAGAGCTTTGCCCAACAGTTCTCGGCCGCACAGAAGCAGACGGAGGCCATCCGGCACATCCTGCCCCGGCGGACCGCTGCTGCTCCCACCCGTCCGCCGGCCGCAGACCCTCCGTCTGCTCGTCGCCGAGGTCGGCCTTCTGCGGCGTCCTCCGCTCCCGCTAAGCCCCAGCAGCAGCAGCAACCATCCAGGCCTCAGCGCGGAGCAAGCCGTAGGAAGCCGACCCCGCCCGTCCAGGCCGCTGCCAAACCAGGAGGCAAGCGACGGTGCAAACGACCCTGAGACGGGCGGCCCGGAGGTGGATCAAGTTGCTCTTCAGGAGATGGCGAAGGCGCCACTCCTTCCCCCGGTGGAGGGCCGGGCGGAGAATCTTTTGTTTCCTTTTCTTTTTGTTCCGCCACTGACCCACGGGTCAGTGGTACCCACATTTTCAAAAAAAGAGCAATTTCTGAAACCTCTGGGCCCCAAGAGGGCGCGCTTGGCAGTCGACGACGCCGCCATGCCTTGTCACTCCCCAGCCCCTCTTTCATCGCCAGCAGGCAGCAGTGGCTGTGTCCTGGACGCACTGACGCCTCCGCACACCCGCTCTGCCCCTCGACGGAAGCAGGTATGTGTTGCACCACACACTCAGACCCCACTTCGGGCCGCTGTGCCGTCCGAGTCGGGTCCCTGCATTCCGCCGCGCTGCCCCACCCCGGGTACGTCTGTGGTGCCGTTAGTCCCGCTTGCTCGGTCTCTGGGAGCCTGGTTAACGCTTCCCAGCCCGTCTCGCTGGCTCATCCGTACCGTCAGACTCGGCTATGCGATTCAGTTCGCCCGGCGCCCCCCTGCTTTCAGGGGCATTCTGTTCACCCGTGTTCTGGCGGACAATGCCCCGGTGCTCAGGGCGGAGATCGCAGTCCTACTGGCGAAGGACGCGATCGAGCCGGTCCCTCCAGCCGATATGAAGACCGGCTTCTACAGCCCGTACTTCATTGTACCCAAGAAAGGTGGTGGGTTACGACCAATCTTGGACCTGCGCGTCCTGAACCGGTCCCTTCACAGGCTACCGTTCAAGATGCTTACGCAGAAACGCATTTTCAAATGCATCCGTCCCCAAGATTGGTTTGCAGCGATCGACCTGAAGGACGCGTACTTTCATGTCTCGATTCTCCCTCGACACAGACCGTTTCTCCGCTTTGCGTTCGAGGGACGGGCATATCAGTACAAGGTCTTACCCTTCGGGCTGGCCCTGTCGCCCCGCGTCTTCACGAAAGTCGCGGAGGCGGCCATTGCTCCCATGTGCGAGCGTGGTGTTCGCATCCTCAACTACCTCGACGACTGGCTTATTCTGGCCCAGTCGAGAGAGCAGTTGTGCGAACACAGGGACATGGTGCTCAGTCACCTCAGCCACCTAGGGCTTCGGGTCAACTGGGAAAAGAGCAAACTCACCCCCGGGCAGAGGATCTCTTTTCTCGGTATGGAGTTGGACTCGATCAGCATGACAGCGCGCCTCACCGAGGCCCGTGTCCAGTCAGTGTTGAACTGCGTGAGCACGCTCAGACGCAGAACAGCGGCACCACTGAAACTGTTTCAGAGGCTCCTGGGGCATATGGCATCTGCAGCCGCGGTTACGCCGCTCGGATTGCTTCATATGAGGCCGCTCCAACACTGGCTCCACGATCGAGTCCCGAGATGGGCGTGGCAGAGCGGCTCGTGCCGGGTCCAAGTGACTCCGCACTGTCGCCAAACTCTCAGCTTGTGGTCGGACCCTTCGTTCCTGCGGGCAGGTGTTCCCCTGGAACAAGTGTCCAGGCACTCTGTGGTCTCCACGGATGCCTCTACCACCGGCTGGGGGGCCACGTACAACGGGCATGCAGCTTCAGGTCTGTGGACGGGGCCTCAACTGCATTGGCACATCAACTGCCTCGAGTTGTTAGCAGTACGTCTTGCATTGAGCCGTTTCAAAACGCTGCTACTAGGCAAGCACGTACTGGTCCGTACGGACAGCACTGCGACCGTTGCGTACATCAACCGCCAAGGTGGTCTACGCTCCCGCCGCATGTCACAACTCGCCCGCCATCTCCTCCTCTGGAGTCAGAAGCATCTGAGGTCGCTTCGTGCCGTTTACATTCCGGGCCTGCTCAACCGTGCAGCCGACGAGCTCTCACGGCAGCAGGTGCTACCGGGAGAATGGCGACTCCATCCCCAGGTGGTCCAGCTGATTTTCAGGCGCTTCGGGACCGCTCAGGTAGATCTGTTTGCCGCCCCGGACACGTCTCATTGCCAGTTGTTCTATTCTCTGACCGAGGGGACCCTCGGCACGGATGCTCTGGCACACAGCTGGCCCCGGGGCCTTCGCAAGTATGCGTTTCCCCCAGTGAGCCTTCTTGCACAGACCTTGTGCAAAGTCAGGGAGGACGAGGAGCAGGTCTTGTTAGTTGCGCCGTATTGGCCCAACCGGACCTGGTTCCCGGAACTAGTGCTCCTCGCGACAGCCCCTCCCTGGCCCATTCCTCTGAGAGAGGACCTGCTCTCTCAGAGTCGGGGCACCCTATGGCACCCGCGTCCGGACCTCTGGAAACTCCATGTCTGGTCCCTGGACGGGACGCGGAGGTTCTAAGTGACCTACCCCCTGCGGTAGTTGACACCATCACTTCCGCTAGAGCCCCCTCTACGAGGCGCCTCTATGCTTTGAAGTGGAACCTGTTCGTTGACTGGTGCTCCTCTCATGAGGAGAACCCCCGATCTTGCTCGATCAGAGCCGTGCTTTCCTTCCTGCAAGAAGGGCTGGAGCGAAGGCTGTCTCCCTCCACCCTTAAAGTGTATGTTGCCGCTATTGCCGCACATCACGATGCTGTTGATGGTAAGTCTTTGGGAAAGCATGACCTGATCGTCAGGTTCCTGAGGGGAGCGAGGAGACTGAATCCTCCTCGCCCACTCTCTATACCCTCTTGGGACTTGTCTCTGGTCCTTTCGGCACTTCAGAGACCACCCTTTGAGCCTCTGCAATCAGCTGAGTTAAAAATTCTGTCCTGTAAGACAGTACTCCTGGTTGCATTGGCCTCTATCAAGAGGGTAGGGGACCTGCATGCATTTTCGGTCGACGAATCGTGCCTAGAATTCGGCCCGGATAACTCTCACGTCATCCTGAGACCCCGGCCCGGATACGTGCCCAAGGTTCCTACCACTCCCTTCCGGGACCAGGTAGTGAACCTGCAAGCGCTGCCTTCGGAGGAGGCAGACCCAGCCCTGGCTTTTCTCTGTCCCGTTCGCGCTCTGCGTCTGTACGTGGACAGAACGCAAAGCCTCAGGACCTCAGATCAGCTCTTCGTCTGTTACGGAGGCCAGCAGAAAGGGAAGGCTGTCTCCAAGCAGAGGATGGCCCACTGGATAGTGGATGCCATCGCCTTGGCTTACGAAGCCCAAGGCGTGCCCTGCCCGCCTGGGTTGAAAGCCCACTCCACTAGGAGTGTCGCTTCTTCCTGGGCGCTGGCTCACGGCGCCTCGCTGACAGACATCTGTAGAGCTGCGGGCTGGGCGACACCTAACACGTTCGCTAGGTTTTATAGCTTACGTGTTGAGCCGGTTTCTTCCTGTGTGCTCGCTTCTACTAGCCGGTAACACCGAAGTTCCCGCTCTAGTGTCGGCTTGCTGCGCCACTCCCTTCCTAGGAACGGATACGTGCGCTTTTTACTCCAGTCGAGTTCCCCATTGGCGAACCCTGTGAGTTCCTCCGCACCCCTTCGGCAGTCGGACGTTGCGGAGCGTCCGACGCCAGGCCTAGTGCTCGTATGCTTGTGTAACTTGTGCTAGGCTGGGTTCCATATGTGGTGATCCCTGCGGCGATCCCATATGTGTATTCTTCCACGACTAGCTCCCTGCGGTGAGCCCGTGTCTTCCCTTGGCAGAGTCTGCTCTGCCGTCACTGTCCGGTGTGTCTCCCCCTTCGGGTGGAGCCACCCCAGTGACATTCCATATGTCGCACTGCCCCTTCGGCCAGTCCATATGTGTATTCTCCACATGTTACCTCCCTTCGGGCAGGATGTGGCTCCGCAGCGTTCTTTCCCCTGGAGAGGTACGCTTTCCCAGTGTTATCCAAGAGTTCCGCTGTGTGGGGTATAATGGAACAGCAGTTGAACTCCCTCTACGCAGGTCTTCCGCCCCAGCAGTTGGGGGTCTGAGAGTCTTGCGTAGGGCGCTGGATGTGGCAGCAACCGTGGCGTTTTCCATGGGATCCCAATTACGTCGAACGTGAGCGACTGAAAGGGAACGTCTCGGTTACTGATGTAACCCTCGTTCCCTGAAGGAGGGAACGGGAGACGTAACGTCCCGTCGCCACCGTTGCTGACCATCGCTGCATGGCCGTCACAAATCTCGGCTCCTCAGCGAAAAACAATGTGTGCGTGCGCCCGCTTCCTGTTTATACCCGCGCTGCGGGGCGGGGGCGCGTGACGCGATTCACGCACGCCAACGTTCATTGGCTCGTTCTGTAGACACTCGAAGTTGATAGGGCTCCCTGAAGTGATCCCAATTACGTCGTCACGTCGACGTTACGTCTCCCGTTCCCTCCTTCAGGGAACGAGGGTTACATCAGTAACCGAGACGTTTCTGCATGTGCTAATTTTTATTTGGTAAAATGTAATATTCTGACAGTTTGAGTTTTATTCAAATTAACCATTGGTCATCCAGTATCATGCATTTAGATCATGATAACCAGGGCTTGACATTAACTTTTTTGCTCGGCTAGTGGTTTTCCAAAATTACTGGTCATGTAGCATTTTTACTAGCCACATTTTTGTTGTTGGAAAATTACGTTTTATATGATTAAAGTTGACAATAAGGCTAAAAACGTGCTAAAATGTACTAATATTATAGTTAGCTCTGATAAGGTTGTGTGTAAAGGTCCTTTTTTGAAAACATGTCATCTATTAAGATAAACACATAAAATAGCTTCTTATTGTAGGCTATATAATAAAAGTGCTGCATCGTTTTGTTTTTTACAGCAGTAAATACTGTAATACAGAGTAGAACAATTATCTGCATTAGAAACAACGAGCAAAGAATAAATAATTTTTTTCTAAGAAAAAATCCACAATTAAGGCAACAGGATTCAAACTTTATATAGGCCTATATGACAGTTTTGGGGACTTCGGATTGTTTGTTTTGCATCTTCGTTAAATATTTAGTTTCACCCGTAACATTTAGATTCAACATTTAGATTTAGATTCAGCATTTCAATTTAACATTTAGGTGTAACATTTAATATTTGGATTTAACTATTTAAAATATCTCTAAGTTGACAAATATTGTTGTAAATGTGACATACCAAAAATTCATACCAGTTTTTTAAACATTGTTTGAAGCTAAATGTGACAAAATGTTGCTGTTATTTTCAGCGTGCTGCAAACATATCTTCATTCATTTCTGCTGTAAAGTGGATGTGCCTTTAGAAAGAAATTCATCTTTCATACCATATGGATTACATAATCAGATGATAATTGCTTTCCATTCAAATTTTTTAGTTTAAAAGTGGACATATCAAGCATAGGCTATATCATGTGTGTGAGGCTAGTATACCCTACGCTGTGTTTCTGTTTAGTTTTGAGACCAGCTCCAGTTCACGGAGACCACGAAAGCGCGCCCTGATTGTTTATTTTATTTTACGAAAGCACAACGTTTACTTGTCATTGTGAGTTTACACAAGTAAAAGTAGTTGCGACTGATGCATCATTCTTTTCTGTATGGACACAAATTGAGTATTTTTTTTGTCATTTCCACTGTTTATAGCAAAATGCAAGTAATCGCGTTGCCGCCTCATGCAGTGCGCGCTCTACACTACTTGGATATGCGCCTAATAATAGCACACATTTATCTAGGTTAACATTAGAGCGAGCAGCCCTGCCAGACGGATAAGTCCATCGAATCATGGATTTTCTACATACCTGCGAATCGCTGCTCCGGTTTGAAAAAGGCGGCTGAGGCGAGACGGTAAAGGCATAACCAGCGTAACGAGAAAGGGGCCCCATTAAGGGGGATGCAGAGTAAAGCCCTGCATTTCAGCCCGAGCCCGACGGGCCTCGACTTTTTTACGCCCCTAGGGCCGGGCTTCGGGCCAATTTTCATGTCATAGTTCACATGCGGGCCGGGCCTCGGGCCTTTTTTGGGTTATCCTTCTTTTTATATTTTTAGACATTAATTAAAAAAAAATATGAGAAGCTGACGTCGACGATAGAAAAACAAACATAGAAAGACATTTCATAACCTCATAACTTTCATAATCTTATAATTACACTGATTGACATGACAGTCGCACGCACGCACGCACGCACACACACAGAAGGTTTCCCGTCAGCGCAACCAACGATTCACCTCATGTGCAAATAATGGAGAATATTAAAGGAGACATATCATGCTTTTAAATTGTTCCTTTTTACATATAAATCATACATTTGTAGTCTATATAAAGCAGAACTGCAATGCTTGGGTCTGATTTCCTCATTATTATAGCTCCACAGCTCCACCTTTTCTACCCCTTTTCTGATGTGCGTCTGAGAGCAACTCGTTTTGGTGCGGTCTCTTTAAATACAACTGAGACACTTCATACCCCGCCCCCTCTCCAGGATACACTCGGTTCAACTCCACCCCGTTCGGCCATTTTTGTAGTTTGATAGCAGACATACGATTATCTAGCGGCACAGAAACTTTTTTATTCACACGTTATTAACAAAATGTCAACAACGGAAGACTTGTCCAGCCAGCCTTACATGTTCGAGCCAGAGTCGGAGCCGGAGCGAGATGAAAATGAAGACGACGAACCTGCAGAACAACGTCTTCATATGGATGTATCGCACTGGTGTGTTACTGTATTTACACATGAAACTTTGGTCTTCCGACCTTTTACCACCGTGTCGATTTATTTTGATTAATATGTGCGAGGAAGAGAGAGCAAGACAGCGCTTAGTTTGAAGACGGTGAAGTCTTGTTTACACTTTCGCCTGGCTCCGAGAGAGAGAGAGAGAGTGAGTGCGCGCGACCGGGTCTCTCTCTCTCTGCTCGTTCTTTCAGTCAAACATGCGCCCTGTCACAAGCGCGGCAGTTCATCTACATTAGACGGTGTAATGAAGCGTGTGGGTTACTACATTCAACAACCGATCATTTTAACTTACCGTCTCGTAACTTCTGCATCCTTTAGCTTGGACTACAAAATCGCAGCGAGAAATAATAATGGCGGATTGCTGGAAGTGTTGGGCCGGGAGTCACTGTCCTTATTTGGCAGTTCTGCTGCAAATACTGTGACGTAATAGTTCACAAAACATCATAGATAACAGCAAAATCTGAACAGGTTGAAAAATATGACCAAAACAGAATATAAAGATATCAACGAAGCACCTGAAGAGAATAATTTCAACTTTTCTGTATTTATAAACACTCCAAATATACAACAAAATGCATTTAAGGGCTAAAAAAGTGCATTTAGCATGACATGTCCCCTTTAAGAGAAAAATCGCGAGTGATAGAAGAGAGGACTGGGTAAAAATCTTCCACTGTGGATGCTATTCTTTTTCTCCACGATGCTCTGTAAGAGACTGTTCTAACTTTTCGTTTGATTGGACTTTATTTTCGTTTAACTGGAAACTATTGGAAAAAAGAATGGCCATGTTCTGTGGTGCATTTTTTAGGTAAGATAACCTGCGTGAGTATTGAGCCTGCCTCAGTATTTCAAAAATTTTTACTCACTGTGGTTTAATAAATAAACATTAAACTAACTGTCTGTGTGATATGCTTGAAGTGTTTTATATCTATGGATTTTATTGTAGCTAAGTTAAGTATTAGCGTTGATTTGAGAGGCTAAATTGATCAAACAATGTTTTACTCGCTGTTATTGGCTCGGCTTGCTTGGTCGTAATTTTTTTTTTTTTAAATGCTCCAAACATTTGTCTAAATTAACTTAATAAAGAAAAGAAAAGAAACATAACTAACAAAACGGACATATTTTAATGGCAGTCTGCCGCTGTGAAAAAAAAAAAAAAAAAAACGGGCTCGGGTCGGACTCGGGCTGATAATTCTGATGAGCTGTCGGACACGGGTTGGGCTAGTAGGGCCTGAGCGTCTCGGGCCAGGGCCGGGCTCGGGCCTAGATTTGAGGCCCGTGCAGGGCTCTAATGCAGAGCTGTCGCTGCAGCTTTATATTAACATTCCTGATTATTTGAATGATCAGCCCTCGGGGACCCCCTTAAAATGTGGGGCCCCAGGCAATTGCCTGGCTTGCCTGCCCTATTGCGGCGCCTCTGGATGACAGAGATCGTACCATCAGGTTAAAAGCAGGCGGGAGGCTGACGGTCTACAGGTCTGAGGGACTGTGGCTGCCCTGTGACAGATTCAACTTTATATTGTCGTTTGACAAAAGTCTGGATGTCATATTTGCAGCGGCACTGCAGGAGAGCATGAGCCGCGCGTGTGGTCTGGATTCTCCTGCTATTAAAAAAGATCGCTATATCATCGCTGCCGCTGGTTAAGTTGATAATTAAGGGCAGACTAAAACAGCCCTCAGTCCGACGGCCAGTCCGCGAGTTTACAGTCTTCTTGTTTACAGTGTTGTCGTTCAAGAGAGGCTTCACGAATGGACCAATGAGCAAACACTAGGCTATGTGCAGGTAGTACTCATGGGAGTTGTAGTGTCGTAGTGTCAAATTGCAATTCGTTTGTTATTTCAGATGCCTTTTGACAAGACTGGCTAGTGGGAGTGACTGTGTTACCCGCCACGGGTGAAATCCACCTGTGGTGGTTAAGGCCTCATTATGCTTCTGCGTCAACTCCAAGGCGTAGCTACGCCGTCACTCCTACAGCGTTGTGGCCGTTTTATGGTTCCAGGTACTCTTAAAGGGGACATATCATGCTAAATCCACTTTTTTTAGCCCTTAAATGCATTTTGTTGAATATTTGGAGTGTTTATAAATACAGAAAAGTTGAAATTATTCTCTTCAGGTGCTTCGTTGATATCTTTATATTCTGTTTTGGTCATATTTTTCAACCTGTTCCGATTTTTCTGTTATCTATGACGTTTTTTGAACTATTACGTCACAGTATTTGCAGCAGAACTGCCAAATAAGGACAGTGACTCCCGGCCCAACACTTCCAGCAATCCGCCATTATTATTTCTCGCTGCAATTTTGTAGTCCAAGCTAAAGGATGAAGAAGTTACGAGAGGGTAAGTTAAAATGTTCGGTTGTTGGATGTAGTAACCCACACGCTTCATTACACCGTCTAATGTAGATGAACTGCCGCGCTTGTGACAGGGCGCATGTTTAACTGAAAGAACGAGCAGAGAGAGACCCGGTCACGCGCACGCTCTCTCTCTCTCTCTCTCTCTCTCTCTCTCTCTCTCTCTCTCTCTCTCTCTCTCTCTCTCTCTCTCTCTCTCTCTCTCTCTCTCTCTCTCTCTCTCGGAGCCCGGCGAAAGTGTAAACAAGACTTCACCGTCTCCAAACTAAGCGCTGTCTTGCTCTCTCTCTTCCTCGCACATATTAATCAAAATAAATCGACACGGTGGTAAAAGGTTGGAAGACCAAAGTTTCATGTGTAAATACAGTAAAACACCATTGCACACATCCATATGAAGACGTTGTTCCAATCAGCAGCAACATGAATATAAAGCACGCGCTATTAAAGTGAACTCGCACAATGGGTTCAAGAAAGTAATTTACAAATGTGTTCGATGCAGCTCGGGATACGCAACAGAATATTAGAAGACGTGTGTCGTAAGTTTTATTGTAAAAAATATAAAATATCAACATAATGATGTAGTTATTTATGTTTTAGCTTCACTGCAAGTGTATGACATTTGGTATAGAAATAAACAATGGTAATTAAGTGCTTTTCCTAAAAATGAGAAAGAAAATACAGGGTATTAAAACAGTATGAACTACAAATAAAGTCAGTATGTGAGGCTAAATAGATGTGTTTTATTCTGAATTAGGTAAGATGTGTGCTTCAGTTTCAGCAATCCCTTCACTCGATTGGGATGTTCTCTTTTGTTCTGGGCGGGAAGTGCAGTAACTGTAACATCGGGCATATTTTGTAGTATTAAACACATATTTATACCGACTTCATCAGGCTCCGAAAATTCTTCACAAAGAACACAAAGAATGGCCTTCTCAGCTGCCATAGTTGCAACTCTTAATCATCAGAACAGTGTGTTCAACGCATCACCGTTTCTGTTTAAAAAACGTTCTGCAACGTTTTGTCGGGGCTGAACGCAGCCCTGGTCAGACACGTGTTGCTCAAACTCTGTTGCTGTTGTGCTCAACATCACTCCTGTTGGCTCGAACGGGAGTGGTCTTGTGAGTGGGACTGGCGTTGTTGTCGACAGTTCCGACGGTGAGCGGCAATCCACAAGACGCCAGCACCCACTCCACGAATTAAATACATATCTTCAAAATGCTGCAGTAAAATGTTGTTCATACTGTATGGGACATGGCCTCTTAAATCTGACCAGTAGTTTTTTCTGCTTATTAGAAAACAGGGCTGTAGTACTCGAGTCCGGACTCAAGACCGTTTTTCTATGGTCTCGGATCTGCTGGCATTCGGACTCGGACTTGTCTCGGTCTCAGCCACTGGTCTTGCCAAATATGGCTTTTGGTCTCGACCGAGTCCAGGTGTCTTTATTATGTTCCCAGTGTCACATTCACCATCTGTCTTCATCTGTGTGTGCACTACACTTCCCATCATCCTCCTTGGCACACCTGCACACCTGCTCTCGATCACCCATCATCATCATCACCTGCACTCCCTCGTTAACAAGCCCTATATATTCAGCACTCAGTCACTCACTCCTTGTCTAGTCTCGTCTATACACATCTATTCATGACTCACAGACTCTCTACTTCACCTACCTGCATACTTACGTCAATCCTGATCGTCTTCAGCCCGTCTTCAGCCCGTCTTCAGCCCGTCTTCAGCCCGTCTTCAGCCCGTCTTCAGCCCGTCTTCAGCCCGTCTTCAGCCCGTCTTCAGCCCGTCTTCAGCATCTGCAAGAGAAAGAGAGACTTTGTTATCATTCAGTTGAGCTATCATCTGATATTCAACTTACTGTTTACTCACCTGTTACGCTGTACTGATCCATTCTGCAAATTAAAGCATTTAAATTTACCATCTTGCCCGCTTCGTCTATACGAAACCTGACACCCAGTAAGCACACATACGTTGCCGATTCAAGTTAACTGCAGAGCTGGAGCTGCTTAGCCTTGACTATGTGTTAACGTTAATATTAGCTAACATAGCAGAAGATAAAGGTAATGTTCTTGGACATAAAGTTATAACTTACGTCTGGTATTACTGGTTTCATGAGGCAAAAAAAATTCAAACGATTATGGTATGCGTGATTGATTATCGTCGTGTTTGTATTACGTTTGTGGTTGTGCTCAGTCTTTTTACAAATGAATGCTCACGTTAACGTTAGGGTTAAGTAAACTTTGCATCAGCCTAGCATCATGCCATAAAGTTATAAGTTCGATAACTTATGTATGGTGGTAGCTGTGTCTGTGTGTCATATTTGCGTGAAAGGTGGTTCATTTGGGTAATGTTATCTGACATTGGTTATAGTTCATGTTAAAAAAGCTTTTGAAGGACACAACGCCGTACAACGCTTGTACTGTTAAGTATACTGTGAAAATGGTTCTTATGAATTTCTTAAACATCTTCCTGATGAATTTATTTTAAAATTCTGCAGTTCTCAAATAAAAAGAACATGTTAAAATACAATGTGTTCATTGTTGTTTAACCAAACTTTAATGTTTTCTGAAAATACATGCGTTTCCTATTAACCCACGTCCAAATAACAATATAATACAATATTTTTTTCAGGGAAGGCATAAACCAACCATAGGGGTACACTCTGTAATACTGGTCACTTCTTTTCTACACTACTGTACATCTGGAGTGAAGCTATATTGTCATTTAGTTGCTTAAATGATCAATTTGAGTACATAGCAGTGGTAATAGTAGTGGGTTGGTGTTTGTATATCAGTTCTAACACTACTATTATGAGGTATCACCATATGTCATCATTCTGTTTTCTTTAGATTAGAAGATTATGAGATATCAAGGGGAATGTCTATACTTAAAAATTTTGGACTTGGACTTGACAAAGGTGGTCTTGACTACAGCCCTATTAGAAAATAAGGACTTTTTAGGCCTGTGAAGTCGATAAATGGCATTTATCTCTAAAATGCTTCAGTAAAATCATTTAAAATGAAGTGTGTACACTGTATGGGGCATCCCTTATAAGAGCTGGCCATTGATTTTTTTTCTACTTATTAGAAATGAGGTCTTTATGGGCCTCTCAATTGAAATGTGACATTTTTTCAAAAAGCTGCCAAATTTTTTTTGATATGAGGTTTGTATACTATATGGGACGTCCCTTATAAAAACGGTAGTAAAAAGTAGTAAAATGTGACATAGAAAAGAAAGAAAGAAAGAAAGAAAGAAAGAAAGAAAGAAAGAAAGAAAGAAAGAAAGATATCTTAGATTTTTTTTGGGCGGCTGGCTTGGCTTGACCACAGTGACTTACTGATTTTATGGGAAGCTCACCCCAGACAGGGGTGTGTTTCAGGTAAACTGATGTAACGATTTTGTTCCAAGATAAAGATTCACTGAGTCCACATGTCATGCAAACATCAAAGTCTGCTATTAACCACAGGTCGACATCTGTTGTTTGTTGGAACTATGATTTCGGGAAACACAGACTCGTTGAACTGCTGATAACAACGGAACTTGTCGCGACCGTATTTGGCTAACGATGATTTCAGTAAACACACCCCTGAATAGCTTTGGTTCCCGTATTAGATCTAGCTCTATAAAACGTCCCAACAAAGTTTTGCCAGCACAGACATCCTCCAACTCTCAGAAATATTCAGAGGACATCGAGACACACACTTGAGCTTGAAGTTGTTAAGAAGTGTTTGCTGTAGTTCAGTCAAATCGAGTGAAGGTTCGTGTTCTCAGGCTGCTGGCGTTTGACTGATTACTTCTCTGATACAGTAGACACGTAAGTACATTTTCATAGATTTATTCACCATTAATAACATTCAATGTATAACTGTTTTAAAAATGAAAGAAAAGCAACAAAACCTCAGTTTGCGATTGATTGTTTCATGATCTCAGAAAAGAAAGAATTAATAACAATGTTAATGTACACCAGTCTCATCTTCTCGTGACTGTTTGCTGATATTCCACAGATACTGAATGATGGGTTTCAGCGTGGTCTTCATCTTTGCTCTGATACACATCTTCATACTGTATGATGGGGGGAACTCAGAGGATCTTTCTAACATTCAAAGCACTGGTGTGTTCACCTTCGGCTCTTGTGTTCAACATTCTGCAGTAGTTTTAACTCCTAAACTAAACCATAATCCATGTGTAAAATGATTGTAAATAACATAAGTTATCAGTCTTTGGTTTGTTCATTTCTTTTGGATTTGTCTTGCAGACTCTTCTAACCATCCTCATCACATTCATCCTCGTGGACTTGTTACCAGCACTGCTAAAACTGAGAAAGATGAGGAACCTCTTGAGATAAAGTCTAACCTGGAGTTTGTTGCATCAAACAATCCACCTAAAGATGCAGTTAAAGTTTCTGATGACTTCAACAATGATTATTACATTCTTGGATCTAAGAAATGTAATAAGTTAGAGATAGTTAAAAGTTCAGAAATATCAAGCAAAGCTAATAAGGCGCCACGTGAATTTCTAGTGAATAAAGACAACTTTGAAATTTTAGAGTGGAAAAGATGGGAAGAACTAGAGAGTGGCCAGATTCCATTCCGCCCAGTAAAGCTTTGTAAAACTAGCCTCATTGTTTCAGATGACAAAGGTATCATCAGTTCTGTGACCAAAAGCTTTTTCAATAAGAAAAACATGCAAACTTTAGTTCTCTCCCTAAACAATGACATAATAGAACAGCATTTAGAAATTAATGATTATGTAGTCAAAGACGAGGAAAAGTCAGAAAGGGAAGAAGTGCTAAAACATTTCAGTGCTAAAAACATGAACTGTAAGTCAGCCAAACACGTGGTGAAGCTGGATCACGGCAGCGACAGATCAAGAGCTTTCCTAAAGGGCCGTACGATTACAACCGGAAAGGCGATAGAGACATCAGTCTCCGGTAAGATTCCAGCAATAGTTGACTTAGGTGGAAAAATTAGTGTGAAATATGACCAGAGTCGCTTGAATTCTGAAACGACATCTAAACTTAATAAGGCCCTGCACTCAGTGAGTGTGGAGATAGAGGTTCCACCCAACCAATCTTGCGTCATTGAGATTAAAAGCAAAACCTTTTTTGCTCAAGTCCCGTACTCTGGTCAGCTCACCCGACAATACAAGAACGGTGAAGAACGCACGACCTCCATTACCGGCATCTACGAGCATCAGGAAACAGCAGACCTTGAATCATTTGTGTATCCCTGCAAACCCGTGCCAGATGCGACGAAATGCTGAAATACATGAAACCTGCGTAACTTCTGAAAAAATAAATGGCACGTTGCAATGTGTGTGTTTATAACAGAATGTAAAAAAAAAAAGATTTAAAAAAATGTTTGCTTTCAAAATTACTTTTTAGTTTTTACAAGCAGTTAACGACTAACAAACAAACTATGTTAAACAACCATTCATTTGTAGTTGTTTGTGTGTCGGTTGTGAAATGCTTGAAAAGTACGAAAATAAAGTCTCAAAATCCAAATTAATCAAATGAGATCGACTCAGAAAAGATGTCAATGAATGCACGCGTCACCTGATCCACACATGCACATCTTCTTCTGTTGCATGCGCAAATTATGATTCACTAATACAAAAGAAAACTATTTGTACAAATTGCTGCACGTTCATTAAATTCTAAATTTTGCACACACAAGTTGAAAGGCATTTGGTTGTGGATAGTAAAACATACATTTATCAAGTTCATGGGTAATTGTGCATGTATTTATTAATCAATTTGAGACTAAATTCATCCAATACAGAAATGGCACAGAAACAGAAGATGTTTCTCTCAAACAAGAAAAATAAATAATGCATATAATGCAAGCTCATGTGTTCCTAAAAGTTGACAACAGCACATACAACAATAACTACAGAAATCCATACGACCCCAATGGATGAATGGATGTCTTCTGAAGTGAAACGATAAGCGTTTGTAAGAAAAATACCAAATATTTTACATTTTTCAACTGTAGACTATCGCTTCCGACCAACTGTCACCTGCGCGTTCATGAGAGGGTTGAGCAAAGCGTGACGTAACCGCACCGAAAAACCGTATGTCGAATTATTATTTTTTTTTAATGTTTTTATTATTGCTCACAACAAAATACAAACAATAATAGATAATAATAATGAAAAACAAACCATGCAGAAGAACAGACACCAGTTCTCGCGCGAGTTTCACATCAAACTCCCGCGATAATGAAATGAACGCTTAAAGCAGCACTCAGTAACTTCGGGATTTCTTCGCTGTATTCTCGCTTTTTGCTCGCAGGTTTCTCTCTAGAGCTCCCCCCACAGCTTCGGAATAGATATTTGACAACACTGTTGTAAAAACTCGTTGGTGATTCTCAGACACCAGAGGCTAGCAGATCAACGACATCAAAGCAGACGGGACATTCTTTAAAACGTCTTCTTCATTCGGGTTCGAACAGCGTGAGGGAGCGCAATAATGACAGCATTTTAGCAGATTTCTTTTGGCCGTAAAGCAGTTGTTTACATCGCGAGACCTGATATCACGCGATACTTCCTGA
>JAJAQA010000011.1:40991872-41104372 GCA_021464565.1 Rutilus rutilus | reverse complement strand
CTCAGCGGTTCTGGACTCAGTGGTTCTGGACTCAGTGGTGGACTCAGGGGGTCTGGACTCAGTGGTTCTGGACTCAGTGGTGGACTCAGTGGTTCTGGACTCAGTGGTTCTGGACTCAGTGGTGGACTCAGTGGTTCTGGACTCAGTGGTCCTGGACTCAGCAGTTCTGGACTCAGCGGTTCTGGACTCAACGTAATTGCGTATTGCGTGACGTCACGAACGCACATCACAGAACAGAGCAAGGCGAGCATTTGTGCTTATAAACCTTAAACTTTTTTATTTATTTTGAAATGAGCGATCGTTTCGCTAGATAAGACCCTTATTCATCGTCTGGTATCGTTTAAAGCCCTTTGAAGCTGCACTGAAACAGTCATTTGGACCTTGAACCGTTTGGGGCCCACTGGAGTCCATTATATGGGGAAATCCTGGAATGTTTTCATCAAAAACCTTAATTTCTTTTCGACTGAAGAAAGAAAGACATGGACATCTTGGATGACATGGGGCTGAGAAAATTATCAGCAAAAGTTTTTTTTAAAGTGAACTAATCCTTTAAGTGCAATAAAACTGCAATTATTTTCACACGCTGCTGTTAAAGTTGAACCGTGTCTAAATACAATAAAATGAAAAAGGTAGAAATGAAAAATGAGCAGAGAATCGAAGATAGGCTTACCTTGAGTCAAATAGAGCACGGAATAACGGGAGAGCTGGGTATTTCAGAAGAAACTAGCGCACTCTGCCGTCTCCACCTACTGACCGCTCGTCCCTTGTCATACCTGGACACAAAGCATAAAGCAAGGATCCCGAAGCTCAAGGAAGGTGACCTTGTAAGGGTGAGAAAACCTGTGCATGTCAGGAAAGGGAAATACAAATTGAGCGACCCTATGCAGATTATAAGGAAAGAAAAGGAACACACAGTTATGAGCTGAGTGATGGACGAACTTGGGACGCGTCTCATTTGGCACCCCTACGTACAGGTTTCACTCTGGCTGAACAATCAGCTTCTGCTCCACCACTGGAAAGTGTCAACATCCAAACCGAGAGACATCGTTGTAGAAGGAAGCTAATGTGGTTGAAAGACTGTGTAACTTAAAAGTCTCACAGTAAGCAAGAAGAAAGTAATGGTCAACTAAAAGTGAAAAAAAAAAAAAAAAAAAACGTTTATTGGTTAAAGGGGTCATATAATGTCATTTTTGTACTAGCTAATATGATTCTTTAGGGTCTAAATTAAAAGTTTGTAATATACTGTAATTAAAAATTCTCATTAGTATTGTATGAAAACACTCATTTTACCTGTTCAAAACCAGCTCTGTTTTCAGCACGCCGTTTCAGTGCATACGTCTTTAAATGATAATGATGCTGTGTTCGTTATTACACCCGAGAGCAGAACACCACAATCGCTTAGACGCCATTCTGCTCCAGCTATCAGCAATGAACGCGCCGGTCGGCGCGGGCTGTGATTGACAGCTCACTCACGAGGGCTCGAGGGCGGGTCTGTGTTGAAACGCTGCTGTCACTCAACCATTGTGGGAGGGGCGTCGATTTTGTGATGTCACTAAATCGAACAGCTTGATTCAGGAGAGGGGGAAACATATAAGAAGATTTTAAAAAAAACACAGGATGGATTTTTATAAATTCTGTATTCTGCAGCCGGACAAATATTTAAGTCTGGCGATGTCAAAGAAAGACTACACGCCTGCGCACATATATATACTAACACACACACCTATAGACTGATCAACATGTAATATGCATGTGCACGCCGTCAGCGTTTTCACTGATTCACGTTTTTGAAGTTTACACGGAGATATTCCTCATATAACAGGAGAAAACATGAATTCTCAAATAAAATGGCATCCACTCCACTTTTAGACACGAACTTCCCTAAGCACTTCCCCTCGGGGGAATCCCTGCCGCCATTTTGAAGTGTGTTCCTCTTCGTGAAGTGGACAAGGGAAGTTTATATGGACAAATTGTGACCGAGGGAGCGAGTCTACTTCATATACACACTTCAGGCAGTTCCATATACCACAATGCAACACGATTGTGACGTCAACGCATATTGTGTTTAATTTACCCCACCACAAACAGCTCTATGATATATTAATTATAAAAAAAAAAACAATTAAACAACTCAAACACACCTAAATACATGTAGAATTCTGCATTAAACAATTTTGTAAGGGAAAATATAAATAAATAATAAATCAACCCCATAGTGGATTTCAAGTGATCAAGGGCTCAGCACTAGTTTCACTAGTGCAAAGGTTCCGCCAGTAGTGGGCACTCGTGCAGCGTAAGCAATGACGTACATCCGAGTGAACGAGATGGAGGGAGTTTAGCCAGAGCCCGTCTACGGAGAGCCTTGGCACTTCCTATTAGCCCCATTGTATCGATCTTGGTTGCAGTTCCATTAGAATTCCACTGGAGGTGATCGCGGGCGAGTGCAGACTGAATGGGAGTCTATGGAGCTAGACGGCTAAATGTGTCTCTTTCACCCGATTGCCGTTGAGAAATCTCAGATTTGATTGTAAGTTTTGCAAGTTCAACATGGGTTATAGGTCGAAAGTTGAATGAACGAGTACTTATTTCTTTTCGATTTCTTACAGGTTGAGTTGTTGTTGCCCATAACACGCTAGCATTCTGCTAATGACGTCAGCATTCTGACGTCATTGACATTTTAAAAGACTTTTTAAACCAAATAAGTGACTCTAAAAAATCAAACACCCAGCAATGTGTAATTTTCGAATACAACATTCAAATTACTAGACAAAAAATTATATCCTGAGAAAAGTGGATTTTGAGGGTTTTTCGCCATAGACCTCCATTCATTCTGCACTCGCCTGCGAGCGCCCCCGCATGGACAGAGACGTGTTACTGCAACCAGTCCAGAAACCGGAAGTGAGCAGAGAGTGCCAATTCTCTTCCTATTAGACATTCTCTGGTTTAGCGAGTGAAGGGCATGATAATGTTGGACTGGAACAGAGCCTTTAATGACCCAGCAGGCAGCGAACTATAACAATAATGCCTCCTACTGGAAGCATCGGGAATCGCACTCTACAATGACTATCAAAATAAAAGTCCCACAATAGAAGTCTTCTTTTCTCCGGGAGCATTTTATACAATAACTTTATTCTAGAGCTGCTGTAAAGCCAAGACAATCTCTGTTACTTTAATTTCCTATTAAAAAGCTGCTTTGAAACAATCTATATTGTTAAAAGCGCTATATAAATGAAGGTGACTTGACTTGACTTCATGTTAGTTAATACATTAACTCATGCTAACGAATGTACCTTATTGTAAAGTGTTACAAAATGTTCATTTTAAACATGCTTGGTTATTAGAGCATTGTTCTGCATTTGGTGAAACGTCACTGAAAAAGAAATCAAATCAGGAAACCTTTGAATGAACTGATATACTGTTTTGTATCTTTGGTAATGTTCAGTGAAGCTGCAGTACAGATGTAATCAGTGAAGTCTTGGGGAGATGTTGTGTTCACTTAATAAAGTTGATGGGTAAATGCCCACTAGGGGGAGTTGGTGTATTATGTGGGGAACTGGTGTGTGTGTAAGAGGGGAAGAGAACATGTAATGCTAGTAAAGAGACATGTGAGTTACCTACGTGACTACACAACAATCACTTTTTACAGTGTAGGCTTAATATGTTATATGTATAATAAATATTACTGGTGTTGAGTTTACTTAAGTAAATCAGTGAAATGAGCCATTGTGTTTATGATAAGGAAGCCAAAAATCATATCGTTGAGGGACATGGAAAAGTCTTGAATAAAAAGTCTCTAAATAACCTTTATGTTCCACAGAAGAAAGAAAATCATATATGTGTGGAATGCTATGAATGAGATTAGTATGATAACAGAAATGTATTTTCTGGGGGAACTATCCTTTTACGTAAAATACAAATCAAAATGCACTTAAAATATCAAGAATAAAAGTGCAGAATGGCACATTTCAGATTATATTACTGGATTATATTCAGTGAGTATGTGTTCATGTTTAGAGTTGTTGCTAGGTCTAATGGTGGGGCTCATTTTAATCAGGCAGTGTGTAAGTTTAGCCTCTCTGTCGCCATCTCTGTTTGAAACCTGCAATTGCAGTTATTAGTGGAATCATCATCTTTACGAGGGTTGTGCATCGGCTCCTTTAACGCGAGCGCGGATGAATCTCCTGTTTGAGGAGAAGTGCGGCTGTCAGTCACTGCTGATGTGGGATATTCACTTCGGTCAGTTCGGTGGGTGAATGAATACACAACATCCAGCTGATGTCCAACACACCTATAGTCTTCCTCAGAATACTACAAACGAAGTATGTAAAACGTTGCCTCCCTCGGGAGTGCCAGCGTTAGTCGAGTCAGATCCAGAGCTGACGGCCATGCTTTACCCGGGCAGCTGAGAGCATTGGTTGGAGTGGCCCCGTTCTCCCCGGAGCGCTGGACGATTGGTCCCTGCCGCACTACCAGCGCTCGCCCCCAGTACCTCTCTTCCCAGGTAAAAATGACCCAGGTAAAAAATCTATTCAAATTATATGAATGAAACAAATGCATTTATGTACAATACTGTCTCTATCATCATATGGGGAATAAAATTTGACATATTTTAGTAATAGTAGCACTCTAGGACATCATTAAATGTGAAGCACTCGTTTGAGGACAGTACCAGTACAAGCTACCAGAGAGCACAGCTGGTCAGGCAAAGCAGAGGCAGACTTCTGTTGGGCGACCCCCTCTCAGACCCAAGGCCCCAGCGCAGAGTCAGATGTTGCTGACACCATCAGCACCTGGAGCATCACTGCAGATGGTGCCAAATGTACTTATGCCAGCAGCACCAGGTTTCCAGGGTGTGCCAATGACCCAGGTACTCCCAATGACCCAGGGACTCCCAATGACCCAGGGACTCCCAATGACCCAGGGACTCTCAATGACCCAGGGACTCTCAATGACCCAGGGAATCCCAATGACCCAGGGACTCTCAATGACCCAGGGAATCCCAATGACCCAGGGAATGCAACTGATACAGCCACTGTTACAACCAACAGCTGTACAGGGCACCCGCTTACCCGCTGCACCAGCTGCCAATCCAGACGCCATGCCCAAGAGACCCTACAGGAGAACTGTTGAGGCCAACACTTGTAAAAAATGTGGGCAATTTAAAACAAGTGCAACAGGACATAGCCAGTACAGGGGCAGGGTATACTGGTGTACTGCCCACAGACCGAGACGCTTTCAAAAGAGGAGCGGCTAGAGGAAATGCGGAGAACCTTTTCCAAATAATGTATATATTGTTGTGTATATAGTATCGTGTATATCGTGTGTTTTAACAGTTGTTTAAATAGTTCACAATTGATAATACTTGTGTTGAATATTATTTAACATTTTAATTTATGTTTTTATATGTTTTTTAAACGTTATTTAACATTTTATTTCTTGTTTTTTATTTTATTTCATTTCATTTTATTTTTAAAACATGTTATTGAACATTTTAATATTCATTACTGTTCTGATGGCATGATTGTAAAATAAAAACAAATTGGCAAGTGATTGCTTTTTGACTTTTACTTTCATATAGCACTATTTCATAAGTACACTGCAGCAATATAACATTTGTATATAAACAGATAATTTGTACATTTTGTTATTCTTGTGATAGACATTTTCAGCATATTAGTTACCATTTAATGGGTTGCATCTTTGTTCATTACAAATAACAGATTTGCAAGTGTCTTGTTTGAATGTAACCTAAAAAAATACTTAATCACAACAACTACTAAATAATAACACTGTTCCATTGGTAATTATATTTTTTATGAAAGAAAAAATTACATATGTATATTTTATTAAGACTGGAACAGTATGCATTAAAAAAAAGCTTATTTACTTTAACTTTATTACAACACAATATTTTATCAGTACACTGCAACAATATAACATTTGTATATAGAAATATAATTTGTAAAATGTTGTTATTCTTGTGACAGACATTTTTCAGTCTATTAGTTACTATTTAATGGGTTGCATCTTTGTTTATTGCATAACAATGCAAATAACATTATTTTTCATGAAAGAATATAAATAAAACACAACAAATAAATTACATATGTATATTTTATTAACACTGGAACAGTATGCATTCAAAAAGAATGCTTATTTAATAATATACAGTGAGGAAAATAAGTATTTGAACACCCTGCTATTTTGCAAGTTCTCCCACTTGGAAATCATGGAGGGGTCTGAAATTGTCACCGTAGGTGCATGTCCACTGTGAGAGACATAATCTAAAAAAAAAAATCCAGAAATCACAATATATGATTATTTAACTATTTATTTGTATGATACAGCTGCAAATAAGTATTTGAACACCTGTCTATCAGCTAGAATTCTGACCCTAAAAGACCTGTTAGTCTTCCTTTAAAATGTCCACCTCCACTCCATTTATTATCCTAAATTAGATGCACCTGTTTGAGGTCGTTAGCTGCATAAAGACACCTGTCCACCCCATACAATCAGTAAGAATCCAACTACTAACATGGCCAAGACCAAAGAGCTGTCCAAAGACACTAGAGACAAAATTGTACACCTCCACAAGGCTGGAAAGGGCTACGGGGAAATTGCCAAGCAGCTTGGTGAAAAAAGGTCCACTGTTGGAGCAATCATTAGAAAATGGAAGAAGCTAAACATGACTGTCAATCTCCCTCGGACTGGGGCTCCATGCAAGATCTCACCTCGTGGGGTCTCAATGATCCTAAGAAAGGTGAGAAATCAGCCCAGAACTACCTGAAAAGAGCTGGGACCACCGTTTCCAAGGTTACTGTTGGTAATACACTAAGACGTCATGGTTTGAAATCATGCATGGCACGGAAGTTTCCCCTGCTTAAACCAGCACATGTCAAGGCCCGTCTTAAGTTTGCCAATAACCATTTGGATGATCCAGAGGAGTCATGGGAGAAAGTCATGTGGTCAGATGAGACCAAAATAGAACTTTTTGGTCATAATTCCACTAAACGTGTTTGGAGGAAGAAGAATGATGAGTACCATCCCAAGAACACCATCCCTACTGTGAAGCATGGGGGTGGTAGCATCATGCTTTGGGGGTGTTTTTCTGCACATGGGACAGGGCGACTGCACTGTATTAAGGAGAGGATGACCGGGGCCATGTATTGCGAGATTTTGGGGAACAACCTCCTTCCCTCAGTTAGAGCATTGAAGATGGGTCGAGGCCGGGTCTTCCAACATGACAATGACCCGAAGCACACAGCCAGGATAACCAAGGAGTGGCTCTGTAAGAAGCATATAAAGGTTCTGGCGTGGCCTAGCCAGTCTCCAGACCTAAACCCAATAGAGAATCTTTGGAGGGAGCTCAAACTCCGTGTTTCTCAGCGACAGCCCAGAAACCTGACTGATCTAGAGAAGATCTGTGTGGAGGAGTGGGCCAAAATCCCTCCTGCAGTGTGTGCAAACCTGGTGAAAAACTACAGGAAACGTTTGACCTCTGTAATTGCAAACAAAGGCTACTGTACCAAATATTAACATTGATTTTCTCAGGTGTTCAAATACTTATTTGCAGCTGTATCATACAAATAAATAGTTAAAAAATCATACATTGTGATTTCTGGATTTTTTTTTTTTAGATTATGTCTCTCACAGTGGACATGCACCTACGATGACAATTTCAGCCCCCTCCATGATTTCTAAGTGGGAGAACTTGCAAAATAGCAGCGTGTTCAAATACTTATTTTCCGCACTGTATATATATATATTTTATAATTTAAAAAAAATAAATTACACCCCACGGCCATCGCCGAATGAATTTGGGCAAGAAAGAAAAAAACATATCACATCATATTCAACGCTTGTGACACATCACGTGACTGAATGATATTGGAAGTGATGCTATGAATTGGACTGGTTGTTGATTAGCCTTGCTGGACTTTGCAGACTCCCTGGGATTTGATTTGTTTATATATGTATTCTGTAGTTGTGTGTATGTGTACTTGTGTGTGTTGTTTGTAACTGCAAATGCTGTCAACAAATTAGTAAAATAAAAGAAAAAGAAAGAAAGAAAAAATATGCAGCCCTAAGAGACATACATAGTGTTGAAAAAAACATGATGCTAGGCAAAATTATATGTCAGTGCTTTTGCATTCTTTAGCAAATGTTTTGTGTTCCCCTGAGAAACTTTAAACTCGCTTGCAAAGGAAGCAAGTTCTTTGCAAGTTTCTAAACTAAAGAGCCAGAATACATATATTTTTTTTATTTGAATCGTAACATCCCTAAAATATCATATTATTCTAATTGCATTTATTTATTCATTTTAATATTATAATAATAATTAAGAATTTCAAACATCAAAAACAGCATTATGACTGATTATATTAGTATATTGTTGGACCATTGGATCTGCAGAAGTCCAGCCACAGAACTCAGTCTGCAGACAAGCTGATGTCTCTTTTCACATATTTTATAACACAGGAAAACCAGAACAGAATAGTTTTGGTTATGTTTACATGCACAACTTTTGTTTCAATCGGACTGAATTAATTCCGATTGATGAATCTGAATGTATAGTGTTTACGTGAACGCTGAACATGTGATCGGGTTTGATGAGCACGTTTATATTTCACAAGCTTCAAATCAGATTTAATCTTTTGACATGCGCACACAAATATACAGAGTTTCCCTCTGCTAATAACTGTTCTCCCACATTGGTTCTTTATTTGTTTTAAACAGCAGATTTAATATTTATCAATTTCTGGTCATAATTTGGAGATAATGAGCATATGAGCCGTTGTGGCGCTGCTTATATTGATCACACTGTAAAAATCGTCTGTGAATTTAGCACTGTTAGGGGTTAACAGTTTAGGACCCAAGGACCTGATGTTTGAAAGAAGACCCGGAGTCAGAATATAAAAAAAAATTGAAGAAAGGTTTTACTGAAGATAGTTTGCAGTTTCATCAGCAGTCTTTCTGCAATTATTTTTGAATTTGGAGCTTTCTAAACTGAGAAAAGCCAGAAAATGTATGTTTGGCTCATGTGGATGAAAAACAACAACTCCCAGAATGCACTTGCTTCGCTGCTCTACGAGGCCACTCCCAAGCCATGCCTACCGGTCAGAGCATGCCGTTAAACAACAAGACTAGGCTACTAGTGAGTCTCCGTGAGTCTGCCTGGGTTTTTGAGATCACACAAAATGTCTGGGATTCGGCCCTTTTGCGTTCTACAGTGGCCATTCCTCATGTTTACTGTGGCGAGCAGGACGAGGCTGAGGGCCGCGGGAGAACGACACGAGGCCGGTGGTGTGATTACTGATGAGCGACACCTGTGAGACGCACCGGTCTCGTATCTCTCACGGAGGAGCAGGAATCTTCTTAGCAATGTTAAAACGCACATCAACCGATCACTTGTTTAGCGTTCATGTAAACACTACATTCAGATTCACCAATCGGAATGAATCCAGTTAGACTGAAACAAAAGGTGTGCATGTAAACAATGAATGGCGACCGCAGAACGCAAAAGCTGAATCCCGGACATTTTGGACGATCTCGACGGCCGGACATGTCCGGGAAAAAGAGGATGGTAACCCCTACTACTCAGCTTTCTCCTCAGAATAAGAACCAGATAGCTTAGCTTCCAAATAAAAGATTGCTGACACTATTTTTACATTCTGTGAGTGAGATCCCCCTATGGGGGGACTTTCCAAACAGGAAATTTCACTTCCTCTTTACGCAAGCTAACCTGTGGTGTACCTCAGGGGTCTGTTCTTGCACCTACTCTCTTTTCTCTCTCTCTCTCTCTCTCTCTATATATATATATATACACACACACACCCACCCACACCCACATATATATAATTTTCATATTAAAACTTGTTATTCTATATATTTATTTGCAATTGCGTCTGCTGGACCAAATATTACTGAATTTTGGAAAATAATTTCAAACATCAAAAACAAGCTGATGTCTCTTTGCACATATTTTATAACACAGGAAAACCAGAACAGAATAGTTTTGGTTATGTTTACATGCACAACTTCTGTTTCAATCGGACTGAATTAATTCCGATTGATGAATCTGAATGTATAGTGTTTACGTGAACGCTAAACATGTGATCGGGTTTGATGAGCACGTTTATATTTCACAAGCTTCAAATCAGATTTAATCTTTTGACATGCGCACACAAATATACAGAGTTTCCCTCTGCTAATAACTGTTCTCCCACATTGGTTCTTTATTTGTTTTAAACAGCTGACTTAATATTTATCCATTTCTGGTCATAGTTTGGAGATAATGATCATATGAGCCGTTGTGCCGCTGCTTATATTGATCAGAAATGCCCAAAACCAGTACTGGTGGGCCGTTGTCCTGCTCCACTTCACACACGCAGAGAAAGGAGGATTATAGGAGGACGGGAAACTCATTTATATTGCACTTTAATTATAGAAATGATGTTGGCATTAGTGGAATTGCACTAGCATGGTTTAAATCATACTTATCTGACCGTTATCAGTTTGTAGCGGTACATTAAGAGATGTCTCATCGATCACAAGTTCAGTATGGTGTACCACAAGGCTCAGTACTAGGACCTGTTCACTCTGTACATGCTACCCACACACACACACACACACACACACACACACACACACACACACACACTCTCTGTACATGCTACCCTTAGGAGATATCATTAGGAAACATGGCATTAGCTTTCACTGTTATGCTGATGATACTCAGCTCAATATTTCTTCAAGCCCAGACGAAACTCACCAATTCACTAAATTAACAGAATGCATAGCTGATATAAAAAATTGGATGACTAGTAATTTCCTACAAAAAAAAAAGAAAAAAAAAAAGATTCTTGGACAAAAAACGTCCTCACGTAATAACCTAGAATACTGTCTAACACTTGATGGCTGCTCTGTTAAGTCTTCGTCGTCGGTTAGGAACCTGGGTGTGCTCTTTGATACCAATCTTTCATTTGAAAGTCACGTGTCTAGTATCTGTAAAACTGCATTTTTCCATCTTAAAAATATATCTAAATTACGTCATATGCTCTCATTGACAAATGCGGAACAATTAGTTCATGCGTTCATGACCTCAAGGCTAGATTATTGTAATGCTCTACTGGGTGGTTGCCCTGCACGCTTAATAAACAAACTACAGCTGGTCCAAAACGCAGCAGCTCGAGTTCTTACCAGAACCAGGAAGTATGACCATATTAGCCCGGTTCTGTCAACACTGCACTGGCTCCCTATTAAACATCGCATCAATTTTAAAATATTGCTGATTACTTACAAAGCACTAAATGGTTTAGCTCTGCAGTGCTTGAGTGAGCTCTTAACGCATTAAAGTCCTTCACGTCTATTGCAATCTCAAAATTCTGGCCAGTTGATAATACCTAGAATATCAAAATCGACTGCTGGCGGAAGATCCTTCTCCTATTTAGCACCAAAACTCTGGAACAGTCTTCCTAATGTGGCAGAGTGGGAGATAGGAGCCAAGCTAAGCAGCAATGATAATAGCTGACCTCCTGTTGGCGAAGCTTATGACTGTGAGTGAGGAAGTTGTTCGCCCGATGAGATCTACGTGTACTGAGATTCAGACTAACATGTTGTTGTGTTTATATTCCCCTTAAATGAAATGAGAAAAGATTTCCATCACACATCTCCATAACCTTTTCCCAAGGGGAGTCCGTGCCAAACTCAGTCTTGATCCGGGTGCTCTCGAGGCTCGATGGGATTGATTATCCAGGTTCAGATAAAATGTGTTAGAAGAAACTCACTCTGAGACTTATATAGAAAAGTTTACGAATCACCATAATCAATGACTTCGATTTCTTTCGTTTGAAGAGTAGTCTTGGAGATTCAGCCCGAACTGTTGCGTGTCTCACAATTTATCCTCTTCTGAAATCACAGGGTTTTCCTCAGCAAGAAGTATTTGCATAGAATATTGAAAATACAGCATTTGGTAAAACAGTCATACAGCATTTGGTAAAACAGTCATACAGCAACAGTCAGGTTCTCCCCCTTGGTTTTCACAGACCTGAGCTTGACTTCCTCTTGCTGGAGCTTTCATGACAACAATTCCTGGCCTTCACAGTTGTAACATATGCATGTTTATCAGCAAAGCAGAAGTTATATTTGTCTCAGATGCTTCATATACTCTTTTACCGAAACACACTTGCGGCTATAAAAGTCCACACCCTCCACTAGTTTGTCCATTCTATATTTCAAACAATTTTCCTCAAAATGTTCTTCATCAATTAATTGTTTCCTAAGTTTCATCAACCTTATATTCAATCGCTCTTGTTGTCTAATTATCCGCATCTCTTGCTGTGGAAACGGTTGTCTCCTGAGGAGGAACTTCCCGTCTTCTGTCTTCGTCGTTTCTTGGCTTCTTTCTTTTCTTCGCTGCTTTTTCTCTTTTCTGAAGATTTGCTACAAATAAATCATCCAAATTAATCTCAAGCTTGTTTGTTCTAGTTTTTTCTTTGCCCAGGGAATTTACAATGGAAGGACACTCATCACAATTCCTGACAATGTGCAAGTGTGTTTGATATATGGACCAAGTTTTCGGACCCAGCGCTGTCGATTCCCCCTGTCACGCACGGGTACTAGCTTCAGCCCAGCCGGGCTTGGGCCATAATAATAATAATAATAATAATAATAATCCTAAGAAAAACAATAGGGTCATAATTAGGGCACAAAGAACACAAGCAAACCAGAACAGAATAGTTTCGGTTTCTGAATTAGATCTAGCTCTAAAAAAAAAACCCCTACAAAGTTTTTCTACCCTTTCCCCGGCCAGCTCATACATCCTCATACTCTCAAAAATATGCAGAGGACATTGAGACACAAACTTGTGCTTTAACTTGTAAGTTGTTAAGGAGTGTTTGCTGTAATTCAGTCAAATCAAGTGAAGGTTCGTGTTCTCAGGCTGCTGGCGTTTGAAGACTGATTACTTCTCTGATACAGTAGACACGTGAGTACATTTTTCAACAGTTTTAAAAATGAAAGTAAAAGCAACAAAACATCAGTTAGCGATTGTTTGTTTCATGATCTCAGTGAAAGCACTGAAGTCTGCCCTGAATCTTCACTGAACAAGACTTTTTAGGACTTCAGCTGGATTTTCTTTATATCCTTTATATTCTTTATATCCACCCTTGGCTGATTTGAACTCTTTTTTTTTTTTTTTTTGACTACTTGTTTATCCTACTGACTACTTTAACTCTTTATCGTGCTTCAAATTCTTAAACTAGTTTACTTTTCCTAATTAGATTCCTAATTTCCTAAATAGACTTTGCTAATTGTCTGAGTACAGTACTCTGGTTGTAGAGCATTTTGTGAGTCTTTAATGATTTTGTGTCTATGTGGCTCAGAGCAAAATCTACAACCTGTAGAATTAAATAACATCAGGCATACATTACTGTAAACTTTAGATGATATATTGTGCCATTTAAAGAAATATATGTCATTTTCTCTCTTCACAGTTCCTGATCTAATCATGGAGGCAGCAGATATTTTATGTGATTCGCTCTTCCGCTGGCTGGACAACCGAAAGGAATGTGCAGGAAAGCTGTTGGAACTGGTGCAAGAGCTGGAAGACGTTCATGAGCGCAGCAACGTCACTCAGGGGGCTCTAAGAGCTGCCACATCTGTGCTCTCATTCTCTGGAGCAGTGATTGCCACTATCTTCACAGGAGGTCTGGCCAGCCCTCTATTGGCTGCTGCAACAGTAGGCACTCTAGCGGGCACTGCAGTCAGCGTCACTTCCACATTGGTAGAGACATTAATCACCAGAAGTACCTTTAAAAAAGCTACTGAATTAATTAAGGAAGATGAGAAGGTTGGCACGAGCATTCAGAAGCTACTGCGAGATCTGAAGGACAGGTGTGCAGAAACACTGAAGGACAGGTGTGGAGGAGCGCTGCCTGGGACTCATGCTGATGAGCTGGACTGTGAGGTCACCACTCTACTGATGTCGGCTCTGGCCAGGAGGAGTAATACTCACGTACCCCTAGACTTACTCAGAGGTTTCAACAGGGCCACGTTCTTTCGTCACATGACACCTGGTGGACTGGCTCCAGCCGAGGCCATGGGCTTTATTTGCCACGCTCTGGGCGCCGTTAGTTTATTCTCTGTAATGACGAGTGGCCTGAAGGAGTCGGCCGAAGTAATGATGAAGAACATTGGACGCATTGGCATTAAAGCTGCTGCTAAAGCAGGATCAAAGGTATCATCTTTCTTTTCTCAAGCATCCAATTTTAAAGGAACACTCCGACTTTTTGGGACTTTAGCTTATTCACAGTATCCCCCAGAGATAGATAAGTCCATACATACCTTTTTCATTTCTGTACATTCTGTAAGTGTTATTTGACGCACCCACCGCTAGCCTAGCTTAGCACAAAGACTGGATGTAAATGGATAATGGTAGCATACTAATCCCAATAAGTGACAAAATAATGCAAACATTTTCCTATTTACATGTTGTGATCTGTATAGTCACAGCGTGTACAAATAACAAGGCTATATGAGACAGAGACCATTTTTAATTGTATAAATACTGGGAACTATATTCTCACTAGGCGTAGGAGCACAGCTAACGTTACGTGGGCGGAGTGATTAGCGCAGCACACGAGACGCCCTGTGGTGAGGAGCAGAGAGTTCGCTCAGAGTTGGAGTAATAGAGTCAGCAATTACTATAGTAAATTTATAGTTTACAATCATGGGTGTTCGCTGTATTGTAAAGAGCTGCGACAATAAACAGGGGAGACCAGGTAATACTATGATGTTTCATAGAATTCCAACCAAAAACGCTGACCTGATGAATCGATGGCTACTTGTTCTGGGTATAGATCCAAACACACCTGTAAACATCATCAAAAAGTATTTCGTTTGCTCTGAACATTATAGACGACTACTATACTATAGACGACTATTTTGAAAAAATGCAAGTTGCCACACGGACCATGAAACGTGTGCTAAAGGATGCAGCCATCCCATCGATAATAAAGACAGGACAAATTGGATCACCTGTTGCTGCGGTAAGTGTTCCGTTATGTTTTGAGATGACTAACATTAGCCATACTGTAACAGTGCCATGCTAATGTTCCAGCAGATCCGGCTGTACAACACTCATCTCATCCTGATTAACAATTATCACAGAAAATGTATAAAGAATTATTACAGGAATTGATATATTTGAAATGCAATTTATTACAGCTGACCAAATGTATTCAACAGCATATAATACAGTAATGTTAGATAATTGCATTATCAATTGCATTGTAGATCTATAACTCTGGGGGATACTGTGAATAAGCTAAAGTCCCAAAAAGTCGGAGTGTTCCTTTAAGAAAATTTTGATTTGGAAATTCTCTTGCAGTGACTATTCAAGAGTAGAAAATGAAATATTCACTGCATTGCTCTTATGTTAGACTGATTTTGTGATTGTGACTTTTTTCTAGGCACTGGGTGTGATTGGTTTAGGCCTGTTTCTGTACGACTTGATTGTGAAGAGTAAAGAACTAGTAAAGGGCAATCGGGTCACAGAGGCCAGCAAGATCCTACGGGATTCAGCCAGGGAAATACTGGACGGCCAACAAAAGCTAAAGGAAGAGCTGGATTCAGTGAAGTATGATATATATATTTTTTTTAATTTCTACTAAAAATCTTTCTTGGCCAAAGCCACTATATCTTGTATTTGTCTGAGATTGTACAGTACTGCAATAATGAAGGTCTGAGGTAACTGACTGACTGACAACTTTTCTCATTACAGTAAAATCATCCAAAAATTGTTGCAAATGAAGAGGATCATCAAGAACTTGGGGGGATATTCTCTCAGCATGAATGAAAATGGACAGAAAATAATGGCGTATATCATGGGAACATGTACAGACAAGACAGTTCTCTCCTGGCTTCAGGGATTACCTAATAAGATTGCATTTTTGAATCTTTTACGATTATGCCTGAAGAATTTGACCATTCCTGAAGATTTGACAAAGCTTGGCGGAGGTCACATAGACATTGTGTTTGTGGCTCATGGTGGTATTGTCGACCAGTTTATGCCAGCTGGAGGACTGGTGCCCGCACCTAACATCAGAGACACCATTCTCTACTCTCCGTGGAACTGCACTATTGACTCCAAAGCTGCATTTGCAATTGCTCAGGGTTTCACTCAAGTGACAGACAGACAGTTTTACAATGAAAGAAGTACGGCTCACTGGGAGCCGAACCCTTTGCCAAATCACTGGAACAGCATGCGAAGATCTCTCCACGACATCCCAGTGATCCTTCTATCCCCTTTGACCCCTGGAGAAAGAACATGGGACGATTTTTCAAAAGGAGACCGTGTTATTATTCCATATCTTCTCCCACAAGATCAGGTAAAAGCATCCGGAGAGATCCCCCTGTACATGTTCATATTTGCGACATCATATATACTCAGCATCCAAGGTAAAACAGCTACTGTGCACCTGGCGGCTTGTTTGAGCCGATGTAAAGATAGTCCTGCAAGGCCAGTAGAGTGGCGAAGACAGTATGCCTACACTAATGATGAAACCTGTATGACTGTGAACCTGGGAACAGGAACGGGACTCTGTGTTATTCAGAGCCTTAAGATCATTGTTTGACCGGAACCGTAGATAAATCAGCTGAACGGCCTCTGGGTCAGTCCTGATGTGTAGTAAACACAGGGCTGGAGAGCGACCCGGAGCGGGGCAGTTTAATGACCAAGACCAGACCATTGTTTTCATGTTAAAAATAACTTGCTGTATGTAAATAAGTGACAGTTCAGGTCTTTCTATCCCATCATATTCACCACTGACATGTTTCAACAGCAATGTAATGATAAATTACAAATTACATAAGTATTGTGCTATGATAATTCCAACTGTAACATTATGAAAAAAAAAGTTGGTTTGCATTTAAACAAACATGAAACATTTCAGTAAAAAAAACATTTACTTTTCTATATCCAATTCACATTTTTTTCATTTATTTTGCTTTCTGTGTAAAACTTATGGGTTTCACCTGTATCCGGCATAATTAATAATCTGCTATAGGGGTGGCAGTGGCTCAGTGGTTCATGTAGGTCGTCTACAAACCGGAAGGTTGGTGGTTCAATCCCCAGACCAAGTGTCGAGGTGTCCATGAGCAAGATACCTAACCCCGGCTGCTCCCGATGAGCTGGATGGCGCCTTGCATGGCTGACACCGCCGTCAGTGAATGGGTGAATGTGAGTCAATATGTAAAGCGCTTTGGTGGCCATGTGTCTCTATATATAAATTCTCTATACTCATTCTCGGTAAACAATAAAAACATTGGCAGCCAATCAGAATCCAGCATGCTGTGACGAGTTTGAGCATTTAAAGAGACAGACAAGCTTTAATGAACAGAACGATACCATCAGCTGGTGTAGACGCTAATATAGTTATATTTACCGTTCTTGGTGTGAATGGCCCTTCCATGACAACACTTAAACATTTATAAACTTATTATAAATCATTTTCAAACTATTAGTTAATTCATAGTTTATTAATAGTACCGTTAACACATTAATTAATGCAATATATATGCTCTAAATATACTATATATGCTAACAAGAGGTGCACTCTCCCGCGCGCTCTTGATCACATTACAAATATGCCGATAAGGCATCGGATAAATGTTTTAATCAACATATGACAAGCAACTCCCTTTCCCAAATGAATAAACAAAGTTGACAAAATACAACAGGATGCCTCGTACACGAGCGAGCGCTGTGCTCGATTGTAGACTATGTATATTGACAATAATATTTCTGAGGTAAAATAAACTGAATCATGCTCTGACACTCTATGAAAAACGTCTACAATGACATTAAATATTTTTACTTACATAGTTATGAACGCACAGCAATACCACACAAGGAAAAATACTTTTAGAAAGTGTCATGTGGAGTGCCCGTGTGAGCCACTGGAGGGCACTCTCTCCCTGTATTATGTTTCACCATGGACTCATTATGTTTAATTATGTTTCAGTTGTGTTTGATTACTGGTTATTGAGTTCCTTATTTAAGCCTGAGTGATCCTTGTGTCCTTTGCGAAGTCTTGTCACACTGTAAGCGTACATCTCTGAGCATTCCTTGTTTTAGGATTCTGTGTTTCCCTGGACTCTTGACCCTTGCCTGCTTCCTGGACTGTTTATGAACCTGTGCTGCCTGCCTCGACCTAAGCCTGTTATCACCACGAGTTACTGGATTGCCTCTTGTTTAACTGTATGCCGGAGTTTATGTCTGCTTGTGTGTGAGTTGAAATAAAGTGCTGCACATGGATCCGACTGCCTCTTTCCGTACGTTACAGAAAGTTTCTGCGAATGCATCAGCGAAGTCTGAACAAGTTCGACTCGCGCATGCGTGAGGCGGGGAATTTTGTACAGTAGGATTAAAGTATTATGTGTCCTCTTTTTATTCTTTTAATTATATTTGAAATAAATTTTAATCTTTTTTAAATTAATTTTAATGTTTTTCTTATTTCTTATTCTTATTACATTATTTGTTGTAAATCGTTTCTTATGTAAAGCACTTTGAATTACCATTGTGTATGAAGTGTGTTATATTACAGTTTTTGCCCGTTGCTTGAACACTATAGACCCATGCTTAGACTAAAGTAACACAACTTGAAGCTTTTGTTACCATACCTCAAACACATGTACCCATACCTTAAACAAAAGTGCTGCTTTGCACTCTAGTTGCAATTCTGCAACACACTTACTCCTTTATGCAACACACTTGGTCCTGCATACTACACTCTATTTCATACATAAGACACTTCGTTCAAAAATGAAATCTCAGGGTGCCATTTGGAAAACACATGTATCCAAAATACAAAATGCATCGGGTAATTGCAACCACTCAAATACACACCAGAAGGCACTTACTTGCAAAACTGAACACTAATCATCCAGCTACAAAAAGCCCTCAGTTTAGCCATTTCAAGAACTTTGCAAGCATGGATGGAGGGAGAGCTAGAGGCAGAGGAAGAGCAAGAGGAAGAGGAAGAGGAAGTGGAGGAGGAGGAGGAGGAGGAGGAGGAGGAGGAGGAGGAGGACAAGGTCAAGGTCAAGGTCAAGGTCAAGGTCGAAGAGGCCATGCACGGACCCCTATTTTTGATGATATAAGAGCAACTTTGGTGGACCATGTCATCAACTATGGCCTGACTATGAGGGAAGCTGGGCAGAGAGTCCACCCACATCTAAGCCGCTTCACAGTGGCATCTGTAATAAGAACATTCCGACTAGAAAACAGGTATGTCTTCACCTCTCTACCTTCTACTCTACTCAGATGGTATTTACAGCACTGTACTACAGTATATCACATTACCACATCACGTGTACAGGGTATTGCAGGGTGCTAATGCTCCTTTTGCAGCCAAAGTGGTAGTTTTTGTGAAACATACCATGATGATTACTTACAGTATATTGAGATGTTTCAGTACAGTGGATGATACAGTATATACAGTAAAGTACTGTAAGAAAAAGAAGCAAACTGATGACAATATGTGGTTGTATTTCTCTAGAATGACTAGAAGACCTTCTGGGGGAGGACACCAACGCCTGTTCACACAACAGCAGGAACTTGCCGTTGTGGACCTAGTGAGGGCAGACAATGCCATCCGTCTCCACCAGCCTCATGAATTCATTTTCATTGATGAAGCTGGATTCGACCTGAGCAAAAAAAGACGACGGGTCGTAATGTAATTGGCCAAAGGGCAATTGTGCACGTCCCGGGGCAGCGCGGGGGAAATATCACATTGTGTGCCGCCATAAGCCTTCGAGGGCTTCTGCATCATCATGCAAAACTAGGTCCATACAATAGCCAACATATACCGACATTTTTAGATGCTCTCCATGATATAGTTGTACAGAACAGACCAGATCAGCCCAGGTTTGTGGTGGTATGGGATAATGTCAGTTTCCATCGGGCTGCTCTGGTCCAGGCCTGGTTCACCAACCACAATCAATTTGAAGTGGTATACTTGCCCCCTTACTCACCATTTTTAAACCCTATAGAGGAATTCTTTTCGGCTTGGAGATGGCATGTATATGCCCCAACAGACAACGGGATCCATGAGCCCACGTATGCACAATTGCCATGATTTTCTGTGTTTACAGAATAGTGTTTTTTCTATTATTATTATTATTTTTTTTTTTTTTTTTTTATCTGAATTCATGTTACTGCAATGTACAATATTAATTGGCGTATGGCTATCGACCTATGTTTCCAAACTTCTGACGGTGGTTTCGTCTCGATCGGACAAGCGGTTTCGAAGATATAGCCAAATGTTTTTTAACGCTAAATCACAACGCTACACAAACCGTAAGGCGAAACCTAGCATGTTTGGTATCGTAGGACTCGGCAAGGTTTCAGGAGACTAATTAGATGAGTCTCGTGAAAATAAGTCTACCACACTCAAAGTTATAAGCGTTTGAAAAAAAATAGCCAAAATAGCAATTTTTCACATCTCCGGACCAGTAGGTGGCGCTGCGCCGAAACTAAGCATGTTGCCTCCGGTCATGCTTGTGAGTACATGTACCAAGTTTGGTCTGAATACTATAAACCGTTGCGGAGATACAGACTTACAACTGTTTTTCCTATTGCTACGTAAAATTTGTTCGTGCATTTATTGAAAATGGTTAAGCGAATCAACTTGAATTCCATAACTTTTGGTCAGCACTGCCTGAAGATGATCTGGTTCAATTTTCGTGCAAATCGGACAAACCGTTTAGGACGAGTTCGAAAAAGTAACTTTTTTAGAAAATTCAAAATGGCGGCCATGTTTTTATGACGGAAAATGACGTCATATGGTGCAATTGACTCGGCATGAGCTCTTGAATCAGAGGAAAAAAAAGAATTTTGTTGATTGGGCTTACGGTTCAAAAGTTATTAGCAAAAGAAAAGTGAAACTTTGGACATGTGGTGGCGCTAGAGGGAATGACTTAGACACACCAAAATTGGTGTACTTAATGTTGGGACTGTCCTCTATCAGAATGTCAAACTAAAACAACTTTCCCGCAATCGGC
Organism: Rutilus rutilus; assembly: GCA_021464565.1. Taxonomy (NCBI): domain Eukaryota; kingdom Metazoa; phylum Chordata; class Actinopteri; order Cypriniformes; family Leuciscidae; genus Rutilus; species Rutilus rutilus. The sequence continues at coordinate 41,083,309 of JAJAQA010000011.1, read as the reverse complement.
TCTATGGGCTGCCATAGACGCCCAGTCGGAAGAAAAAGCAGAATAATAATAAGAACCGGAACAGAAACCTTCGGTGCTTGGCCCCTAATAATAATAATCCTTAGAAAAACAAAAGGGCCTTCAACCTTTCAGGGCTTGGGTCCTAATTAGGGCACAAAGAATACAAACAAACCAGAACAGAATAGTTTGGGTTTCTGAATTAGTTCTAGCTCTAAAAAAAAGCCCCTACACAGTTTTTCTGCCCTTCCTCCGCCCAGCTCAGACATCCTCATACTCTCAAAAATATGCAGACGACATTGTGACACACACTTGTGCTTTAACTTGTAAGTTGTTAAGGAGTGGTTTCTGTATTTCAGTCAAATCGTGTGAAGGTTCGTGTTCTCAGGCTGCAGGCATTTGAAGAGTGATTACTTCTCTGATACAGTAGACACGTAAGTACATTTTTCATTTTAAAAATTAAAGAAAAGCAACAAAACCTCAGTTTGCGATTGTTTGTTTCATGATCTCAGTGAAAGTACTGTAGTCTGCCCTGATATATCTGGTCTGCCGACACTGTCAGGTTTTTTTTTTTTTTCAGATTAACTAGAATCTTCTCTGAACAAGACTTTTTTAGGACTTCAGCTGGATTTTCCTAAATGTCAAACATCACCGTATATTCTTTATATCCACCCTTGGCTGATTTGAATTCTTTTTTTTTTTTTCTGACTACTTGTTTATTCTCCTGTCTACTTTAACTCTTTATCGTGCTTCAAATTCTTTCTGTATTTCTGACTAGTTTAACTCCGGTCAGTTGATAATACCTAGAATATCAAAATCGACTGCTGGCGGCAGATCCTTCTCCTATTTAGCACCAAAACTCTGGAACAGTCTTCCTAATGTGGCAGAGTGGGGGATAGGAGCCAAGCTAAGCAGCAAGGACAATAGCTGACCTCCTGTTGGCGAAGCTTATGACTGTGAGTGAGGAAGTTGCTCGGCCCTATGAGATCTGTGTACTGAGTTTCAGACTAATATGTTGTTGTGTTTATATTCCCCTTAAATGACTAAGATTTCCATCACACATCTCCATAACTTTTTCCCAAGGCGAGTCTGTGCCAAACTCAGTCTGGATTCGGGTGCTCTCGATGCTCCATGGGATTGATTATCCAGGTGTAAGGACCATCCATTGGCCCAATGACGGAATCCAACGGCCTGGCGAAGGTTTAATACGTGTATGTCTTTTCAGCGCTCCAGTGAAGTTCACTTAATTTATTGGAACTTAGTTTTAGTATTACTTTAGCTCTATGCGTAATCTGACTCCAATTTCAAATGATAATCAAATTTAGATCGTATTTCTGATTAGAAAATAATCATAAATATTGAATATGAATTAATTTAGATCTTTGATTATTCTGAGTATCCCATACTTTCAGTTATTAATTCATTATGGACCCAATGCCGCACAGAGATCACGTCGGCCAATTTGCGTTTCTCATGGACACAAACTTGTTCATTCTGATTTGAGTCAGAGGATGTAGGGTTTGCTAATACCCCTAAGGTCGGTTGCCTTCTGCTCACTCGAACCAGAGAGTGTAGTTTGATTTAGCCATTTCCATACAACTTGCTAAACCAGTGACAGACAGAAATCAAAAGGTCTTCAGATGACGTGCCTACTGCTCCGTTCATACATGCGCTTTAGTTTGACCTACCTTAACTAAAATTTGCGGTAGTACCAGCCTCCTTAATATATTAAAATAATGATTTCAGAATACTTCAGAATAAATCAAGATGTAACATTTATTTGTCAGGTAAAAATGTATCATGCCAATTACACAAGTAAATGATAAAAAGCCAATTCAGAAAATACATGACATCATTTACTCAAAGATGACTCTAAAAGTAAGCAATGTTTTCCTGACAAAGACATAGTAATGTGTCAGGGCTTTCCAACCGGAAAACACTGAAACATCACTATGGGGGATGATCCCGGTAAAGAGTCCCAAAGATTGCTCTGTCCCCTCGCCTTAAATACCAGACCAGAACAGAAGGAGGTTATACAAATGTTGTTTAGAGTTGTTTGGGCCAATCCATGTACCCCAGGGGGGAGTACCTGGTTTATTGAGATATCGTAAAGAGATATCAGCCAGAGAGGAGATACAGGATTCTCCTAAGTTCTCAATCTTTCTCATTAAACCAATGACTGCAATGAAATTAAGACCATTTTACCAATCGCACTGCTACCATTAAAATGACACCAAACATATCTGTCAGGGATCACTGGTGATCCCAGATTATTTTAGTTCAAAATATGTTTGAGCTTATATATCTCAATATTAATAACAGTCTGGTTAATTTTGAGTCTTGAACTATAAACTCTCAAGTGTTGGCTTTCTAAATGTATGTGTGTTATGTTTCTATTCAGAATTACTTATGAGCAGTAACCTTTTTATTTTGGGCATCTCATGTATGCTTTTCATATATCTGGTATACCTGCCTGAATGAGCATCTTTCCCCTTTAATTGCTGTGATGTCATCATGAGCCTACATAATTTCCTGTTTTGTCTCCTCCTCTTCCTCTTGGCATTGTTAATGCATGGAAGTGGTGGGTTATTTTTGGCTCCTGTTAATCTTCATCAATCTTTATTTTAATTGTTGCTTTTATGTCTATATCTTCATTGCAAATTATGTGTATTATGTTATTTTACTTACCTGTGTGGTTATTTTTGTCATTTTGCCCAATTTAAGTTATATTTGTGTCTTTGGCCTATATGTGGAGATGAAAAGCACATGGTAATTAAATCTACATCACATTTGTTTTATAGAGCAAAATAAGGGTGATTATACTCAGAGGCTGTTTCTATTTGTTTCTTTACATCAGATACAATTCAGTGAAACCGCCGCCTGTTGTCCCGTGTGTGTCTCACTACTACACAACGTAGACAAGTGTTTATAACTGGTGTCGCGAGCCACCGGTTACACAAACGTACCAGATATGCCCTCAGGAAAGCCATCAAAACAACCAAACACAAGTACAGGGATAAGGTGAAAAGACAGTTTGACTGCAACAACACTAGAGGCATGTGGCAGGGGATCAACAATATCACAGGTTTAAAGGGGAAGAAGCTAAATACATTATACGCCAGACTTTCCTGGTCTCTGTAGCGGATGTAACCCGATCCTTCCAGTGAGTAAATATCCACAAAACCGCAGGTCCAGAAGGCAATCTGAGGTTGCATACTCAGAGCATGCGCACAGCAGCTGTTTTTACTGACATTTTCAATCTCCCCCTCTCCCTGTTACACTGGATCCACTGCAGTTTACATACCATGGAATCTACTGATGTTACATAGTCTACACATTACACACTGTCTGAAGTCTGAACAGCTGGATTCTGGACAGGCAGACGGCAATTGATCAGAATGGATAACAAGACGACTTCTTCTCCTCAGGGCTGCGTTCTCAGCCCACTCCTGTACTCCCTCTACACCTACGACTGCACGGCTCTAATGTCATCATCAAATTTGCTGACGATATGACTGTAGTAGGACTGATCACCGACGATGATGAGACAGCCTACAGAGAGAAGTGAGCACCCTGACACATTGGTGCCAGGAGAACAACCTTTCCCTCAATGTCAAAAACACCAAAGAGCTAGTGGTGGACTTCAGGAGACATGACAGAGCGCACACCCCCATCACCATCAATGGCTCGACAGTAGACGGGGTCAGCCACTTCAGATTCCTTGGCATTAACATCACAGAGGACCTCACATGGTCAGTCCACACAGAGGCAGTGGTGAAGAAAGCACAGCAGTGCCTCTTCTTCCTGAGACGTTGAGGAAATCTGGAATGAGCCTCTGAATCCTCAGCTCGTTCTACACCAGTATATCTTGACTGGCTTCATCACTGCCTGGTGTAGGAACAGCACCCTCACATTGTTGGATGTGAGCATCCCTCCCTTCAGGACCTCTGCACAAAGCAGTGTGCCTTCAGCACTACATTTTCCAGAATCCTTCCTGGTCCACCACTGTGACTATCATTTGAGCTGCTTATGCTCATCACTCGCCTATCTGAAGATCCTCCAGATCACTATGGGATGAATAGTATCAAAATGATTAACAACTGCAAGCACAATTATTCATGAACTTGTAACTATTCATAAATGTTGCAGATATGTTTTACTATCCACAACCAAATGCCTTTCAACTTACGCGTGCAAAATTCTAAATTGAACGCACAAATCAAGGCTTTGCGTTCTTGAGCCACCAGGCACTGTTTTGTGCGGATGAGCGGCCGGATCACGTTGGCGGTTTTCTGTTAGAACGGTGTCATGTTAGCGACCCCTTAAGTTAATAACTAATGATCTTTGCAATGGAAGTAAATCAGTCAATTAAAACTAACTTTAGCTGGACAATAACTTTATTCTTGAGCTGCTGTAAAGCCTAAACACTCTCTGTTACTGTAATTTCCTATTATCACTGTAAAGCTTTGAAACAATCTATAAGGTGACTTGACTTAAAGGTCCCATTCTGCGTGATCCCATGTTTCAAACTTTAGTTAGTGTGTAATGTTGCTGTTAGAGCATAAATAATATCTGTAAAATTATAAAGCTCAAAGTTCAATGCCAAGCGAGATATTTTATTTAACAGAAGTTGACTACAAAAAACGGCTCGATTGGACTACACCCCTCTACTTCCTTCTTTAATGATGTCACTAGAACCGTTTCTTGACTAACCTCCGCCCACAGGAATGCTCCCTCAACTCTACTGGCTACTTGCGCACTTCTTATAACTTAGGCTACTGTGTTTACTCAGCTCTTACGGTGATTTTCTGAAGTAAAACTGACGCTTCATCTTTTGTGTGATGTACAATAAACTTTATTAAACTCATCAGTATATGTTTGATCATCATTCAGACAGCAGACTTGTAGGCTATTAATAAATAATGGATACATAGCCTACAAGCAGATGACAAATACGTTATAATAACCGTAATTAAACTACTAAACCATACCTGTTTCATCTCTATACAGCACTCTGACTCTGTAGGCATTATTGTCCGACTCGAAATGAACGCCGTTACTGATAGTTTCTGATATTATCATCATTCCGTGAGATTAAATTGTCCTGAGAGACTGAGCGCGAGCTCATGAAGCTCCGCCCCCTGTGTCGTCCAGCAGCACCTCATTTGCATTTAAAGGGCACACACTGAAACAGTTCGTTTTTTCTGAGCCCCAAAAAATGTCAATTTAAACATGCTGTAAAAAATGATCTGTTGGGTATTTTGAGCTCAAACTTCACATACACACTCTGGGGACATCAGAGACTTATTTTACATCTTGTGAAAAGGGGCATAATACGGGACCTTTAATAAAGATCCACCGTGTCTCCTCTCCTGTGTTATGACAATACTCTACTCCGAACTTTATTGTGCATATTTGTAGACTTTGTGTATATTATGTGTACAGTATATTGTACTGCATAAATCCTGTGTATATTTATATTGTGTTCACTAAGCTAGTCGCATCCAAAGCAGTTTTAAAGCCCTTGATCTCTTACTATCCTCGATTAAAATTTGGATGCGTTTCTCTAGTTCTGAAATCTTCTCTGTCAGCCTGACTGTCTCCCTGCATTTATTACATATAAAGCCCTCAGTGCTGACAGAGAAGGCTATGCTGTACATGTGACATGAAGTGCAAGTGACAATAACAGGACAATATGACATGACTCACCGTCTTTATTGACTGATCCCTTAAAGGGATAGTTCACTTTGAAATTAATTTTTGATATGTTTTAGCTTACCTCAAGGGCATCCAAGATGTAGGTGTCTTTGTTTCCGCAGTAGTTTCAATTTTGATATTTTTAGGTCAAACCGTTCTTGTCTGTCAGTCATATAATGCAGGTCGATGGTCACTGTCTCAAAACACAAGCACAGAGTCCAAATTAAAACAATTCCCCATCATCCAAATAAAACAATTCCCCATCGTAAGTACACATTGATGGCCTAAGACACGAAATGAGCGGTTTGTGTGAGAAAACGAACAGTATTTATATCGTTGTTATCTCTTGAACACAGCTATACCGGGTATAGATGTATACACTAGATGTCGCTTGGCTACGGTTTCGTTCCAATGAACTGCAGTAGCCAAGGCGACATCTATGTTTATATCTATACCCGCCCGCGCCGTCAGATCATTTGGACGTGTGCTGTGTTCAAGAGATAACAACGATATAAATACTGTTCGTTTTCTCACACAAACCGCTCGTTTCGTGTCTTAGGCCATCAATGTGAAAAATATCAAAATTGAAACTACTGCGGAAACAAAGACACCTACATCTTGGATGCCCTTGAGGTAAGCTAAAACATATCAAAAATTAATTTCAAAGTGAACTATCCCTTTAATGAACGAATAATTGAAAGTATGGGATACCCAGAATAATCAAAGATCTCAGTTAAATCATAATCAATATTTCTGATTATTTTCTACTAAGAAACACAATCTAAATGTGATAATCATTTGAAATTGGAGTCAGATTAAGCACAGCGATAAAGAATTGAAACTAAATTCTAAAAATTATGTGAACTTCACTGGAGCACTGAAAAGACATACGCATTATACCTTCGCTGACACCGTTGTATTCCGCAGTTGGGCCCACGAACATCATCATTGTGACAAATGCATTTTAATAAAGATTGATTTTTTTTTCTGGCAGTACAGAAGAGGAAGAAGTGTTTGGGTGTCAGGAATAAGGATTTTCCTATTTATCCTTCATAAATGTTTTATTAGGGCACTTCTCACTTTAGATTCAGTCACACAAACATCAAGGCAAGACAAGTTTATTAATATAGCACACTTCATACACAATGGTAATTCAATGCTTTACATAAAAAGGATTTAAAAAGAATCATAAACTAATCACAACAAGTGCTTAGGAAATAAGAAGAACAAAGAATAAGACTGATTAAATTTGATTTAAAATGTAATTAAAAGAATAAAAAGAAGACACATAGATGACAGTTAGACACTAATTAAGCTTTAAATTTGCATCAATTCCCTTTATACGTGAGCATTTATTTACTATGAATTAATAACTTCTTAATGTTTTGATGAACATTAACAACTTTAATACATGGTTTAAAATACATCATATAGGTGTATTTATCAAGTTGTTAACAAAGGATAAAAAAAAACATTATTTAAATCTTTACATATGAGCTAATTAAAAAAATGATTGTTAATCACAGTGACAATGAATGAAGAACTCACTACCAGTATTTGCTTATGGCCTGTTAGTGTGTTAACGGCACTATTAATAATAAACTATGAATTAATTGATGTGCTACCATGGAAGGGTGTGTGACACAAAGTAATGAATAAAAATCTTATGATCAAAAATATGAATACAAAATTATGAATATAATTATTTAATGCAATTAACAGTAGATTATTAATGAGGTAACACTTTATATTACGACCCGCAAACAACTGCGTAAGTAAACCGAAATTACAGTGTACGTTTCTGTAATTATAGTGTACTTCTGTGTAGGTATAAGGGAACAATATGTTACGTTTTGGGTAATAAAGGGGCACAACCAGATATACAACCTGCAAAGAACTTCGTAAGTAAACCGAAATTACGGTGTATGTTTCTGTAATTATAGTGTACCTCCGTGTAGGTATAAGGGAACAATATGTTAGGTTTTGGGTAATAAAGGGGTACAACCAGATATACAAGCAAATTATTTATAATGTAATTATTTTAAAACTAACAGGTACCTATTCTGTTAATATATTCCAGGCAAAAATTGTACATCTGTTGTATATAAAAGTTTTTATCACATTTCTGGCAAAATATTTTCTTATGTAATGTAGTTACAGGGTAATTTTGACATCTGTGGGTTGTATCTCTGGTCCATAAATTAAACCGTTTCAACTGTGTATTTACAGGATAACTGTAACTCCTGGGGGCTGTAAATTAAAGTGGCGCTTGTTACCCCCTTGTTCTGTGTAGTTACAGGGTAAGTGTAACTCCTGCGGGCTGTAAATTAAAGTGGCGCTTGTTACCCCCTTGTTCTGTGTAGTTACAGGGTAAGTGTAACTCCTGCGGGCTGTAAATTAAAGTGGCGCTTGTTACCCCCTTGTTCTGTGTATTTACAGGGTAAGTGTAACTCCTGCGGGCTGTAAATTAAAGTGGCGCTTGTTACCCCCTTGTTCTGTGTATTTACAGGGTAAGTGTAACTCCTGCGGGCTGTAAATTAAAGTGGCGCTTGTTACCGATCACAATTCGATCGGTTGGATCGCTGATCGATTGCTCCTGTCTGCCTCGCTGCCTGCTGTGAGTGTGTTTGCTTCGGTGCTGTAAGCTCGTCTTAGCCTCGTATTTCTTTGTTTTGAACCATCATTTACTACAATTTGTAGTTGTTTATACTAAATACAGCTTACCCAACATCTCAGATTGACATCGCTAGCTTCCGTTAACTTACTACTAACACAACACGCTAATTCGCTACTGCTAGCCTGTTAACGCGCCACCCGTGCGCTCAGCTGTTTTATTTATTTATTTTTCTCTCGCGCGCTCGCGCCTTTGAGTTCAAAAGCTCAGGTAAGTAATAATCAGTCAACAAACACGGTGAGTAATGTCTTGTCCTGTTATTGTCACCTGCACTTCATGTCACATGTTTAGCATAGACTTCTCTGTTGGCAATGTAGGATTTATATGTGATAAATGTAAGGAGACAGTTAGGCTGACAGAGAAGATTTCAGAATTAGAGACACGCATCCAAACTTTAATTGAGGATAGTAAGAGTGCTAGAGCTTTAGATACTATTTTGGATGCGCCTAGCATAGTGAACTCTTTACATGATTCGGTTCCAGCTGAAGTAGAGCCTGTGCAGCCGGGCAAATGGGTGACAGTGAGGGATCGCTCTAGTCGCGGATCAAAAAACCACTCTTCCGTTCCGATTACCACAACAAATCGATTTGCCCCGCTCAGTGAAACACCCACTGAGAATTCTGTTGATTGTGCCCTAGTAATTGGTGATTCGATCACACGGAACGTGAAAATAGAGACACCAGCGAACATAGTCACATGTTTGCCGGGAGCCAGAGCGCCTGACATCAAAGCAAATTTAAAAGTGCTGGCTAATGCTAATCGTAAATTCTCTAAGATCATTATTCATGTCGGCACTAATGATGTTCGACTCCGCCAGTCGGAGATCACCAAAATTAATATTAAAGAGGTGTGTGAACTTGCAAGTACGATGTCAGGCACTGTAATCTGCTCTGGCCCCCTTCCTGTTCGCAGGAGTGATGAGATAGTTAGTAGATTGTGTTCACTGAATCGCTGGCTGTCTGAGTGGTGTCCGTGTAATAATATAGAATTCATAGACAATTGGAAAAGTTTTTGGGGCAAACCTGACCTGTTGAAAAGAGATGGTATTCATCCCTCCTGGGATGGTGCTGCTCTTCTATCTAGTAATATGGCTCATAGTCTTAGAGCTCAAACATGACAAATTGGGCACCAGGTCAGGAAGCAGACAGACTGGCTAAACCAACCGTCTGCTAGCGGCCTCGCGTCACCCAGGTCAGATAAATCCTATCACATAGAGCCTCTTTCACCTAGCTATCATCATATAGAGACTGTGTCTGTTCCCCGATTTTGGAAATCCAAAAAATGTTTAAACCCATCTAAGGTTAAAAATTTAATTGATGTTCAACAAATAAAAAACAGCTATAATACAGATGAGCAAATGCTAAAGCTTGGGTTGCTGAATATTCGATCGCTTACTTCAAAAGCACTCATTGTTAATGATATGATTTCAGATAATAACCTAGATGTGCTGTGTTTGACAGAAACCTGGCTAAAACCAAGCGATTACATTACTTTAAATGAGTCCACCCCGCAAGATTACTGTTATAAACATGAACCTCGTCTTAAACGCAAAGGGGGTGGTGTTGCTGTAATTTATAGTAATATTTTCAAAACCACTAAGAAATCAAGTTTCGAATATAATTCTTTTGAAGTGTTAGTGCTGAATGTAAAAATATATAGTAAAAATGATAAATCACGTTTGAGATTTGTGCTGGCTACTGTATACAGGCCACCAGGGCACCATACAGACTTTATCAAAGAATTTGCGGACTTTCTATCAGAGTTAGTATTGGCTGCAGATAAAGTACTAATTGTTGGTGATTTTAATATGCACATCGATAATGAAAAAGATGCATTGGGTTTGGCATTTAAAGACATTGTAAACTCAATTGGAGTTAGACAACACGTGTCAGGACCTACTCATCGTCGTAATCATACTCTAGATCTAATATTATCACATGGAATAGATGTTGATGCCGTTGAAATTCTGCAGCAGAGCGATGACATCTCAGATCATTATCTAGTCTCGTGTAAATTACATTTAGCCAAGGCTGCAAAGCCGACTCCGTGTTACAAATATGTTAGACCTATCACTTCTGCTACTAAAGATTGCTTTATTAATAATCTTCCTGATCAGTTTCATCATCTCAGCATCCCGGATAGCTTAGAAAAACTTGATATTGCAACAGAAACTTTTAACTCTCTCTTTTCCAGCACTTTAGACACAGTTGCTCCTTTGCGCTTAAAGAAGATTAAAGAAAATAATCCAACGCCGTGGTACAACGAGCACACTCGGGCCCTTAAGAGAGCAGCCAGAAAAATGGAGCGCAACTGGAAGAAAACAAAATTAGAGGTATTTCGCATTTCATGGAAAGAGAGCTCGATTGCTTACAGAGAGGCTTTAAAAGCTGCTAGATCTGCTTATTTTTCAAACCTATTAGAAGAAAATAAACATAATCCTAGGTATTTATTTGAAACAGTGGCTAAACTAACGAAAAAGAAAGCTTCAAACACAGAAGGTTCCAAGCAGCACAGCAGTAATGACTTTATGAACTTCTTCACTTATAAGATTGATAATATCAGGGATAAAATTATAACTATGCAACCGTCTACTACAGTATCGCATCAGGCAGTGCATTGTAGTCTCCCTGAGGAAAAATTTGATTCATTCATTGCTATAGGAGAGGAAGAATTTACTAAACTCGTTAAATCATCTAAATCTACAACATGTATGTTAGACCCTATACCGACTAAGCTACTGAAAGAGATGCTTCCAGAGGTCATAGATCCTCTTCTTAATATCATTAATTCCTCTTTGTCTCTAGGATACGTACCAAAAAACTTTAAGCTGGCTATGATTAAACCGCTTGTTAAAAAAATGCAACTTGATCCATCAGAATTAGTCAATTACAGGCCGATCTCAAATCTACCTTTTCTGTCAAAGATACTAGAAAAGGCAGTATCTTCACAACTATGTTCCTTTCTAGAAAGAAATGATATCTGCGAGGATTTTCAGTCTGGATTTAGACCGTACCATAGTACTGAGACTGCTCTCGTTAGAGTAACAAATGATTTGCTCTTATCATCCGATCGTGGTTGTGTCTCTCTATTAGTGTTACTCGATCTTAGTGCTGCGTTTGACACCATTGACCACAACATTCTTTTAAATAGACTAGAAAACTATGTTGGCATTAGTGGAATTGCACTAGCATGGTTTAAATCATACTTATCTGACCGTTATCAGTTTGTAGCAGTAAATGAAGAGATGTCTTATCAATCACAAGTTCAGTATGGCGTACCACAGGGCTCAGTACTAGGACCGCTGCTGTTCACTCTGTACATGCTGCCATTTGGAGATATCATTAGGAAGCATGGAATTAGCTTCCACTGTTATGCCGACGATACTCAGCTCTATATTTCTTCAAAACCTAACGAAACTTACCAATTCACTAAATTAACAGAATGCATAGCTGATATAAAAAATTGGATGACTCGTAATTTCCTACTTCTAAATTCTGAAAAAACAGAGATTCTAATTATTGGACAAAAAACTTCCTCACGTAATAACCTAGAATACTGTCTAACACTTGATGGCTGCTCTGTTAAGTCTTCATCGTCGGTTAGGAACCTGGGTGTGCTCTTTGATACCAATCTTTCATTTGAAAGTCACGTGTCTAGTATCTGTAAAACCGCATTTTTCCATCTTAAAAATATATCTAAATTACGTCATATGCTCTCATTGACAAATGCGGAACAATTAGTCCATGCGTTCATGACCTCAAGGCTAGATTATTGTAATGCTCTACTGGGTGGTTGCCCTGCACGCTTAATAAACAAACTACAGCTAGTTCAAAACGCAGCAGCTCGAGTTCTTACCAGAACCAGGAAGTATGACCATATTAGCCCGGTTCTGTCAAAACTGCACTGGCTCCCTATTAAACATCGCATCAATTTTAAAATATTGCTGATTACTTACAAAGCACTAAATGGTTTAGCTCCGCAGTACTTGAGCGAGCTCTTAACGCATTATACTCCTTCACGTCTATTGCGATCTCAAAATTCCGGCCAGTTGATAATACCTAGAATATCTAAATCGACTGCTGGCGGTAGATCCTTTTCCTATTTAGCACCAAAACTTTGGAACAGCCTTCCTACCATTGTCCGGGAAGCAGACACAGTCTGTCAGTTCAAATCTAGATTAAAGACACATCTCTTTGACATAGTGTTCACATAATACATTATAGACTTCTATAATTCAATGTTAGGCTGCATAGATTAGGTCAGCTGGAACCGGGAACACTTCCCATAAATCCTGATGTACTTGTTACATCATGAGAAGAATGGCATCTACGCTAATTTTAGTGTCTTTGTTTATCCCAAGGTTTTCCCGCAGCCTGCCGGATCCAGGCCGTTTCCAGATCTGATGAAGGACCTTCGCCTGGACCCGGTGTCAACGCAGTGCTGAAGTGCCAACTAGTCTCTCCCTATGGAGGATCCCTTTCCCACTCTACAGATAATGCGTCGTCGGGAAAACTCAATTTGCGTATCTACCCCGAATTGATAAAATAAAATAAAATTCTGAATCAAAACTATAAGGAAACACCAGTAATTTGTTTAGGTTTGGTTTGTAGGGAATTCCAAACCTGCACACATATATTCAAACGCACATAACTATAGAACCCGTTCTTAATGCGCATCTGAACGCCATCAGCGTTTCTCACAGGTTCGCGTTTAAAGTCTGTGTAGAGAGAATGGTGTCGTCTTGGCGGCCCCTAATTTAAAAACAAATGATCGTTGCGACGGAAGCGAATCAATCAAAACTAACTTTAGCCGGAAAATAACTTTATTAAAGAACCGCTATAAAGCCAAAACAATCTTACGTTAAATTATACATTTATCTCTGTAAAGCTGCTTTGAGACAATCTACATTGTTAAAAGCGCTATATAAATGAAAATGACTTGACTTGACTTGACTTGACTACCCCCTTGTTCTGTGTATTTACAGGGTAAGTGTAACTCCTGCGGGCTGTAAATTAAAGTGGCGCTTGTTACCCCCTTGTTCTGTGTATTTACAGGGTAAGTGTAACTCCTGCGGGCTGTAAATTAAAGTGGCGCTTGTTACCCCCTTGTTCTGTGTATTTACAGGGTAAGTGTAACTCCTGCGGGCTGTAAATTAAAGTGGCGCTTGTTACCCCCTTGTTCTGTGTATTTACAGGGTAAGTGTAACTCCTGCGGGCTGTAAATTAAAGTGGCGCTTGTTACCCCCTTGTTCTGTGTATTTACAGGGTAAGTGTAACTCCTGCGGGCTGTAAATTAAAGTGGCGCTTGTTACCCCCTTGTTCTGTGTAGTTACAGGGTAAGTGTAACTCCTGCGGGCTGTAAATTAAAGTGGCACTTGTTACCCCCTTGTTCTGTGTAGTTACAGGGTAAGTGTAACTCCTGCGGGCTGTAAATTAAAGTGGCGCTTGTTACCCCCTTGTTCTGTGTATTTACAGGGTAAGTGTAACTCCTGCGGGCTGTAAATTAAAGTGGCGCTTGTTACCCCCTTGTTCTGTGTAGTTACAGGGTAAGTGTAACTCCTGCGGGCTGTAAATTAAAGTGGCGCATGTTACCCCCTTGTTCTGTGTAGTTACAGGGTAAGTGTAACTCCTGCGGGCTGTAAATTAAAGTGGCGCTTGTTACCCCCTTGTTCTGTGTAGTTACAGGGTAAGTGTAACTCCTGCGGGCTGTAAATTAAAGTGGCGCTTGTTACCCCCTTGTTCTGTGTAGTTACAGGGTAAGTGTAACTCCTGCGGGCTGTAAATTAAAGTGGCGCTTGTTACCCCCTTGTTCTGTGTAGTTACAGGGTAAGTGTAACTCCTGCGGGCTGTAAATTAAAGTGACGCTTGTTACCCCCTTGTTCTGTGTATTTACAGGGTAAGTGTAACTCCTGCGGGCTGTAAATTAAAGTGGTGCTTGTTACCCCCTTGTTCTGTGTAGTTACAGGGTAAGTGTAACTCCTGCGGGCTGTAAATTAAAGTGGCGCTTGTTACCCCCTTGTTCTGTGTATTTACAGGGTAAGTGTAACTCCTGCGGGCTGTAAATTAAAGTGGCGCTTGTTACCCCCTTGTTCTGTGTATTTACAGGGTAAGTGTAACTCCTGCGGGCTGTAAATTAAAGTGGCGCTTGTTACCCCCTTGTTCTGTGTATTTACAGGGTAAGTGTAACTCCTGCGGGCTGTAAATTAAAGTGGCGCTTGTTACCCCCTTGTTCTGTGTAGTTACAGGGTAAGTGTAACTCCTGCGGGCTGTAAATTAAAGTGGCACTTGTTACCCCCTTGTTCTGTGTAGTTACAGGGTAAGTGTAACTCCTGCGGGCTGTAAATTAAAGTGGCGCTTGTTACCCCCTTGTTCTGTGTATTTACAGGGTAAGTGTAACTCCTGCGGGCTGTAAATTAAAGTGGCGCTTGTTACCCCCTTGTTCTGTGTAGTTACAGGGTAAGTGTAACTCCTGCGGGCTGTAAATTAAAGTGGCGCATGTTACCCCCTTGTTCTGTGTAGTTACAGGGTAAGTGTAACTCCTGCGGGCTGTAAATTAAAGTGGCGCTTGTTACCCCCTTGTTCTGTGTAGTTACAGGGTAAGTGTAACTCCTGCGGGCTGTAAATTAAAGTGGCGCTTGTTACCCCCTTGTTCTGTGTAGTTACAGGGTAAGTGTAACTCCTGCGGGCTGTAAATTAAAGTGGCGCTTGTTACCCCCTTGTTCTGTGTAGTTACAGGGTAAGTGTAACTCCTGCGGGCTGTAAATTAAAGTGACGCTTGTTACCCCCTTGTTCTGTGTATTTACAGGGTAAGTGTAACTCCTGCGGGCTGTAAATTAAAGTGGCGCTTGTTACCCCCTTGTTCTGTGTAGTTACAGGGTAAGTGTAACTCCTGCGGGCTGTAAATTAAAGTGGCGCTTGTTACCCCCTTGTTCTGTGTAGTTACAGGGTAAGTGTAACTCCTGCGGGCTGTAAATTAAAGTGGCGCATGTTACCCCCTTGTTCTGTGTAGTTACAGGGGAAGTGTAACTCCTGCGGGCTGTAAATTAAAGTGGAGCTTGTTACCCCCTTGTTCTGTGTATTTACAGGGTAAGTGTAACTCCTGCGGGCTGTAAATTAAAGTGGCGCATGTTACCCCCTTGTTCTGTGTAGTTAAAGGGTAAGTGTAACTCCTGCGGGCTGTAAATTAAAGTGGCGCTTGTTACCCCCTTGTTCTGTGTAGTTACAGGGTAAGTGTAACTCCTGCGGGCTGTAAATTAAAGTGGCGCTTGTTACCCCCTTGTTCTGTGTAGTTACAGGGTAAGTGTAACTCCTGCGGGCTGTAAATTAAAGTGGCGCTTGTTACCCCCTTGTTCTGTGTAGTTACAGGGTAAGAGTAACTCCTGCGGGCTGTAAATTAAAGTGGCGCTTGTTACCCCCTTGTTCTGTGTAGTTACAGGGTAAGTGTAACTCCTGCGGGCTGTAAATTAAAGTGGCGTTTGTTACCCCCTTGTTCCACGTAGTTACAGGGTAAGTGTAACTCCTGCGGGCTGTAAATTAAAGTGACGCATGTTACCCCCTTGTTCTGTGTAGTTACAGGGTAAGTGTAACTCCTGCGGGCTGTAAATTAAAGTGGCGCTTGTTACCCCCTTGTTCCACGTAGTTACAGGGTAAGTGTAACTCCTGCGGGCTGTAAATTAAAGTGGCGTTTGTTACCCCCTTGTTCCACGTAGTTACAGGGTAAGTGTAACTCCTGCGGGCTGTAAATTAAAGTGGCGCATGTTACCCCCTTGTTCTGTGTAGTTACAGGGTAAGTGCAGTAAATATACAATAAAGGATCCCATTTAATTTCTGACTTTTATTTTACAAAAAAATTTCAAAACACTTTTTCATCTTAATAAAGCAT
The DNA here is from genome assembly GCA_021464565.1 of Rutilus rutilus. NCBI lineage: Eukaryota > Metazoa > Chordata > Actinopteri > Cypriniformes > Leuciscidae > Rutilus > Rutilus rutilus. The sequence continues at coordinate 41,067,060 of JAJAQA010000011.1, read as the reverse complement.
TGTCTTTTCTACAGTATACTCAAACAACAAAGTTTAATTTACAACCCACGATTGGACGATTGGTTCCTGCCGCACTACCAGCGCTCGCCCCCAGTCCCTCTCTTCCCGGACCTGCATGAGGACGCCACCGGGCCTGTTGACTTATGGCAAACTTTTTTCGCCTTGAAATCCAGTCAGCGTCCGACATGGCTTTATGGGATTAAAAAAAGCACACATGACATATTCAAATATACAATTACATTATGCGTTCTTACCTGTTATCCGAAAATACCGTTAAAATTATGCTGTCTGACCTCCGTGACAGTGATGCTCGACATCTACTGAACTTTTTTGACCTCTGACACGTTGTTCAAATTCAGCCCCATATTGTCGGACTATCCTTCGGCAGCATCTATTACTTATTGGACCAAAAACCTGTACACCAAATCTCTTAGAATACAATTTGCATTTGGAAGGATGTACTGTAACTTCATCATCTACAGTTAAACACCAGGCCCGTATTCTTAAAGCTTCTACAATCCTCTCAGAAAACTCCTAATTTTGCTTAAAAACTTCTTCGTAGGAGTCTTAGCTTAAGAGCGATTCGGGACCGATCTGAGAGCAACTCTGAGCAAGGAAAAGACAAATAATTTTAGTGAGGAGGCGGGGCTGACCCCGTTGCTACGTATGACACACCATAGATATCATATAAAGGCTAGATGTCTCGTCCGCGCTGCTGGCCAATGGAGCTCGACATCCGCACACGGCGGCCATCTTACGACAGGGTGCTCGCTCACTCATAACATGGTGCATGTACTTTTAAATAACCATAACTTGCTCAATTTTCTACCGATTTTCAAACGGTTTGGTTTGTTATAAACGTCAGAGATGTAGCTATTATACTGCATACATATGAATAATTATGTTCAAAATGTTTAAGCATTCAGAATTATAGCCACGTTAATAACGTTTGTAAGAAACCAAACCGTTTGTAAATCCGTCCAGATTTCAGCGAGATAAGAGGATTTGTGTGCGTGCTGCTCACTCACCTTAATTCACAGAGCCCTGTCCTAAGATGGCCGCCGGTGATGCCGGAAGTGACTCCGCCTTAAGACATCTAGCCTTTATATGATATCTATGTGACACACTCCGTTTGAAGACTGTGATTGGGTGGTTGTCCAAAAAAAAAAAAGAGCCATCTAAGACTATTCTATTCTATTCTAAATGCATAATTTTTCCTATTTTACCGTTCTCACACACACACACACACACACACACACACACACACGCACATGCACACACACACACACATTATATATATGTATATAAATCCTTTTTATTTACTTACCATGCTGTTCATTTCCTATAAGCTATAAGGTATTTGATTGGCTTAGAATGATAAAAATTGTTCCACTCTTTCCAATTACACTGATTACTGGCATGTCTATTTAAGTGGTGGTTTGAATGTTGGTTTTAACTCACTGTCATCCATTGTCTGCAAAACATTTCTTCTCCCTCTTCGTCTTTCTGTCATGTTCTCCTCTGCTAAAGAAACTCTTAAGCCTCTTAAAAGTCCTTGTCTGTACTTCTAACAATTTTGACCTTAAGACCTCTTTTAAGGGTTAAGATGCTTTCTGAATTACTGTTTTCTTTACTAAGATTGTTTTATTTAATTTTAAGAGTAAACACACACATTTCTAAGAATTTTCGTAGAATATTGTCACTAGGAGCTACTCTTTGCATTAAGATTTTTTTTTAATACGGGCCCTGAGGACTGGTGTGATGTGCTCATATGTTCTGGTTCTGCTCAGCGTTCTGTATGAGCTGACACTGTCTTATGGTGTTTTTGGGAAGGCCAGTGAGAAGTCCATTACAGTAATCCACCCTGCTGGTGATGAAAGCATGAACAAGTTTCTCTAAGTCTTGTCTGGAAACAAAGCATCTTTATTGCGCTTAATCGTGCAGCCCTAATGAAATGTACAATATAAATAAACTTGCCTTGCCTTGCATTATTACATGTTGTACAGATGTTGGACAGTTTTTGTCTTATTGCTATATATATATATTTTTTATATGTATTAATATATTGCCATACATGGTTCATGCATACATTTCAGAATATTAAAAATATATGCACTTGATTCTCATATATGAAAATGTATTGTTTAATATATCACTTTATATCCTCTAATATATTCACATATATTTTTGTTTCGTAAGGGACTCTTCCTTGTCTCTTGTATTTTACGTGGATTGTTTGCAAGTGTTTTGACACTTTGCCTGGCATGACTACGATTCTGGATTTTCCAATAAAGGTGCACTTGGATCTCACTAAAGCCTCAGAGCAATCTGTGACAAAAAATACAAGAGACAAGGGAGAGCGCTCAGACATGCAGTCTGACAATTACAAAACCTTGATGAGAAATGACAGAGAGAACATGGTATAAGTAGCGTGAGACAAACAATGTAATGACAAACAGGTGAATGCAATAATTCATGATGAGTCCGGGCAAAGGATTATGGGGACTGAAGTTCATGGCTGAGTGGCAAAGGTCAGAGAAGGAGTGCCCTCTAGTGGTCAGCCTAGGCACATCAGCTAGTGACTGTGACAGACTGTTTATGAACAGGTTTTGGAGTCACAGCATATTTCGGCTACGAGTGAAACGCAGGGCGGCGTCTGAAGTTAGAAGTTCCTCCGCTGAACACGACACAAGCTCCGGCACGAGATCCAGCGTCGTAACGGTGGAGACGGGACAACAGAGACTGGTCCATTACATTTGAATTACTTAGGGCCTGTTTGTTTTTTATTTAAAGGTAACATTTCTCCTTATAACGTCATAAGTAGGAGATTCAAGATCAGCCCGTCTGAGCTTCCATTTTCTCAAAGGCAGAGAAAGATAGCAAAAGCTCGATTTACACAGATTAAAATTTCTAGAAACTTGGGGACCATATACAGTCTAGGGAAACTCATATTAATGTTAAAAAGTGAAAATTTCATGTCATGGGACCTTTAAGGGGCTACCGGAGGAGTTTTGAGATCTATAGTCTAAATAGACTTGACCCTCCCTTCGCCAGCAATACATTTTTCTATGACCCTCCAAAATGATTGTGAAAATGGCATGTCCCTCCCCGATAATTTATTGATTACTTCTGTACTGGTTTGCGCTGGGCAAAGATGTTCAGATATCTCTATGCCTAGTAGACCTACACCAAATGTTCATTAAAAGGGTCCTGTACAGTGCGACATATATCTACGAAAAGATTGGTCTGTGCGATGAATAAATGTGCCACTGTAGCACGCGTGTGATAAAGTCTTGTAAACTCCGTTACTTGTGTTTGTTTTCAGACATGATAACAGTCGTTTTATACTTGTAAAGTGATATCATGATTTTTGACCGTGGATGATTTAATGTCTCCACGATCTGCTTTTGAAGAAATATGGTAGTATCGGCTACAGCGCACATTCTATCAGCTGCAGTTCTGGCACCTCAGTCCCAATACTGTATATCTCGACATATATTCACATCACATGTTAATGCAGCGGTAGAGTTACACTCACAGGACACTGCACTTATTCGCAATCACAAAAGTTCATTATTTGCTCGTGCTTTAAAGCTTTGCCGGGTAAATATTTCATTGGCGTTCTGTTCTGACATGTTGCACTTTTTCTGTCAAACAGCGCCAAACTGGACTTTATCTTTCGCGTCTGATTTTTGTTGGGTCAGACCCATCCGCTAGCGATGGGGGGCCGAGACTGACAGAGCTATGGAGCTATATGGACAAATATGCACCAAACAAGCCACTTTGAAATTTTGCTGTTTTCATGAATACAAAAGTTGGGTGACCCTCCCCTCTACAAAGAGTAAAAAGACATGACCCTCCCCTATTTTACTCCGGTGGTCCATTCCATAAATACAGAACTGCCCCTTATAAATGTTTAATTTTTACTTCTAATATTTGTTAAACAAGCTTAAATGTAGGCAATATGTAAAACTATATAAAATATGTTATACTGTAAAAATAAAGGAATTATCATGCAAACCAGTGGTTGTGTGGAGCATTTTTTTTTTTTTTTTTTTAGTTTAGAGGATTAATCCGTAAACATTAATTCATGTATGAAGTAAAAAATAAATATATAAAAAATACTACTAAAGTAAAAATGAATCAACCCATTATGCTGTGTAAAATTAACCCAACATGTGCTCTGTCCTATGTTTACCTAGCCCTTGGGTTGTTTTTAACCCAGTGCTTTTTAGAGTGTATGCTGAAGAAGACTTGGCTTGGGAGCTCTGCTTCTCCATATTAGAACTCAGTTTCTCATTCTCCTTATTAATCTATTTACTGTGGCTTTAAATTGATTTAATTATCCTTTTAGCCCCAGTGTATTTAAGCCCTGTGTTTTCCCTCAGTGTTTATCGGTTCTCGTCCATGTATGGTTGTGTGTTCCTGAGTTCCTGTATTTTCCTGAGTTCCTGTATTTTCCTGTAACCTGAGTTTGTAAAAACCAGCTGCACTGAAATTCTGTTCCCTCGTCTTCAGAAACCTGCACAACCCTGACAGTTTCCAACTGTGAACCAATTATATATATATATATATTGTTGTGTGAAACATGCAATTGATTCTGTTATGACTTATATAAACAGGCTTATATTGGCTATAATAATGCCCGTATGTAAAGGAAAACACTGTAATAGATTTCGTATAAGGGAAATCTTTTATTGGTTAATAGAAAAGACACTGAGACATGTTTTATAAAATTGTTTTATTGATAAATTTGATTGGTTAAAGAAAAAAAGACAATGTAAACCATTTGTGGAAAAATCATTTATTGAAGTAATACAATACTGAAATGTATACTGTGTGTTAAGCATTTATTAAAGGAAGAAGTAGGATAGATAGAAATAATAATATGTATTAGAAAGCATGTATTCAATGAGAAAAAGTTTGTTGTGTTCTAGACCAAGAGGAGAAGACGGCAGAGGGTCCGAGCTCATAAGAGGAAAACAAGGCAAAGGAAGGCTTATTTTATGGAAGTTGTAAAAAGACTGAAGGAGTTGACTATAGTTCCAGATCTGGGATTGGATAAATTGTCTATATGTGATTGAATATGTAATGAAGGGGTGTGATGAAATGAATTATAAAAAAGTACAGTGAGACATATGAGAGGGAGATGCTGTGAAGGAAGACGGCCTCTCCCTTGTTTGATGGTCCAAGCCTGCCACCTGCTGACGAAGCTTGTGAACTGACAACTTTTGAACTTTATATTGATTTTTGATATTGTATGTAAAACAATTGTTATAGGAAAAATAAAATACTAATAATTGATATAAAAAGAAGTAACTTGCCACAAGTCTCTGCTTTATAAAAGAGTTGAGCTGAACTAAACCACGGAGAAGTCTTTCGTCTGAATTGTGAGTATGGACATTTAAATACTTATTATTTAGAACGAATTCGACTTACTTTACCTTAACCTGAGAATAATTAAAATAAGGTAGAAGGTGTGAATATTTAATAACCATAGAGAGAATTAAATTGAACACCATAAAACTATATATATATATATATATATATAGTCCTTGCATTCTTTCTTGTAGCTCAGTGACACACCTGAATGAAAGGCTCATTAAGTATGCAGCCCCATTATGCGGGGCATTGTATTCTCAGGTGTGAACTACTCTATATGCATGATGGTGTTGGATCGCTGACGTCCACTCGCATATTGCCTTAACAAACAAAAAGTGTCTTGCAAAATTTAAATCAATGTATTGTTTTATGTGAATGATTAGGAAGGACGATTTTCACATCATTTTGAAGAAAAAACTCTAGGCGACGACATCCATTAGTCAAAAGTCTTATTGACACATATTTAGTATGTGTTTTGTGGCCTTATTTCAGAAACTTTCATTTTTAGTTTTTTCAATAACCATGCATAAACATTATTCTCTCAAAAATACAAACATGTACATATATGTTGCTCACATATTATGGCAGCCCTGTTTGTGCTAAATAGAGTGTAATTACACCTTTGCCATTAATATGTTTATAAGCAACTGAAAAAAGCACAAATGTCAGGGCATGTCAGAACATTTTAAAGGACCCCAAAAACACCTCAGACCCCAGAGGGTTAACCAAGGGAGGCGTGCTTCTGAAGACATACAGATGTGCCAGAGGCTCTCTCGAGCCCTGAACCGTTTCATCCCAGGTATGTCTTTGTCACACACACTGTGCATGTGTAAAGAAAGAGCATTACGTCTCTTACGGCATCGACTGCCACACACCACCCGTTCCTTGTCCCGGTAATCCAGGTTCTGCCAAAGAGTGATTATGGTGTTGGCTTCTGGTTGGTCAGGCTGAGGGCTGTGTGGGCCCGGAGATCCACCAGATGTTCTGCCAGCTGGTCCACATGTTGGTAACCCGGGACATTTTGGTAGTCAACAGCCTATTAAAAAACACAAACACGCAACACAATTATTACATCACATCTGTCTAATGCATAATTCCATAACTGATTGTGTTGTTTTCCTGTTTATCACCGTAAAGCTTCTTTAACACAATCTGTATAGTACAAAGCAGAGGGCGCCGTTCTTGGCATTTTCCTAACATGTTCTTTACAAAGCACCAAAGAAATAAAGATGACTTGACTTGATGTGTATTTGCAGCTTACAAATTAATTTAGGTTGTACTTAAAATTTAAAATATGTGGAAAGTCTGGATTTAAAGCACTGGATGTTAATTCAAAACCTTTAATTATGGCGGAAAAACATTAAATGAAATGCAATACAATGATGATTGACAGAAAATGATGAAAATAATTACATATCATATGTAATGGTGTATTGTGACCAAGCATATCAGCGATCTTTCAAAGGGTGAATAACATCAATAATGAAAAGGTTAAGGGTAGGATTAGTTTAGTGTGACAAACCCAGTTGTTAATTAACCCTCAGACGGTCTTCGTTTCAGAGTCACATCAGTCAGAAGTGACTGGAGGCCTAAAAATGAAACTTCCTCCATCCCAGTAAAACCAATGCAATTTATTTTTGTACTATAATATTTATTCTTTTTAATTTTGTATTTTAAGATCATTTTATTGAATTTATTAATATTTATGCAATATTTATGTTCTATTTTTGCAATTGAAATTAATAATAAAAAATAAATAAATATATGTATTTTTTTATTTTTTATTTATGTAGTATTTTGGTTTAATATAGAGTCTAGGCCTTCAAAAAAAAAAGTGTTTAAAGCAGATTAGCACCATCTGGTGAGAAAGCGTAGAACCATGGTGTAACCACTAGATGGCATCTACAGTTCTCTATGGAGAGGCATGTGAATTCCCCATCTGCTTACGGACACATTTATTTATTTATTTTTACAGAATTTGTAACAAAAAATGCAATTCATTCAATTATAACACTTTATGTAAAATTATATTACATTTTTTGGTAACACTTTATAATAACTGCACGCTATTAATCATTAGTTAAGCATTAGTAAACAGTTAATTCATCATTTATAAAGCATTAATAGACATTAATAATCAGTTTATAAATACAGCTATAAATGCTTTATTCTAGATGTATAAGTGTATCTATAATGTGTTTAGTAATTGTATTTTCATACTTTATTAATGATCAATTTATCATTTCTAATTGAAGTATTGCATTATTTACAAAGTAGTTGTTTAGGTGTTGTCAGTGGTTCATAACATTACTTAAAAAGTGTAAGTAAATGATAAATAAACTGTTTAAATACATATTATTATTCAGACATACAGTAATAGGTACTTGTGGTTTACTAGTGTGTTAATAACTGCTTTATTTAATTATAAACTCATCAATTTATAGACTTATAAACTCTAAATTGAATCGATGAACTTTCTCATCTAGTTCGTGTTTAATTTGCGTATTATGGATGAAAATGAGCTGTTTTTCTGTGGCTTGTGTTGATTTAAGCCCAAATTGAAAATGAAAGTAAAAGTAAACATATCAGCTATCTTTCAAAGGTTGTTTAACACTATAAATTAAATGTTTAGTGTTTTTTTTTTTGTTTTTTTTTATAGTGTAGTGTAACAACATTTGTTGTTAATTCATGTTTAATTTGTCCTTTAGCGACGAAAATGAGCCATTTAATGTGGCTTCCCGAGAGAATACAAAGGGATTGATGACTTCTTACTACAGCTTCAGAAATGCTGAAGAATTTTTGAGGGATGAGTCAGTCCAGATTCCAGTTTTCGCCTCAATTGTTGATGATGCTTCAGAGTCGCTACACTACAGGTACGACTTTGACGGGATTGTGGTTCAGGTTGCAGATGTTAGCTATATCACTGCTGGGGTTCATTACCTGTTTGTCGGAAAAGTTGACGGGTCCAAAGTGTCCAACCATTGGCACTTGTTGAAGAAACATCTGGACCTTACACACTACAGTTCTGACGGGGTCAGTGCGCTCCGAAAAAGTGTTGGGACTGTCTTGGCGTTTGTTGACGGAGGATATTTCCTCAAGCTAACCTGTGTCCCTGCTAATCCGAACACCGCTCACCCTATGTTTAGGAGTGAGTTGGTTGTGAAGGCCCATGCCATTGGCCTTATTAATGCCGTATTCAATCACTTCTCGTTGAGACTCAAAAGTCTGTCGCCACAAGATTTGGAGCGACCTACCATAATGAAGAATCCTCTCACAAACTTGTGTAAGATGAATATTCTGCATGAGGATCAAACATTCATCCTACGGCTTTTCCACGAATCACTCCTGGCTGTGAATGAGGATATTGATATGGCGATCATTCTCACAATCAGTAAATTCGGTCAAAAGGATGAACGACCCTTTGATCTCAGTAAGCTAGTGCATCCTAATGGCATAGTCAATGTATCGTACCATATTGCTTGCAACATTCATTGTCAGGATCCAAGTGTTGACCTCATGTGGTCAAGATGTGGGCTCCAGGAGGTGGTTGGGGAACGTGGCACTTTGTTTCCAGTATACTCCATGGCTGAAAGTGCCAACTTTCAAAGTAACCTGGACCACATGCCAATGGATGTCAGCGATATCCTCAACCAGGTCGTGCGACATGACAATTGTAAGCTTAATTTTTTACAATTGTATGCAGTCACTCCTCACTGCCACCAGACCAGCCCTGCCAAACACCCTGTGAGCCGGGTGATAACAACATGCGATCTCCACATCGAGAAGCATCGGCGGATGCCGATGGAGTTTTCAAGGAGTTTCATGGAGTTTTCAAACAAGGAGTTTTCCTTGTTTGGCCAGGGTTCCCTGAGGTTGTGGATGCTCTCAGTTTTTTCGACGTAATGATGCTTGACAATTTGCTTGAGACCGTTCCAATGCTGGTACCGTTTAAAGACAACAACGATGGCCTTGGTTTAAGGCATGTTGTCCAGCCCATTGCTGCGTACCTGAGCAGCACGCTCCATGATCTTCTGCACCACCAGAAGGGGCTCGGGGGCTTCGAGAACTCGTGGAAGGCCTTCCAAATTGAATTGGCCCTAGAGTGTTTGTTTTTCGGACGGCCCATGTGTAAAACATCGAGGCAGTATGCCTCACCGCTTGGTGTCTGCTCTACAAATTCAAATAGCTTGTCCCGGATGAGGGGAGTTCTTGGCCTTAGTCCCATAGGCTCAGCCAGTGTCGGTGAGGGTCCTCCTCCACTGGATACGTGGATTAAGGATGAATTCCAGCGTCAAAGAGTTTTGCGCCTCTTTCCACTCTCAGACTGTCTTCTGGCCGGTGCACAGATAGTTGGAGAAGAGCTGGTGAAGATACTTCTATGTGACTTACATGAGAGGAATGATCGTGTTCCTATGGACACGTGGAAAGGGCCTAACCGCCCTATTGGACGTTTGATTGACTGCCGGTCGGTTGGGGAGCTGTCACGCGAGGTCTGTGAAAGCAGAGGATTCGGATATCCACACACCTTCGGCAGGGCTGTGGAGATGGTCACGTCCTTCAGTCTCGATCCAGTACGGTGCTTAGAATTTGGGTTGTCTAAGCTCAAGTTTTTCCCCAAAATAAAGTACTAGGACGAGAATCGTAACAAAAAAGCACGGTGGAACTTTAAGGACTATGTAGAGCTGTACCGTCCTACCCAAGTGCCATCAGCTGCATCACGTGCCGCAGCTTGTCTTGGTGACGTATGTGCAAAAATTGAAGAGCTAGACCTGTCGTACTCAAGGAATATGGTGAAATACAGAGAGCATGGTATGCCTTGGATGGAAACCTGCCTCGAGAGGCTGCCAAAGTGCATTCCAAAAGACCTCCAAGCAGAGATGCCGTAAGAGACTGCTGAGTGGACGCTTCAAAGTACCCAAGAGGTCCACTCACCCTGGAGTCGAGAGCACCACCAGATGTGTGCACTCCTGCTCAGTGGCCTGACTGTTGCCGTCTGGTGGAGACCATCTTCATCAGACTTTGCACTGTCCACCCAAGCCCCAAAAGAAAAGGCAAGGGATCCCTGTCGAGATGGTCTCTGATCCTGCAAGACTATCGCAGGATAAGGCAGCTTGTACTGGGCAACAGCTTGGGGATGGGAGGAACATCCATGCAGCTGGTGGAGGTTAACCAGAACACGCTGATTCAGACGGAGCTGTCTGTGCTGCTTCAGGGCATTCAGTTGCCTCAGCCCCTCCCTGAAGCTCATGAACCTCTCCAGGTTGCAAACCTCTACGGACTGGGCTAGAACAACCAGGGGAGCAGCACCAGTACAAGCTACCAGAGAGCACAGCTGGTCAGGCAAAGCAGAGGCAGACTTCTGTTGGGCGACCCCCTCTCAGACCCAAGGCACCAGCGCAGAGTCAGATGTTGCTGACACCATCAGCACCTGGAGCATCACTGCAGATGGTGCCAAATGTACTTATGCCAGCAGCACCAGGTTTCCAGGGTGTGCCATTGTTTCAGGGTGCGCCAATGTTCCAGGGAATGCAACTGATACAGCCACTGTTACAACCAACAGCTGTACAGGGCACCCGCTTACCCGCTGCACCAGCTGCCAATCCAGACGCCATGCCCAAGAGACCCTACAGGAGAACTGTAGAGGCCAACACTTGTAAAAAATGTGGCCAATTCAAAACAAGTGCAACAGGACATAGCCAGTACAGGGGCAGGGTGCACTGGTGTACTGGTGTACTGGTGTGCTGCCCACAGACCGAGACGCTTTCAAAAGAGGAGTGGCTAGAGGAAATGCGGAGAACCTTTTCCAAATAATGTATATAGCATCGTGTATATCATGTGAACAGTTGTTTAAATAGTTCACAATTGGTAATTACTTGTGTAGAATATTATTTAACATTTTAATTTATGTTTTTATATGTTTTTTTAAACGTTATTTAACATTTTATTTCTTGTTTTTTTTTTTTTTTTTTTACATTTTTTTTTTTTTTTTTTTTAAAACATGTTATTTAACATTTTAATATTCATTACTGTTCTGTTGGCATGATTGTAAAATAAAAACAAATTGGCAAGTAATTGCTTTTTGACTTTTACTTTCATATAACACTATTTCATAAGTACACTGCAGCAATATAACATTTGTATATAAACAGATAATTTGTACATTTTGTTATTCTTGTGACAGACATTTTTCAGCCTATTAGTTACTATTTAATGGGTTGCATCTTTGTTTATTGCATAATAATGCAAATAACATTATTTTTCATGAAAGAGTATCAATTAAACACAACAAACAAATTACATATGTATATTTTATTAACACTGGAACAGTATGCATTCAAAAAGAATGCTTATTTAATTAAAAAATAAATATTACAAAACGTTGGCTTTAGCTGGATTCGAACCCTTCTTCCCCACCTTTGTTGGACTATTGTTCCCCAGCTTAGTCACTTCCGGCATCACCGGTTCGGCCATCTTGTCACAGGCAGGCTTAATGTAAGGTGAGTGATCAGCACGCACACAAATCCTCTTATCACGCTGAAATTTTGACGGATTTACAAACAGTTTTTGAGCTGCCAGTGGCAAGAGTGGCAAGATGGCAGTGGCAAGATGGCCAGTGGCAAGTGGTGAGCTGCCAGTGGCAAGATGGCCGCCACGTGCGGACGTCGACCTCCATTGGCCAGCAGCGCGCACGAGACATCTAGCGTTTATATATGATATCTATGATTCTAACTCCTTGACTAATAACCTACCTGAGGCCCTCCTCACTCCCGGGCTACGGCTTCGCAGGACGACTTCCTTTCTGCGCTGGTAGTATTTTGACGCCAAAATAGGTTAAAACAATTTTACAAGTATAAAACAAAAATATAGAGTATTTGGAACAAAATGTATGCCATAAAATAAATAACTGAATTCTTCTTAATTAAAATAAATGCAGTCACTGCAGCTCAACAATAATTAAAACATAAATAATTTAATACAAAAAGAAGTGTAGGCATGTGATCAAAAAAAGAAGGAAACTCCTTTCCTTTCCCCCTGATTCAAGTCATTAAAAGTTCACTGAGAATATCTATACATTACATATGATGTATATTGTGAATCTATTGTTTATTCCCTTTCATGTTTGGTATCATTTTAAATGTCTTCTAAATTGTTAGGAGAATTCTGTTCTCCTTTTTGGGTGGTGTCTCTTCAAGATATCTGATCATTCTCTCCTCTCCTCTCCTAACCCAATCCTAAATACCAAATTCATTTTCGACTTTGACTTTTAGTTTCAAATTTAGACTTTTAGTTTTAGACTTTTAGTTTTAAATCTGACCCAATAATCCCTCCATACTATGCGATATCAGGTCCCTTAATGAATGTACTGTAGAATTGAAATTATGGGAATAAGGATTTTTACATTTGTCCTTAATAAATGTTTTATTAGGGGTAAATAGTTCTCACTTTAGATTAAGTCACACAAAAGTCAAGGCATGCAAGGCAAGTTTATTAATATAGCACATTTCATACACTGGTTATTCAAAGTGATTTACATAAAAAGGATTTAAAAAGAATTATAAACGAATCCCAACAAGTGAATAGGAAATAAGAAGATCATTGATTAAAATTGATTTAAAATGTAATTAAAAGAATAAAAAGAGGACACATAGATGACAGTTAAACCTTAAATTTAAAACCATTTATACATGAGCATTTATTTACTATGATTTAATAACTTCTTAATGTTTTGATGAACATTATCACCTTTAATACATGGTTTAAAATACATCAGATAGCTAATATAATAAAAAAATTAATTAATTACAGTGACAATGAATGAAGAACTCACTGTGTTAACGATACTATTAATAATAAACTATGAATTAACTGATGTGTTTCCATGGAAGGGTGTAAGACACAAAGTAATGGATAAAAAACTTATGATGATCAAAAAGATGAATACAAAATGAATTAATAAAGATTAATATAATTATTTAATGCCGATTATTAACAGTAGGTTATTAATTATGCTGATACAGATAAAGCCCAAAAGTTTTACACAGAAAGCAAATAAAAAAACAAGCTTTTTATGAATTATGCATCAAACTACTTACTTTTATACTTTGTATGTACTGTAATTAAAGCAATGCTTGCAGCAGATATATAATGATTGCTTAAGATGTCAGAGTTAAGGTATTTTCTTGTAGCCGGTGTTTAGGCAGGCGGCAGCGGGACTTCAGTCGGAGTGTCCGGCGTATCGGTAATCTTCAAATCCTTGCAGAACAACACCGGTTCTGATCCGAAACCCAGCTGGTACTGCCACACATACAGACGCTTGTGCGGCTTCAGCAGAAATGACAGTAGCTCTTCCACCACAGTCTCTTCATTCCAGTTTTCCTTCTCAGCGTTCACACTTGCACCTCCGTATTCTGCCGAAAAGGACAGCTGCCACTTTGCAATTAACCCTGTGAGGTCTCCAGATGAGATCGTGGCTGACGTTTCTATCTTCCAGTTGTGTGTGATCTGGGACATCTTCTCCTTATTGTATCCAACCTTTTTAGTAACTTTCTTTTGCCATGTCACTGGTGTGGGACTGTCATTACTAACAGTTTTAATGTTCACCCACTTGCCGAATGCGGGGCCAGTGGTTATGGACAGCCCGCCTGGCAGGAAGTTCAGAACATCGGGGTGAATGGAATAGACAGCAGTGCACTTATCATTGTTGAAGTCGGTCCCTTTATAGTATTCAACTCCCCAATCTGAGGCTGGCTTGAGGAAGTAGTAGTGATATGGCAGACCCCAGTAATAGAGACCATCTCTGCAATTGGGATGCAGGGGAAATTCATCAGAATAGTAGTCAGAAGTCAGGTCTTTTGTTCTTCTGTAAGTGCCCTTCTCCTGGAAGATGATGTAAAACCAGCTAAAAGCTGCCAGGTAATGGTCTCCGCCCCGACAGTTAGGATGAAGTGTGTAGACTGCAGAACTAGTGTCTTCTGTCAGGTCAGTGACTCTGCGGTAGGAATCACCCTTAATGATGTAAAACCAATCATAGTCACCAAAGTAATGGTCTCCATGTTGGCAGGAGGGGTGCAGAGCATGAACACTGAGGTCTAACCCTTGTTTGAAATTACTTGACCTCATATAGCAGCCGAGATCAGAGCGGATGATGAAATAGTTGGTCCTACATCCACAGAAATCAACACCTTTTATTTTGCGCCTGGGAATAATGCCTGCCATTTTGCCTTAACCTGCAACACAGGATAACACATCAATCAATAAATAAATGTTCAGATCGAATGGTTTGTTTTAATCATAATTTTTTTATAGATGGTTTTGAGCTATTTTTCACACTCTTTAAAATAGTCAAAGTCACATGTGAAGATGCACTCCTGTAAACAGTGTAAATATAGTGTAGTGCAGCAGTGTGTATGTACAGTAATAGTTGTGATTTGCTGTTTTCTTTAGCACTTTTATGGAGGCATGTGGGCAGCAATATATAATTTGAAATGTAATTTGTAAAATGACAATGCATTTCTGTATTTAAATTTACAGTTTTTATTCCATATGCAATGTTTTGATAAAAAATATAATTCAAATTCAATAATATAAATTACATTTGCTATTTCCAACACTGCCTTTAACATATAATTTAAACATATATTTTAACATTTTAAAAGTTGCAAAATTCAAATGAAATTGCATTACAGAAATGATTAAATATGTTCAACATGTTCAAGCAAAAATTATCATTTAAAGGTTATTCTTCCTTATTACAATTACAGTCACAGTTAAGACACTTGCGATTACATTTTCATTATATGTCCTGCAATGAATGTAGTAAAATTGAATGGAGAATTAAAAAAATGAAAAAAATAAAAACATACTGATAGAGCAAGCAATAATCTGAGACAGTTGTCTAAGTTTATTTCTGTGAGTAAAGTAAGCTGCTGCAAAGCATTTTCAATTCTCCATTGAGTTTGGCTACATTCATTGCAGGACATATAATGAAAATGTAATCGCAAGTGTCTTAACTGTGACTGTAAATGCAATAAAGAAAAATAACATTTAAGTGATAATTTTTCAAAAATGTTTGCTAAACATATCAAATAATTTCTGTAATACATTTTAATTTAGCAAATAATTCGTTAAAATATATGCTTAAATTATTTGGCAAATGTAGTGTTGGAAATAGCAAAGAATAAATAATATTAATGACACTGAATTATCATTTTGCTCCAAACATGGTAGGCACATGGAAGGCTATGAAAAATGTAGGCTACATTTGATACAGAAATGCATTGACATATACATATTACATTTCAAATGTAATTTTGCTACGGGGTTAATGCGGAGAGTTCAGGAAGTGCCGTACGAGAAAATATAAGTTCTGTGAGTGTAGGCTGTTGCCTTGGCTTCTGGCTTGCTTATTTGGGGACATTTAATATTCAACAATATTATTGATCTGCCTTACTTAAGGTGGACGATGTTTTCTTCTAGAAACAAGCTTTGTTACATTATTTTCCGATACTGCCATTTTTGCCGGATCGGGTATCTCCAAATCCGATATTGTGCATATAGCCTATAGCCTACTATTCTGTGTTATTGTTAAGCCCCACAAAAGGCACACAAACATTATAAAGCACCATAAAGTTTTCGTACACAATATTATAAGTGTTTCTGAAGCCACTAGTATAATGTGAGATAGAAATTAATATTTAAGTCGTTAAATTCAAGATCACGTAAAGTTCCCCTCAGCTGCAGCTGTCAATCATTCGGCATTCAAACAGCGCGTCGCATTCGGTTATGACAGTTAACACGATGAAACTTTCTCCAAGATGATTCAATGTTACTATTATTATACTTGATCTGTAGATAAAGATCTATAGTTTCGCATAAAACAACTTTATCTTGCTGGACTTTATTGCTGTACCTTAATGTTACTTTCTACCGGGTGTCTGTTAGATCACAACACTGGAGTAAAGTCAGAGCACTATTTGTTCTATATGATCATATATTTTTTGTTGTTGTTTTTCTTTATAATGAAGTTGTCTGTATTAAGTAGATTGTTTAACACACAAAATAGTGATTATCAGTTCAACACAGAGTTATATAAATTCTACTTGATTAAAAAAAAAAAAAAACTGTGCTGGTATCAGATCGGTATCGGTCGATACTCAGAATTATTGGTATTGGATCGATTCTGGAAAAAATGGTGTCGGTGCATCCCTAATTATTTTCCTGTTATCTCTGTAAAGCTGATTTGAAACACTCTGTATTGTAAAAAGCGCTGTATAAATAAAGGTGACTTGACTTGTAGGCTGCTGTGCCTGTTAATGTTTGCATTTGTTTGTCTTACAATACTTTATTTGTATTCAATATCGTCTTGTCATTTTAATATTAGGAATAAAATCACTTTCCCAGAAATCCTTTTTCATCTGTACATTATACAGTCTGCCCTCCATACATATGTTAGATGTCCTGTCGACTCCTTGCTTACAAAGTTACACAACAAATACATATCTGTTTAAAAAATATGGTAACAAAATGGCATTTAATATTTCTGAGTACATTTTTTTAAATGAAATATATCATGTAAAAATGGCCTATACCCACGAGCACATGAACACAAATACAGGTCTTCATATGAGCTCCGAACGCTCTTTATTAGAAACACACTCACCTGGACGTGTGTATCAGCACTGGATCTGACGGACAGCTTCAGTCTGAGAGAGAGATATCTGACTGCTGCCTTAAATACAACTCCAGAGAGGCAAACACACCCACGAGCCTCGAGGCAGAACTTACTACAGCTCGGGAGTTTCCGTACAGGTTTCAGCGCACATACTCGAGAACACAGATTATTACTGCGTTATGGCTGTTGTGTTGCTATAAATTAAAAAAACTCTCATAAAGAGACAGACAGCAGTGCAACCTTGTTACCAGATATACACTACACTGTAAATAGTGAACAGTTGGATCAACTTAAAAAAATTACTTCAATTGGTAACACCTAAAGAAATGAAGTTTTCTCAACTTAAATTATCAAGTTTTTCACGATAAAACGTGATCATTTAAGTTGAGAAAACTTAATTTCTTTAGGTGTTACCAATTGAAGTAATTTTTTTAAGTTGATCCAACTGTTCACTTTTTACAGTGTATCCATTATCAATCGCTTTTTTACACTGTAAGTAGCTGATAAATAAGAATCATTCTCGTGTTTCGATGCTTCCCTAGTTATTTTTTTATCAATAAAGTTTTAAGCTACTTGTCCGGTCGGGCAAGTAAAATTCTCTTTCACACTCGTGCCCCTTCAACAAAACAAACACTTGTCCCGGACAATCAAGGTTAATGTCCCAGTTAATGTCAAGCCCTGAAATGCAAAGTTGATCACAAGATAACCGTTGTTAAATGTTGAATTAAAGACTTACAGTGATAAAAAAATAATGGTTAAGCTTATTATTTTACCTTCTCCTTTTTATCCATTTTTGGTCATGGGAAAGACTTAAAGTAGTTGGAGGGTGAGCGGTTGATATTTATATAATATAATAATCATTTAAAATGTTACAAAAGTTAAATAAAAAACATTTCATAATTTTCTGACAAATAATTTTTGATTCTTTATTACTCCTTAAAAATAAGGTGTGTGTGTGTGTGTGTGTTTCAGAATGAGGTGCCAAACATTGCATTACTGGGTTCTGGAGGACAAAGAGCCACGGTGGGCAATAAATGCACAGATTTGAACTTCACGGATCAATAACCAGTGAGCTAAATATTGTTGCTACACAAATAACATTCTTTTAATAATGTTTCATAATTTTCCTCAAAACAAGCTTTCCTTCGCAGTGGACAAAATACATTGATCTTTATATGCGCAGGGACCAGTCAGTAACAGTCAAAAACACACTATAGTTCTGTCACCAAATTCAGTTCACACGTCACTGCTGTCCTGATGCTTATACTACAACACTGATTTTTATGATTTGTTATTATGAAAAATATTCAAAAACTTCACTGTAATTCTCTGTATTGCCAAATTCAGATCACACATCACTGCTGTAATGCTGGTTATACAATTGTATTGCATTTATCCAGACAAAGAGTTGTTACTTGTTAGTTGTTACTACTGCAGGACAGCAGTGATGTTTGATCTGAATTTGGCAATACAGAGAATTACAGTGAAGTTTTTGAATATTTTGTAGTAACACTTTTCGGGGTTTGCACTTTGCAGACGGACCCTTCTCAGCAGCCTGCGCATAGAGATCAATGTGTTTTGTCCACGGCTAAGGAAAGCTCGTTTTGAGGAAAATTAGGTTGTTGCTGCTGGTGTTATATGTGTAGTTACAGTGAGGAAAATAAGTATTTGAACACCCTGCTATTTTGCAAGTTCTCCCACTTAGAAATCATGGAGGGGTCTGAAATTGTCATCGTAGGTGCATGTCCACTGTGAGAGACATAATCTAAAAAAAAAAATCCAGAAATCACAATGTATGATTTTTTAACTATTTATTTGTATGATACAGCTGCAAATAAGTATTTAAGATGACAATTTCAGACCCCTCCATGATTTCCAAGTGGGAGAACTTGCAAAATAGCAGGGTGTTCAAATACTTATTTTCCTCACTGTATATGTGTTAGGTGTTATTTGTGTTGCAACAACGCTTAGTTTGCGAGTTATTGAATGCGGAAATCCGCGAAAGTGCAAATATAAAACCAACTTTACCTAAGTGTCTGACCTCCTCTTGCTGGAGGTTTCATGGCAACAATTCCTGGCCTTCACACTTGTAACATATACATGTTTATCATAGCAAAGCAGAAGTTATATTTGTCTCGGTTGCTTCATATACTCTTCTACCGAAACGCACTTGCGGCTATCAGCAGTTTAGTACTCTCTCTTAAGCAACATGTTATATGTAAAAATCCCTTATCAGCAGTTTTGCAAACTTCATCTCTCTTTAAAAATAAAGGTTCTTAAAAGGTTCTTTGCTGAGGTATATGGTTCCATGAAGAACCTTTAACATCCAAGGAACCTTTCCTTTGCACAAAAGGTTCTTTGTAGCGCCAAAAGGATCTTTAGATTATAAAAGGGTTCTTCACCATCAATCTCATGTGACCTCACATTGTTGGAGTAAATTTATGTTTCCCATACACTGATTTATTTGTGGCGGCCTGCCACAATATCTACAGTGACCGCCACAAATAGATTTGTGCTTCCTATATTAACTAGACTGTGGCGGCCCGAAAATATATTTAAACTTACAATAGTAACATAAAAGGAACCTTTGAGAAGGGCTCTTTGCAGTACAGAAAAAGGTTCTTTATGGCACTAAGAAAAAAATAGGTTCTTCAAGGAACCTTTCAGTGAAACCCCCTTTATGGTTCTTCCTGGCACCTTTATTTTTAAGAGTTATTCGCTGCCTCGATATCGAGTGAAATATCTCCGGCTTGATGGACGATGTTTCTTTGCTCAGTGCACTGTAGTATCTTCACCCACACAGTGAGAAGGACAACAGAATCAAACGTTGTGAAGTACTTCTTGAGCCCATTTGCTTCAGACCTGGCTTCACTGGTTAAATGACATGTGGTCAAGACAGACTTTATTGCCTCAATGACAGAGGGCAAGTGGGATGCCACCACACGATCTCCATCGAGTGTCAGACAGGCGATGTAGAGAGCAGCCTTTCAAGATTGACCACCTCTCTGGACTTGCACTGAAAAAATTGCACAACCGATTGATAGAGCCAAAACATGTCGAGACCTCAGGAGTAGACTCCGCTGCATGCACACCGACCAGATGGAGGCTATGGGAATCACAGGGGGAGAATGCTGCAAGTGGATTGGCTTTTAAAATGTGTGCTTGCAAACCTTTCACCCTCCCTGACATGTTGGCTCCATTACCGTACCCTTGTCCTCTACAGTCTCCTAATGATATATCATCTCAGAGATTTCCCTGCCAGTCTTTTTATGGAAGTCTACAAACTGAATAAACCTCTCAATAGTCTTCCACAAACCATTCTCTTTGTCTTCATACATACATCTCACCATAAGCACATTCTGGTCTGTGTGTGATATATCTGGTGATGAGTAATAGAGAGCATCCCTTCTCTCTGCTAGGATATTTCTGAGGACTCTTCTGCCACAGAGTTCAATGAACTCATTCTGTGTTTCAGCACTTAGATAATGAGCTAATTGCGAGTTGTTTTTTTTTGGTCTCACTTTTTCTAAGTGCTCGTGTAAAAGGGGATCGTAGTGTGATAGCAACTCAAGTGTACCAAGAAAGTTGCCATTAGAGACATCATCTAAATTTGATGTGGTATCACTTTACTTGAAGGGGTGTGCATAAGACTGACATGACAGCGTCATAATCATGACATGACACACGTCATGAATATAAAGGAGGTTTTATGCATGTTTATGACAACAGTCAGTGTTGTGTGTCATTCGCTCAATTTTGACATTTTTAATGCAAAGATGACATTGTGTGAGATTTCTTTGTTATGGCAACTTGACATTACCAAGACAACACAACCTGTCAGAAATATGTCATAAACATGACATAGCAGATTAATTATCAAACTTAAGAAACCACTTAGGCTTTATGGGTTAACATTTCATTAAACTGTCGTGTTGTTGGTTTTGACATTGGCTGTCATGAAGCCATTATAACATTTTAATGACAAATTAAATTTGTACCACTGTAGTTGAGGTCAAGAAATACATTCATGACACAGTTATAATGGCCTCATGACAGCCAATGTTACCTTTGATGTTTTACCCCTGAATGTGAGATTCCTTCAGGCTAAATGAGGGTCACATCCACAAGCCTCTCCAGAACTGCTTAATTTTTTTCTACTTCTTGTTGCAACTCTTTTTGGAGGTGACTGTCAACACCTGTTGCTGCAGTTAAGGAATGTGCATGACTTTTCCATTTCAGGTAACACTGCTTATGTGGGTTGCTTTTCTCATGTTCTGTCAATTTTCTGTACATTTTTCTCCATATAATATTGGCCAGCTTTAATCCATCTTTGCTATTGTAGATGGTTTGGCCAGCTCATGGGAGAACAGAAGGCATGGGATGCAGTAAATTGCTTTACAACTCTTACTGTACATCAGCCGATCTCTTTGGGTTTGTTCACGGCCATTTGCATACTGATGGTATTTTGGAAAGGATTTGCCTTCCATATCTTTCAGCTCCACATCTGATAATTTTGTTGCAGCTGCACAAACCAGTTTGCTAACAATTAAGTCTCTTTGAACATTATTTATAGTTGCAGGCCATAATCCTGGATCTTCTGCCAAAACAGTCTTCTGCTAAAGCATTCTGCTCTGTATTTTCCTTAGCCAAATGCTCATCACGACAACCTTTATCTTTCCTGCTCTTTCCATCCTCCTCTTCCTCTGGATCTTCCTCATCTTCTCTTTCCCCTTCCTTCTGCTCACCCTCAGCTACACATACTCTTCTACAAACATAAACAAACATAACATACAGAATATATATTCTTATTATAATTTTCACAAAAACTATGTCACGTTAGACAATGTGCTCCTCACCTATTCTCTCTTCTTCATTCACATTAGTACAGAAGTTTAATGTTTCTCCCTCTGTGGCTGCCTCTGAAATAGCATATTCATTCAGTTACATATACTGTAGCTGTTTGATTACAGGAATTCAAGGTGTCACCTGTGACACATTTCACAGTTAGTGTTGTCAAGGTGCCAATACCAGTCAAATCTCACAGTTCTCGGTACCAACTGCAATAACAGAACTTTTACAGTTTTTTTCAATCGCTAACCAGTGCTTACCCATACTTCAGATATTTTTTCTAAACTCTTAACACAGACTCACACCTACAAAACACAATTGGTCAAATGGTTAATTGTCTTCTCAAAAACACATTTTGTTAAATATATACTAACTCTTCATTTCAAAACAGAACACATGTTTCTCTGCACACACTAACTTTACCAAAACACTGGAAATCTGACTCAAAATGAAATTATTCTGTCAAAGAATAACACTTGTTTTCACTTCACAAGGTACATGCAGTCAATCAAAGTACAGCAGGTTTCAAAATACTGGCTGTTGTTGACATTACTAAAACTGCATAGACTTTTATGTTTCAGTTTTACAGGTATTTGCATGCAAAACGTGCAATCCACCGTTTTACACTAAATTCTTGGTTGGGAACTGTCCACATGTACAGTACTGTTCACATTCATAAGCATTCCAGGTCATAAACCTTCCACCTTCACATTACATTTTGTCCAGGTTGACGCCTTTTGGCCAGATTGAATCCTGCCTCATCTATGTATATGAATTCATGAGGGGCCTGGTTGGCCTCCAATTCCATAACTCTCAAAACAAAGTTTATGTAAATCATGTCATTTACTGTATACCATACTGTACTGTAACCTATTGCTGTGTAGGTTACCTACTTGCAAAGTGCAAAGCTTATAGAACTGGACATTGAATTGAATATACAGTACACTATACCTGGACATATTGTCGTTGTAGCTCCTTGACTCTCACTGATATATTGTTTTTGAACTGATATCATTGCAGAAGCAGAGGTTTTTATAAACTTTCATATTGTGAAATATTAGTACAATTTGAAATAACGGTAATACTTTAAAATACGGATCCTTCGTTAATGAATAATTACACAGGAACAAATGAGTAACACAATGTTAACAATCTAGTAACTACAGTTAACTAACAAGTAACTCTGATTAACGAATTAGTAAGTAATAGCACACAGATTTAAGTGGTAGTTCACTATTAACTAATCAATAACTACTATTTTTTAATACTTCACAGAGAACTACTGATTTTTTTACAGATTTAAGTGGTAGTTCACTAATAACTAATCAATAACTACTATTTTTCAATACTCCCAGAGAAATAATGAAAAAAATTCACAATTCATGCAAAACTAATTAATAACTAATGCAGGACAAATTACTAGCACTAGATTAACATTACTGCTAGATACTGTACACTAATTATAAATATGTAGTAGCGTAGCAGACTTATGATTTGGGAAAGCTGTCAATAATTAGCCTATGCACTGCTGTCTTTTAGAGAACTATTCATAAACTAAATAATTTTTAAGAATTGTTTTTATTAATGCACTTGTCTGGAACACTTACCCTGTGGCCGACTTTCCGGCATTCCTCTGGACTGGCTTTGAATAACTAGACTCATCATGGTGAGTACTGGAACATACTGAGTCATCAGCCATCCAAATACCAGTTATTTTATTATTTAACCTACCTCTCAAAATTGTTTTTATGTATGTCTCTTTGTTCATATGTATATATATATATTTATATAAATATGTGTGTGTATATATATCCTGTGCAGGGCTTGACATTAACTTTTTTCCTCACTAGCCAATGTGGCTAGTGGTTTTCCAAAGTTACTAGCCACACAGCATTTTTACTAGCCACATTTTTGTTGTTGTGAAATTACCTGATAAAAGTTGACTATGGCGTGCTAAAATTTACTTGAACTAGATTTACAACCCTTTTAAATGTAAAACCATTGTTACATCCACCCAAATCAAGACTACATAAATATATAACAATACAGGTCATTATCATTAGCTCTGATAAGGTTGTGTGTAAAGCTCCTTTTTTAAAATAAAACCATGTATTAGGCCTATGTATTATATGTTGCCACAATTGCTCATACGACATAACTCCAGCAGGGCAGCTAGCTGTCTCTTCGATTCTTTGTTGTCGGTCACTAGCGACAATACTCATTAGGGCTGTCAAAATTGCTCAAAAATGACCTTCCATATTCCCTCTAAAAAAAACACATAGCTTATATTCGAACTATTCGAACATCTGGTTGCACATTTTGTCAATGACGCGTATTACGTCAATAACAGGACAAACTAGAAAAAAAAGTTTGTTGAGACAAACTTTAAGTTGGCTTGAGAAAGCCTGAACAGAGAGTTTGAAGAAGTTTAAAGAAGTTAGAAGTTTAAAGTAGGTTAAAGTTAGATTGATAGATTAGTTAGAAAGAAATAATAGTTGGAAGGAAAGAAAGAAAGATTAGTTAGAAAGAAAGAAAGAAAGAAAGAAAGAAAGAAAGAAAGAAAGAAAGAAAGAAAGAAAGAAAGAAAGAAAGAAAGAAAGATTAGTTAGAAAGAAAGAAAGAAAGAAAGAAAGATTAGTTAGAAAGAAAGAAAGAAAGATTAGTTAGAAAGAAAGAAAGAAAGAAAGAAAGAAAGAAAGAAAGAAAGAAAGAAAGAAAGAAAAAAGATTAGTTAGAAAGAAAGAAAGAAAGAAAGATTAGTTAGAAAGAAAGAAAGAAAGAAAGAAAGATTAATTATAAAGAAAGAAAGAAAGAAAGAAAGAAAGAAAGAAAGAAAGAAAGAAAGAAAGAAAGAAAGAAAAAAGATTAGTTAGAAAGAAAGAAAGAAAGAAAGAAAGAAAGAAAGAAAGAAAGAAAGAAAGAAAGATTAGTTAGAAAGAAAGAAAGAAAGAAAGAAAGATTAGTTAGAAAGAAAGAAAGAAAGAAAGAAAGAAAGAAAGAAAGAAAGAAAAAGAAAGAAAGAAAAAGATTAGTTAGAAAGAAAGAAAGAAAAGTAAGAAACAGAAAGAAAGAAAGAAAAGTAAGAAACAGAAAAAAGAAAGATTAGTTAGAAAGAAAGAAAGAAAGAAAGAAAAAGGATTAATTAGTTAGCAAGAAAGAAAGAAAGAAAGAAAGAAAGAAAGAAAGAAAGAAAGTAAAAAGATTAGTTAGAAAGAAAGAAAGAAAGAAAGAAAGAAAGAAAGAAAGAAGATTAATTAGTTAGAAAGAAAGAAAGAAAGAAAGAAAGAAAGAAAGAAAGAAAGAAAGAAAGAAAAAAGATTAGTTAGAAAGAAAGAAAGAAAAGAAAGAAAAAGAAAAAAGAAAGATTAGTTAGAAAGAAAGAAAGAAAGAAAGAAAGATTAGTTAGAAAGAAAGAAAGAAAAGTAAGAAAAAGAAAGAAAGAAAGAACGATTAGTTAGAAAGAAAGAAAGAAAGAAAAAAGATTAGTTAGAAAGAAAGAAAGAAAAGTAAGAGAAAGAAAGATTAGTTAGAAAGAAAGAAAGTAAAAAGATTAGTTAGAAAGAAAGAAATAAAAGTAAGAGAAAGAAAGAAAGAAAGATTAGTTAGAAAGAAAGAAAGAAAGAAAGAAAAAAGATTAGTTAGAAAGAAAGAAAGAAAAGTAAGAGAAAGAAAGAAAGAAAGATTAGTTAGAAAGAAAGAAAGAAAAAAGATTAGTTAGAAAGAAAGAAAGAAAAGTAAGAGAAAGAAAGATTAGTTAGAAAGAAAGAAAGAAAGTAAAAAGATTAGTTAGAAAGAAAGAAAGAAAAGTAAGAGAAAGAAAGAAAGATTAGTTAGAAAGAAAGAAAGAAAGAAAGAAAGAAAGAAAGAAAGAAAGAAAGAAAGAAAGAAAGAAAAGCAAGAAAAAGAAAAATGAAAGATTAGTTAGAAAGAAAGAAAGAAAAATGATTAGTTAGAAAGAAAGAAAGAAAGGAAAAAGATTAATTAGTTAGAAAGAAAGAAAGAAAGAAAGAAAGAAAGAAAGAAAGAAAGAAAGAAAGAAAGAAAGAAAAAAGATTAGTTAGAAAGAAAGAAAGAAAGAAAGAAAAAAGATTAGTTAGAAAGAAAGAAAGAAAAGTAAGAAAAAGAAAAAGAAAGATTAGTAAGAAAGAAAGAAAGAAAGAAAGAAAGAAAGAAAGAAAAAAGATTAGTTAGAAAGAAAGAAAGAAAAGTAAGAAAAAGAAAGAAAGAAAGAAAGAAAAAAAGAAAGAAAGAAAGAAAGAAAGAAAGAAAGAAAAAAGATTAGTTAGAAAGAAAGAAAGAAAAGTAAGAGAAAGAAAGATTAGTTAGAAAGAAAGAAAGTAAAAAGATTAGTAAGAAAGAAAAAAGATTAATTAGAAAGAAAGAAAGAAAGAAAGAAAGAAAGATTAGTTAGAAAGAAAGAAAAATGATTAGAAAGAAAGAAAGAAAGAAAGAAAGAAAGAAAGAAAGAAAGAAAGAAAGAAAAAGAAAGAAAGAAAAAGATTTGTTAGAAGGAAAGAAAGAAAGAAAGAACGAAAGAAAGATTAGTTAGAAAAAAAGAAAAGTAAGAAAAAGAAAGAAAGAAAGATTAGTTAGAAAGAAAGAAAGAAAGAAAGATTAGTTAGAAAAAAAGAAAAGAAAGAAAAAGAAAGAAAGAAAGAAAGATTAGTTAGAAAAAAAGAAAAGTAAGAAAAAGAAAGAAAGAAAGATTAGTTAGAAAGAAAGAAAGAAAAAAGATTAGTTAGAAAGAAAGAAAGAAAGAAAGAAAAAAGATTAATTAGTTAGAAAGAAAGAAAGAAAGAAAGAAAGATTAGTTAGAAAGAAAGAAAGAAAGAACGAAAGAAAGAAAGAAAGAAAGAAAGAAAGAAAAGTTAGAAAGAAAGAAAGAAAAGTAAGAAAAAGAAAAAAGAAAGATTAGTAAGAAAGAAAGAAAGAAAGAAAGAAAGAAAGTAAAAAGATTAGTTAGAAAGAAAAAAGATTAATTAGTTGGATGGATAGATTAGTAAGAAAGAAAGAAAGATAGATAAGTTAGTTAGTTAGAAAGATAGATAGATTAGTAAGTAAGAAAGAAAGAAAGATAGATATGTTAGTTAGAAAGATGGATAGATTAGTAAGAAAGAAAGAAAGATAGATATGTTAGTTAGAAAGATGGATAGATTAGTAAGAAAGAAAGATAGATATGTTAGTTAGAAATATGGATAGATTAGTAAGTAAGAAAGAAAGAAAGATAGATATGTTAGTTAGAAAGATGGATAGATTAGTAAGAAAGAAAGATAGATATGTTAGTTAGAAATATGGATAGATTAGTAAGTAAGAAAGAAAGAAAGATAGATATGTTAGTTAGAAAGATGGATAGATTAGTAAGAAAGATAGATAAGTTAGTTAGAAAGATAGACTAGTTAAAATGAACGAAAGAAAGATAAATAAGTTAGTTAGAAAGATAAATAAGTTAGTTAGAAAGATAGATAGATTAGTTAAAAAGAAAGAAAGAAAGAAAGAAAGAAAGAAAGAAAGATAAGGTAGTTAGAAAGATAGATATATTAGTAAGAAAGAAAGAAAGGTAGATAAGTTAGTCAGAAAGATAGATAGATTAGTCAAAAAGAAAGAAAGAAAGATAAGTTAGTTAGAAAGATAGATAGATTAGGTAAAAAGAAAGAAAGATAGATAAGTTAAAAAGAAAGAAAGAAAGATAAGTTAGTTAGAAAGATAGATAGATTAGTTAAAAAGAAAGAAAGATAGATAAGTTAGTTAGAAAGAGATAGATTAGTTAAAAAGAAAGATAGATAAGTTAGTTAGAAAGATAGATAGATTAGTTAAAAAGAAAGAAAGAGAGATAAGTTAGTTAGAAAGATAGATTAGTAAGAAAGAAAGATAGATAAGTTAGTTAGAAAGATAGATAGATTAGTTAAAAAGAAATAAAGATAGATTAGTTAGTTAGAAAGATAGATTAGTTAAAAAGAAAGAAAGATAAATTAGTTAGAAAGATAGATGGATTAGCTAGAAAGAAAGAAAGATAGATAAGTTAGTTAGAAAGATATATAGATTAGTTCAAAAGAAAGAAAGAAAGATAGATAGATAGATAAATAGATAGATAGATAGATAGATAGATAGATAAGTTAGTTAGAAAAAGATAGATTAGTTAAAAAGAAAGAAAGATAGATAAGTTAGTTAGAAAGAAAGATAGATTAGTTAAAAAGAAAGAAAGATAGATAAGTTAGAAAGATGGATTAGTTAAAAAGAAAGAAAGATAGATAAGTTAGAAAGATAGATTAGTTAAAAAGAAAGAAAGAAAGATAGATAGATAGATAGATAGATAGATAGATAGATAGATAGATAGATAGATAGATAGATAGATAGATAGATAAGGTAGTTAGAAAGATAGATAGATTAGTTAAAAAGAAAGAAAGAAAGATAGATAAGTTAGTTAGAAAGATAGATAGATTAGTTAAAAAGAAAGAAAGCTAGATAAGTTAGTTAGAAAGATAGATTAGTTAAAAAGAAAGATAGATAAGTTAGTTAGAAAGATAGATAGATTAGTTAAAAAGAAAGAAAGATTGATAAGTTAGTTAGAAAGATAGATAGATTAGTTAAAAAGAAAGAAAGATTGATAAGTTAGTTAGAAAGATAGATAGATTAGTAAGAAAGAAAGATAGATAAGTTAGTTAGAAAGATAGATAGATTAGTAAGAAAGAAAGAAAGATAGATAAATTAGTTAGAAAGATAGATAGATTAGTTAAAAAGAAAGAAAGATTGATAAGTTAGAAAGATAGATAGATTAGTAAGAAAGAAAGAAATATAGATAAGTTAGTTAGAAAGATAGATAGATAAGTAAGAAAGGAAGAAAGATAGATAAGTTTGTTAGAAAGATAGATAGATTAGTTAAAAAGAAAGATAGATAAGTTAGTTAGAAAGATAGATAGATTAGTTAAAAAGAAAGAAAGAGATAAGTAAGTTAGAAAGATAGATAGATTAGTAAGAAAGAAAGAAAGATAGATAAATTAGTTAGAAAGATAGATAGATTAGTTAAAAAGAAAGAAAGATTGATAAGTTAGAAAGATAGATAGATTAGTAAGAAAGAAAGAAATATAGATAAGTTAGTTAGAAAGATAGATAGATAAGTAAGAAAGGAAGAAAGATAGATAAGTTTGTTAGAAAGATAGATAGATTAGTTAAAAAGAAAGATAGATAAGTTAGTTAGAAAGATAGATAGATTAGTTAAAAAGAAAGAAAGAGATAAGTTAGTTAGAAAGATAGATAGATTAGTAAGAAAGAAAGAAAGATAGATAAGTTAGTTAGAAAGATAGATAGATAGATAGATAGATAGATAGATAGATAGATAGATAGATAGATAGATAGATAGATAGATAGATAGATTTAGAATGGTAGTTTAATTGAGTCTAGGGCTTCAGAGAGTTTAAATTTGAGTTTTTGGTTTGTGCACTAATGGGCCACCGTAGTCTTGGCTCAATTTGAGCAGTCTGCAATGAAAGTCAATGGGGTTTTTATGATTTTTAATATTAATTTTTAAGAAAACTGAAAGTCAAATCAGTCTGAAAAGATATAGCACACCAAGTCAGAATAGTCTGAAGGTCTGACCTGAGTTTGGAGTTTGTAGAGTTAAAGCTCTAGGAGGAGTTAGAGTTGATAAATTTTGGGTAAGAAAAAGAATAATAACTAGAAAAAAAAGTTTGTTGAGACAAACTTTAAGTTGGCTTGAGAAAGCCTGAACAGAGAGTTTGAAGAAGTTTAAAGAAGTTAGAAGTTTAAAGTAGGTTAAAGTTAGATTGATAGATTAGTTAGAAAGAAATAATAGTTGGAAGGAAAGAAAGAAAGATTAGTTAGAAAGAAAGAAAGAAAGAAAGAAAGAAAGAAAGAAAGAAAGATTAGTTAGAAAGAAAGAAAGAAAGAAAGATTAGTTAGAAAGAAAGAAAGAAAGAAAGAAAGAAAGAAAGAAAGAAAGAAAGAAAGAAAGAAAAAAGATTAGTTAGAAAGAAAGAAAGAAAGAAAGATTAGTTAGAAAGAAAGAAAGAAAGAAAGAAAGATTAATTATAAAGAAAGAAAGAAAGAAAGAAAGAAAGAAAGAAAGAAAGAAAGAAAGAAAGAAAGAAAGAAAGAAAGAAAAAAGATTAGTTAGAAAGAAAGAAAGAAAGAAAGAAAGAAAGAAAGAAAGAAAGAAAGAAAGATTAGTTAGAAAGAAAGAAAGAAAGAAAGATTAGTTAGAAAGAAAGAAAGAAAGAAAGAAAGAAAGAAAGAAAGAAAGAAAGAAAGAAAGAAAGAAAGAAAGAAAGAAAGAAAAAGAAAGAAAGAAAAAGATTAGTTAGAAAGAAAGAAAGAAAAGTAAGAAACAGAAAGAAAGAAAGAAAAGTAAGAAACAGAAAAAAGAAAGATTAGTTAGAAAGAAAGAAAGAAAGAAAGAAAAAGGATTAATTAGTTAGCAAGAAAGAAAGAAAGAAAGAAAGAAAGAAAGAAAGAAAGAAAGTAAAAAGATTAGTTAGAAAGAAAGAAAGAAAGAAAGAAAGAAAGAAAGAAAGAAGATTAATTAGTTAGAAAGAAAGAAAGAAAGAAAGAAAGAAAGAAAGAAAGAAAAAAGATTAGTTAGAAAGAAAGAAAGAAAAGAAAGAAAAAGAAAAAAGAAAGATTAGTTAGAAAGAAAGAAAGAAAGAAAGAAAGATTAGTTAGAAAGAAAGAAAGAAAAGTAAGAAAAAGAAAGAAAGAAAGAACGATTAGTTAGAAAGAAAGAAAGAAAGAAAAAAGATTAGTTAGAAAGAAAGAAAGAAAAGTAAGAGAAAGAAAGATTAGTTAGAAAGAAAGAAAGTAAAAAGATTAGTTAGAAAGAAAGAAATAAAAGTAAGAGAAAGAAAGAAAGAAAGATTAGTTAGAAAGAAAGAAAGAAAGAAAGAAAAAAGATTAGTTAGAAAGAAAGAAAGAAAAGTAAGAGAAAGAAAGAAAGAAAGATTAGTTAGAAAGAAAGAAAGAAAAAAGATTAGTTAGAAAGAAAGAAAGAAAAGTAAGAGAAAGAAAGATTAGTTAGAAAGAAAGAAAGAAAGTAAAAAGATTAGTTAGAAAGAAAGAAAGAAAAGTAAGAGAAAGAAAGAAAGATTAGTTAGAAAGAAAGAAAGAAAGAAAGAAAGAAAGAAAGAAAGAAAGAAAGAAAAGCAAGAAAAAGAAAAATGAAAGATTAGTTAGAAAGAAAGAAAGAAAAATGATTAGTTAGAAAGAAAGAAAGAAAGGAAAAAGATTAATTAGTTAGAAAGAAAGAAAGAAAGAAAGAAAGAAAGAAAGAAAGAAAGAAAGAAAAAAGATTAGTTAGAAAGAAAGAAAGAAAAGTAAGAAAAAGAAAGAAAGAAAGATTAGTTAGAAAGAAAGAAAGAAAGAAAGAAAGAAAGAAAGAAAGAAAGAAAGAAAGAAAGAAAGAAAAAAGATTAGTTAGAAAGAAAGAAAGAAAAGTAAGAAAAAGAAAAAGAAAGATTAGTAAGAAAGAAAGAAAGAAAGAAAGAAAGAAAGAAAGAAAGAAAGAAAAAAGATTAGTTAGAAAGAAAGAAAGAAAAGTAAGAAAAAGAAAGAAAGAAAGAAAGAAAAAAAGAAAGAAAGAAAGAAAGAAAGAAAGAAAAAAGATTAGTTAGAAAGAAAGAAAGAAAAGTAAGAGAAAGAAAGATTAGTTAGAAAGAAAGAAAGTAAAAAGATTAGTAAGAAAGAAAAAAGATTAATTAGAAAGAAAGAAAGAAAGAAAGAAAGAAAGATTAGTTAGAAAGAAAGAAAAATGATTAGAAAGAAAGAAAGAAAGAAAGAAAGAAAGAAAGAAAGAAAGAAAGAAAGAAAGAAAGAAAAAGAAAGAAAGAAAAAGATTTGTTAGAAGGAAAGAAAGAAAGAAAGAACGAAAGAAAGATTAGTTAGAAAAAAAGAAAAGTAAGAAAAAGAAAGAAAGAAAGATTAGTTAGAAAGAAAGAAAGAAAGAAAGATTAGTTAGAAAAAAAGAAAAGAAAGAAAAAGAAAGAAAGAAAGAAAGATTAGTTAGAAAAAAAGAAAAGTAAGAAAAAGAAAGAAAGAAAGATTAGTTAGAAAGAAAGAAAGAAAAAAGATTAGTTAGAAAGAAAGAAAGAAAGAAAGAAAGAAAGAAAAAAGATTAATTAGTTAGAAAGAAAGAAAGAAAGAAAGAAAGATTAGTTAGAAAGAAAGAAAGAAAGAAAGAACGAAAGAAAGAAAGAAAGAAAGAAAGAAAGAAAAGTTAGAAAGAAAGAAAGAAAAGTAAGAAAAAGAAAAAAGAAAGATTAGTAAGAAAGAAAGAAAGAAAGAAAGAAAGAAAGTAAAAAGATTAGTTAGAAAGAAAAAAGATTAATTAATTGGATGGATAGATTAGTAAGAAAGAAAGAAAGATAGATAAGTTAGTTAGTTAGAAAGATAGATAGATTAGTAAGTAAGAAAGAAAGAAAGATAGATATGTTAGTTAGAAAGATGGATAGATTAGTAAGAAAGAAAGAAAGATAGATATGTTAGTTAGAAAGATGGATAGATTAGTAAGAAAGAAAGATAGATATGTTAGTTAGAAATATGGATAGATTAGTAAGTAAGAAAGAAACAAAGATAGATATGTTAGTTAGAAAGATGGATAGATTAGTAAGAAAGAAAGATAGATATGTTAGTTAGAAATATGGATAGATTAGTAAGTAAGAAAGAAAGAAAGATAGATATGTTAGTTAGAAAGATGGATAGATTAGTAAGAAAGATAGATAAGTTAGTTAGAAAGATAGACTAGTTAAAATGAACGAAAGAAAGATAAATAAGTTAGTTAGAAAGATAAATAAGTTAGTTAGAAAGATAGATAGATTAGTTAAAAAGAAAGAAAGAAAGAAAGAAAGAAAGATAAGGTAGTTAGAAAGATAGATATATTAGTAAGAAAGAAAGAAAGGTAGATAAGTTAGTCAGAAAGATAGATAGATTAGTCAAAAAGAAAGAAAGAAAGATAAGTTAGTTAGAAAGATAGATAGATTAGGTAAAAAGAAAGAAAGATAGATAAGTTAAAAAGAAAGAAAGAAAGATAAGTTAGTTAGTTAGAAAGATAGATAGATTAGTTAAAAAGAAAGAAAGATAGATAAGTTAGTTAGAAAGAGATAGATTAGTTAAAAAGAAAGATAGATAAGTTAGTTAGAAAGATAGATAGATTAGTTAAAAAGAAAGAAAGAGAGATAAGTTAGTTAGAAAGATAGATTAGTAAGAAAGAAAGATAGATAAGTTAGTTAGAAAGATAGATAGATTAGTTAAAAAGAAATAAAGATAGATTAGTTAGTTAGAAAGATAGATTAGTTAAAAAGAAAGAAAGATAAATTAGTTAGAAAGATAGATGGATTAGCTAGAAAGAAAGAAAGATAGATAAGTTAGTTAGAAAGATATATAGATTAGTTCAAAAGAAAGAAAGAAAGATAGATAGATAGATAGATAGATAGATAGATAGATAGATAGATAGATAGATAGATAGATAGATAGATAGATAAGTTAGTTAGAAAAAGATAGATTAGTTAAAAAGAAAGAAAGATAGATAAGTTAGTTAGAAAGAAAGATAGATTAGTTAAAAAGAAAGAAAGATAGATAAGTTAGAAAGATGGATTAGTTAAAAAGAAAGAAAGATAGATAAGTTAGAAAGATAGATTAGTTAAAAAGAAAGAAAGATAGATAGATAGATAGATAGATAGATAGATAGATAGATAGATAGATAGATAGATAGATAGATAAGGTAGTTAGAAAGATAGATAGATTAGTTAAAAAGAAAGAAAGAAAGATAGATAAGTTAGTTAGAAAGATAGATAGATTAGTTAAAAAGAAAGAAAGCTAGATAAGTTAGTTAGAAAGATAGATTAGTTAAAAAGAAAGATAGATAAGTTAGTTAGAAAGATAGATAGATTAGTTAAAAAGAAAGAAAGATTGATAAGTTAGTTAGAAAGATAGATAGATTAGTTAAAAAGAAAGAAAGATTGATAAGTTAGTTAGAAAGATAGATAGATTAGTAAGAAAGAAAGATAGATAAGTTAGTTAGAAAGATAGATAGATTAGTAAGAAAGAAAGAAAGATAGATAAATTAGTTAGAAAGATAGATAGATTAGTTAAAAAGAAAGAAAGATTGATAAGTTAGAAAGATAGATAGATTAGTAAGAAAGAAAGAAATATAGATAAGTTAGTTAGAAAGATAGATAGATAAGTAAGAAAGGAAGAAAGATAGATAAGTTAGTTAGAAAGATAGATAGATTAGTTAAAAAGAAAGATAGATAAGTTAGTTAGAAAGATAGATAGATTAGTTAAAAAGAAAGAAAGAGATAAGTTAGTTAGAAAGATAGATAGATTAGTAAGAAAGAAAGAAAGATAGATAAATTAGTTAGAAAGATAGATAGATTAGTTAAAAAGAAAGAAAGATTGATAAGTTAGAAAGATAGATAGATTAGTAAGAAAGAAAGAAATATAGATAAGTTAGTTAGAAAGATAGATAGATAAGTAAGAAAGGAAGAAAGATAGATAAGTTTGTTAGAAAGATAGATAGATTAGTTAAAAAGAAAGATAGATAAGTTAGTTAGAAAGATAGATAGATTAGTTAAAAAGAAAGAAAGAGATAAGTTAGTTAGAAAGATAGATAGATTAGTAAGAAAGAAAGAAAGATAGATAAGTTAGTTAGAAAGATAGATAGATAGATAGATAGATAGATAGATAGATAGATAGATAGATAGATAGATAGATAGATAGATTTAGAATGGTAGTTTAATTGAGTCTAGGGCTTCAGAGAGTTTAAATTTGAGTTTTTGGTTTGTGCACTAATGGGCCACCGTAGTCTTGGCTCAATTTGAGCAGTCTGCAATGAAAGTCAATGGGGTTTTTATGATTTTTAATATTAATTTTTAAGAAAACTGAAAGTCAAATCAGTCTGAAAAGATATAGCACACCAAGTCAGAATAGTCTGAAGGTCTGACCTGAGTTTGGAGTTTGTAGAGTTAAAGCTCTAGGAGGAGTTAGAGTTGATAAATTTTGGGTAAGAAAAAGAATAATAATAAGTTTAAATAGGATTTCAGTAAGTTGGCTTTCCCAAGCCAACTTAATAAGTTTAAATAGGATTTCAGTAAGTTGGCTTTCCCAAGCCAACTTAATTAATACAAAGAGACATACCTACTTGTATAGGTAGTTTATTTAAGTTTAAACATATTTGACAACGTATTACCTACACGAAAACAAGTAAATCAACTAATGGCCAAGACCGCAGACCTCACTCACTCTCGCTCGCTCACTCGCAGGCACTCTTTCTCTCTCTGGCCCTCACCCTCAGCACCAAACGCGAATAGAGCGTCTGGCGCGAGTGTAAAGACGCGTTTACGCGCGTCTGGAGGTCTTGCGGCATGAATGAGGCGTCACGCGCTCTGTGCAGTTTAAATGAACAACAACAATAAGCAAATGTTGAGTGCTGATCAAGAGTTTTGTGCAAGCAATTTAAGGTCGCGACTCTTATATAGCAGGCTTCATTCGGTGATTGAAACAAATATTATTAACATTAATTGAAGTTTTACAGTATATAGAACCGACATTGAACGCTCCGAGTGAGCTGTGCTGTGGTAAACATGGAACTTTACCTTGACATGAAACGGTAAATAATCAAACCAGTGGAAGCCTGCAGTGCATGAAACTGCTGTATCTGACCTACCTTATTCATGCGATATCTATTCAGTCAGTACAGTAGCCTACACTTCAGAAATGTTTCTGTTTAACGTTAAATAAAATGATCCCTCAGGCAGCGCGCCCACTCGCAAAGCAGACAGCCGCGCCTCTGCTACCGCGGGCGTTTTTCCACATTCGAATATTAATTTTCACCTTCGAAATTCTGTTTTTTAAAACTATTCGAATATATATTCTAATTTAGAATATTCATTGACAGCCCTAATACTCATGGGATTTGTAGTGTCGTAGTGTCACACTTATTTCAGATGCCTTTTGAAAAGACTACAATTATTCAACCCGCCAAAGTGGCTAGTTGGAGTGACTGCGTAACCCGCCACGAGCAAAATCCACCCGCGTTTGGCGGGTTGGCGGGTGTTAATGTCAAGCCCTGATCCTGTGAATGATTAGATGATTCTACCCTTTCGGGTTGGCTCTTCATTAGTAACTACAGCATGGAATCATGATAACTAGTAATGACTCAAGTGTTAATGCATACTTTTATAGGACTTACAAATTATTTGGATCCGTATTCTAAAGTGAAGATCATGTTAACTAACTAGTAATGACTCAAGTGTTAATGCATACTTTTATAGGACTTACAAATTATTTGGATCCGTATTCTAAAGTGAAGATCATGTTAACTAACTAGTAATGACTCAAGTGTTACTACATACCTCTATAGGAACTACTAATTATTTGGATCCGTATTCTAAAGTGAAGATCATGTTAACTAACTAGTAATGACTCAAGTGTCTCAAATGACTCAAGCTATAATAAAATAACTGGTATTTGGATGGCTGATGACTCAGTATGTTCCAGTACTCACCATGATGAGTCTAGTTATTCAAAGCCAGTCCAGAGGAATGCCGGAAAGTCGGCCACAGGGTAAGTGTTCCAGACAAGTGCATTTATAAAAACAATTCTTAAAAATTATTTAGTTTATGAATAGTTCTCTAAAAGACAGCAGTGCATAGGCTAATTATTGACAGCTTTCCCAAATCATAAGTCTGCTACGCTACTACATATTTATAATTAGTGTACAGTATCTAGCAGTAATGTTAATCTAGTGCTAGTAATTTGTCCTGCATTAGTTATTAATTAGTTTTGCATGAATTGTGAATTTTTTTCATTATTTCTCTGGGAGTATTGAAAAATAGTAGTTATTGATTAGTTATTAGTGAACTACCACTTAAATCTGTAAAAAAATTCAGTAGTTCTCTGGGAAGTATTAAAAAATAGTAGTTATTGATTAGTTAATAGTGAACTACCACTTAAATCTGTGTGCTTACTTACTAATTCGTTAATCAGAGTTACTTGTTAGTTAACTGTAGTTACTAGATTGTTAATATTGTGTTACTCATTTGTTCCTGTGTAGTTATTCATTAACGAAGGATCCGTATTTTAAAGTGTTACCGCTTTTTTTGCTGTTTTTGACCATAGATGGTCAAGATGTTGTAAAATATAACAAATAACAATTTCCCTGGGTCAGAATTGTATGGAAAATGTGTCCATGTGTCTCTGTGAGTTGTTTACATCAAAAGTTATGGCACTTTATATCACATTAGATTTTTCGGGTTTGGTGCAAAGGGTTAAAAATAAAGCATTTTGGACATTATTTCAGCTTGGTACCCAATTTAATCTTAAAATAGACACTTGAATGATAAAGAAATAACAGGTTGTGAAAAAAAAAATCACCCTATGCGCTTGAGAAAACGAAAATATAGTTGATCCTCTACACACCATTTTTTGCTATTTTTGTCCAGAAATAGGGTCAATATGTTGTCAAATGTCAAAAATAACCATTACATTAAATTCCTGGGGTCAAAATTGTATGGGAAAATGTGTTCATTTGTCTCTGTATGTTGTTTACTTAAAATGTTATGCCACTTTCTATATATTTACTGGTCGGTTGCAGCAAAGGGTTAAAAATGAAGCCTTTGGGACATTATTTCAGCTTGGTACCTGGCAGATTCTGAAAATAGACACTTTAAGGATTTAAAAACATCAGGTGGCATAAAAAATGCCGGGGGGTGCGCGTGGACCCCTATTTCCATCTAGACGAATAGGCGTTAATTTTTCTCAAGAAAAAAACAACTCACCTAATGCTGTAAACATACAGAGAGCCCTATCAGCTGGCAGTATTATTTAAGATTAAAAATAACTCAAATTTAATATAAAGCGTTTTTATTTATTTAATGATATAAATAAAAATATAATAAATAATACACATATTTAGCAAAATACTCTCTATAGCTCTTTTTTTTCTAGCCAACTAACATGGTCATTAAATGGCTTTCCTGAGTTAGCCTAATAAAATGTTATGCAACATAGCCTATTTGTTCAGCTGTTTTATTGACCCCTTTGTTTGATTGATTGGTCGATATTATATATGAGGAATATACATTTCGGTAGCTTGTACTGTATCTTTCAACAGTGTTCATTCGAGTTTATTTACTATTAGCTAGTAGAGATGATCGGGTCACGAGCCGCTAGGGATCTGTCACGTCACATTTACAAGCGCCAAAACGGTATTTATTGTTTGAATTTCGTAATACAATTGACAGAATCTGAGAGCTGATATTTTTTATATCACAACTAACCTGCTCAGTCTAGTCTGTCGGTCTCCGTGTCCTCTTTGCTTCGCGATTTTTCTGTGCGTGAGAAAATGGATGTGTGGCGTGAGAGCGTGTGAAAAGTGTAAATTGCGTGAGTCTCACGGTGAATGCCTGAGAGTTGGCAGCACTGTATCAGATGTGTTGGACTTTCTAGATGTGCGTGACCCTGAAGTGCTGTGTGTTCGTAAATCGATTGGCTGGTCGCTGTTGGAGACTCGCCAAGATATTGCAGTGTTGTAGAGTGTGCTTCAACACCGACTGCTGCAGTATTAGGGTGGGGCACACCAACTATAGCTTATCTTATCTATCTCTGTATCTATAAATTGTATTAACAAAAAGTAGTTTGGGACTGCTATTTAATAGCTTAACCTCTACAGTTTATTTATCAGTATTTGTCATATTCTTACACTTAATGTGTAAGTTAAGTAAAGGGGACGTCAAGGGGACGTTCACGTACGTCTAGTAGGTCCAACACATCTGATAGTTTTAAACTGTGTAAAAATAAACAAATGATAACCAGGATAACAGCCAAAATCTGTGTTTTCAGTTGAAACACTGTGTTATTATACCGGTCACGTGAACAAATGTACACCTCTTAAATATATATTATTCTCATTGTTTTCTGCCTTAAATTATTACATTGTTTAAATTAATATTTGTTTTAGCTAACTGGGATTTGTATATGTATCTTAGACAGTAGACCTCTGATAACAGATCACTCTAAATTGTAATGTGGACTCATGCACATTCTGTAAAGCTGTTTTGATGTATTGTGAAAAGTGCTATACAAATAAATGTGAATTGAACTGAATGCAGGAGTAGAATTCTGAAAATATAGTATGCCCTTTTACAGAATATATGTACAATATGATAGTTCTATTAGTTAATTAAGGTGTTTTACTTACT
Organism: Rutilus rutilus; assembly: GCA_021464565.1. Lineage (NCBI taxonomy): Eukaryota > Metazoa > Chordata > Actinopteri > Cypriniformes > Leuciscidae > Rutilus > Rutilus rutilus. Next base: position 41,027,955 of record JAJAQA010000011.1, on the reverse strand, counting down.
TCTTTTTGTAGTAGTCTGAGGAAGACTATAGGTGTGTTGGACATCAGCTGGATGTTGTGTATTCGTTCACCCACCGAACCGACCGAAGTGAATATCCCACATCTGCAGTGACTGACAGCCGCACTACTCCTCAGACAGGAGATTCATCCGCGCTCGCGTTAAAGGAGCCGATGCACAACCCTCGTAAAGATGATGATTCCACTAATAACTGCAATTGCAGGTTTCAAACAGAGATGGCGACAGAGAGGCTACATTTACACACCGCCTGATTAAAATGAGCCCCACCATTAGACCTAGCAACAACTTTAAACATGAACACATTACTCACTAAATATAATCCAGTAATATAATCTGAAATGTGCCATTCCCCCAGAAAACACATTTCTGTTATCATACTAATCTCATTCATAGCATTCCACACATATATGATTTTCTTTCTTCTGTGGAACATAAAGGTTATTTAGAGACTTATTATTTAAGACTTTTCCATGTCCCTCAACAATATGATTTTTGGCTTCCTTATCATAAACACAATGGCTCATTTCACTGATTTACTTAAGTAAACTCAACACCAGTAATATTTATTATACATATAACATATTTAGCCTACACTGTAAAAAGTGATTGTTGTGTAGTCCCGTAAATCAAGAGATCAGATTCAGGAAACTCACATGTCTCTTTACTAGCATTACATGTTCTCTTCCCCTCTTACACACACACCAGTTCCCCACATAATACACCAACTCCCCCTAGTGGACATTTACCAATCAACTTTATTAAGTGAACACAACATCTTCCCAAGACTTCATTGATTACATCCGTACTGCAGCTTCACTGAACATTACCAAAGATACAAAACAGTATATCAGTTCATTCAAAGGTTTCCTGATTTGATTTATTTTTCAGTGACGTTTCACCAAATGCAGAACAATGCTCTAATAACCAAGCATGTTTAAAATGAACATTATGTAACACTTTACAATAAGGTACATTAGTTAGCATGAGTTAATTTATTAACTAACATGAAGTCAAGTCAAGTCACCTTCATTTATATAGCACCTTTAACAATATACAGTAGATTGTTTCAAAGCAGCTTTTTAATAGGAAAGTATCAGAGATTGTTTTGGCTTTACAGCAGCTCTAGAATAAAGTTATTGTATAAAAGGCTCCTGGAGAAAAGAAGACTTCTATTGTGGGACTTTTATTTTGATAGTTACTGTAGAGTGTGATTCCCGATGCTTCCAGTAGGAGGCATTATAGTTATAGTTTGCTGCCTGTTGGGTCTTTAAAGTCTGCGTTCCAGTCCAACATTGTCATGCCCTTCACTCGCTAAATTCCCTCCCTCTTCACTTGGATGTACGTCACTTCTTACGCTGCATGAGAGCCCACTACTGGTGGAACCTTTGCACTAGGCTGAACTGGAACGTGCTGAGCCCTTGATCACTTGATATCCACTATGGGGTTGATTTATTATTTATATTTTCCCTTATGAAATTGTTTAATGCAGCATTCTACATGTATATAGGTGTGTTTGAGTTTAATTGGTTTTTTTTAAATAATTAATATATCATAGAGCTGTTTGTGGTGGGGTAACTTAAACGCAATATGTGTTGACGTCACAATCGTGTTGCATTGTGGGATATGGCACTGCCTGAAGTGTATATATGAAGTAGACTCGCTCCCTCGGTCACAATCGAGGGTCTGTCCATATAAACTTCCCTTGTCCACTTCACAAAGAGGAACACACTTCAAAATGGCGGCAGGGATTCCCCCGAGGGGAAGTGCTTAGAGAAGTTCGCAAGTTTGTGTCTAAAAGTGGAGTGGATGCCATTTTATTTGAGAATTCATGTTTTCTCCTGTGTTATATGAGAGATATCTCTGTGTAAACTTCAAAAACGTGAATCAGTGAGAACGCTGACGGCGTGCACATGCATAATACATGTTGTTCAGTCTGTAGGTGTGTGTGTTAGAATATATATGTGCGCAGGAGCGTAGTCTTTCTTTGACATCGCCAAACTTTACTTTAGTCGTTTCCGCGGATCCATGTGAACTGGAATCATTTTGACAACGTTTTATCTGTACAGTCAGAGGCAGAGGTAAGGAGTCCTTCACAGGGGAGAGACTAGAGGACACTTCAGGACTGCGCTGTCGTCGTGTGTGTGTGTGTGTGTGTCCAGGCGCAGGTCCTTCATCAGGTCTGGAGTGTGTGTGTGTGTGTGTGTGTGTGTGTGTGTGTGTGTGTCCAGGCACAGGTCCTTCATCAGGTCTGGAGTGTGTGTGTGTGTGTGTGTGTGTGTGTGTGTGTGTGTGTGTGTGCCCTTGTTTATATTACATTGTGGGGACCAAATGTCCCCATAAGAATAGTAAAACCTGAGATCACCTACATTGTGGGGACCAGCCAGCGGTCCCCACTTTTCAAAAGGCTTATAAATCACACAGGATGAGTTATTTTGAGAAAGTAAAAATGCAGAATGTTTCCTGTGATGGGTAGGGTTAGGGGTAGGGTTAGTGTGTGTGTGTGATGGGTAGGTTTAGGGGTAGAGTTAGTGTGTGTGTGTGTGATGGGTAGGGTTAGTGTAAGGGGACAGAATATACAGTTTGTACGGTATAAAAACCATTACGTCTATGGAGAGTCCCCACAAAGATAGTGAACCAGACATGCGTGTGTGTGTGTCCAGGCGCAGGTCCTTCATCAGGTCTGGAGTGTGTGTGTGTGTGTGTGTGTGTCCAGGCGCAGGTCCTTCATCAGGTCTGGAGTGTGTGTGTGTGTGTGTGTGTGTGTGTGTGTGTGTGTGTGTGGGTGTGTGTGTGTGTCCAGGCGCAGGTCCTTCATCAGGTCTGGAGTGTGTGTGTGTGTGTGTGTGTGTGTGTGTGTGTGTGTGTGTGTGTGTGTGTGTGTGTCCAGGCGCAGGTCCTTCATCAGGTCTGGAGTGTGTGTGTGTGTGTGTGTGTGTGTGTGTGTCCAGGCGCAGGTCCTTCATCAGGTCTGGAGTGTGTGTGTGTGTGTGTGTGTGTGTGTGTGTGTGTGTGTGTCCAGGCGCAGGTCCTTCATCAGGTCTGGAGTGTGTGTGTGTGTGTGTCCAGGCGCAGGTCCTTCATCAGGTCTGGAGTGTGTGTGTGTGTGTGTGTGTGTCCAGGCGCAGGTCCTTCATCAGGTCTGGAGTGTGTGTGTGTGTGTGTGTCCAGGCGCAGGTCCTTCATCAGGTCTGGAGTGTGTGTGTGTGTGTGTGTGTGTCCAGGCGCAGGTCCTTCATCAGGTCTGGAGTGTGTGTGTGTGTGTGTGTGTCCAGGCGCAGGTCCTTCATCAGGTCTGGAGTGTGTGTGTGTGTGTGTGTGTGTGTGTGTGTGTGTGTGTGTGTGTGTGTGTGTGTGTGTGTGTGTGTGTGTGTGTGTGTCCAGGCGCAGGTCCTTCATCAGGTCTGGAGTGTGTGTGTGTGTGTGTCCAGGCGCAGGTCCTTCATCAGGTCTGGAGTGTGTGTGTGTGTGTGTGTGTGTGTGTGTGTGTGTGTGTGTGTGTGTGTGTGTGTGTGTGTGTGTGTGTGTGTCCAGGCGCAGGTCCTTCATCCGGTCTGGAGTGTGTGTGTGTGTGTGTGTGTGTCCAGGCGCAGGTCCTTCATCAGGTCTGGATCCAGCCGACTGCAGTAAACCTCGGGATAAGCAGAGTGACTAAAATTAGCGTAGACGCCATTCTTCTTATTATGTAGCGAGTACATCAGGATTTATGGGAAGTGTTCCCGGTTCCGACTGACGTAGAAGTAACTAAGAGCAATCCATTTGTTACTGTATTTGTTAATCTTTGTTAATGTTAGTTAATAAAAATACAGCTGTTCATTGTTTGTTCATGTTAGTTCACAGTGCATTAACTAATGTTAAAGGGGTCATATAATGGTACATGCACTTTTACAAGTTGATTGTACTGAAGTGTGTGTTGGCAGTGCCTGTACACAACCATCATAAAATGATAAAAATCCATCCAGTGTTTTTTTTTTAATCTCCTTATATGTTTGACCCCCTCTGAAATCAAGCCGTTCGATTTTGTGACGTCACTAAATCGACGCCCCTCCCACGATTGGTGAGTGACAGCAGCATTTCAACACAGACGAGCGAGCTGTCTGTCATCATAGTCCGCGCGTCATTGTTGATACCCTCACTGGAGCGCTGTCTATGAGAATGGCGTCTGCGATTGTTCTTCGGTGTAATAAGGAACACAGCAGTCATGTTGATGTTCCTAAATCCGAACTGTTGAAGACGCAGTGGCCGAGTTTTGTTTTTGAAGGGATAGGCCTTCCCCTAGCCTGGCAAGCCAGACGTACATCAAGATGTTTAGTCTGGCAACTCACCATAGACACGGCTCAATCCGAGGGGGGGGGATAAACGGCTGTCTTTCAAATTCCCTCTGCACACAATAGGACAGCGCTTCAACCAACCAGAGCGTTTTCCCAACAGCGGAGCTTAGTTGATAGATTCAACTTTTAAATCTGGCCGACAAAACTACGAACACATCTTCCTTTTTTTAAGAATGACTTAAGTGCCGTTCTTTGTTCTTTTCTCAAAGAAAAACTTAACTCCAACTCCTCCAGAGTTGCGGCCAAAGCCGATTCGAAAGACCGTTGTTCTCCATCCGCAGCAGCCATTCTTTGTTTTCAAGTGGCAGGTAACCGTCGCAACTCTGTCGTCATATGTTAAGCCCGCCCCCGCCTACTCTATACACGACGTGATTGGCCTGACCCAATTTAGGTTTTTGCAGCAAAAAGGTCTATTGAGAGTGTCTAGACCCACCCTGGCTGCAAAATAATTTTGCTGCCGCTAGGGTGCGTCTAGATTTCTAGGCTAGCCTTCCCCACGATCGTCCATGCTTTCATGTTTGCGCGAATCATTTCACACCAGACAGCTTTACAAACGAGAAAAAACGGATCGGTACCAACGTGTTCCCGCTGAACCTCCAGAAGTGAGTGTAATGTTTTATTAACCTTTATATTAATATTTATATTAATCTTTGCAAATTTGCAAACCTTGCTGCACGCTTCACGATGAATGCATCTAAGGTTTACACTCAGGGTACATTACGGCATGTTTTCTATGTACGACGTTCTCAATATAATTCATAATCTCACGTTTATAATGAACACCGCGTTATGGTTATTGTGTTATTATTTCAAACAGTGTACACACAGAACAGAGGGGCGGGGGGAGCAAAGCTCATTATCATTTAAAGACACATGCACTTAAACGGCGTGCTGAAAACAGAGCTGTTGTTGACCAGGTAAAATTAGTGTTTTCTTACAATACTAATGAGAATTTTTAATTAAAGTATATTACAAACTTTTAATTTAAACCCTAAAGAATCATATTAGCTTGTACAAAAATGGCATTATATGACCCCTTTAACAAGATTTTAAAAAAGTATTAATAAATGTTGAAGTTAACATTAACAGAGATTAATAAATGCTGTATACGTTCATTTCATTATTAGTTCATGTTAACTAATGTAGTTAACTAATGTTAACTAACAAACCTTACTGTAAAGTGTTACCGAACATTTATATGCGCATCCATACAGTTCAACTTAACTTTAACCAATAAACGTGTTTTTTTCTTTCCACTTTTAGTTGACCATTACTATCTTCTTGCTTACTGTGAGACTTTTAAGTTACATAGTCTTTCAACCACATTAGCTTCCTTCTACAACGATGTCTCTCGGTTTGGATCATAGACTGTAAAAAAAGATGGACGACGCCCCTTCGCTCTCTTCCATTGATGAAAACTGAAGCCGCCAGTGTCCCGATATGGCGCTGACATATTGGAACTTGAGTCTGCGCAGTAGCGATCTCGGGACCAGACCTGCGCAGTAGTGAGCAGGAAGTAAAGCCGCGAGATCAACGCTCCGCCCTCACTCTCGCATAGAGAGTGCATTCTGCACACTTTTTAAAAAATTGATTGCAGTACGACAAGAGGCTTATTAAAATAATGTAAATACAATCTCCTCAGTCCTCCGAAGATCCCGAAAAAAATGTCCGTTGGTGCTTCAGTGACTACTTCTCTCGAGAACCTGTCAATCACAGCTGTCAATCATGACGTTACACCACCGCATCACGTAACTAACTAAAAACCAACTTATTTTTGAAACAGACACTTGAACTTACATCAGCGTGATAAAAACGACAGCAAATGAAAGAAACCACCTTTGGAAATAAGATATTGTAAGTGTAATTTAATTGTTTAGTTGGTCTCACGTCCCGTTGAATAACATGGGGAGGCGGGGCTTATGACCTATACTAGGACCAGTCACCGGGGGGCGATCGAGACGTTTTGGCTTCACTTTTCAGGGCTTGTGCGGCACGCTTGGTTTGGATGTTGACACTTTCCAGTGGTGGAGCAGAAGCTGATTGTTCAGCCAGAGTGAAACCTGTATGTAGTGGTGCCAAATGAGACACGTCCCAAGTTCGTCCATCACTCAGCTCATAACTTTGTGTTCCTTTTCTTTTCTTATAATCTGCATAGGGTCGCTCAATTTGTATTTCCCTTTCCTGACAATCACAGGTTTTCTCACCCTGACAAGGTCACCTTCCTTGAGCTTCAGGAATCCTTGCTTTACGCTTTGTGTCCAGGTATGACAAGGGACGAGCGGTCAGTAGGTGGAGACGGCAGAGTGCGCTAGTTTCTTCTGAAATACCCAGTTCTCCCGTTATGCAGTGTTCTATTTGACTCAATGTAAGCCTATCTTTGATTCTCTGCTCATTTTTCATTTCTACCTTTTTAATTTTATTGTATTTAGACACGGTTCGACTTTAACAGCAGCGTGTGAAAATTATTGCAGTTTTATTGCACTTAAAGGATTAGTTCACTTTAAAAAAAAATTTTGCTGACAATTTACTCACCCCCATGTCATCCAAGATGTCCATGTCTTTCTTTCTTCAGTCGAAAAGAAATTAAGGTTTTTGATGAAAACATTCCAGGATTTTCCCCCATATAATGGACTCCAATGGGACCCAAACAGTTCAAGGTCCAAATGACAGTTTCAGTGCAGCTTCAAAGGGCTTTAAACGATACCAGACGATGAATAGGGGTCTTATCTAGCGAAACCATCGGTCATTTAAAAAATAAATAAAAAAGTTTAAGTTTTATAAGCACAAATGCTCGCCTTGCTCTGTTCTGTGATGCGCGTTCGTGACGTCACGCAATACGCAATTACGTTGAGTCCAGAACCGCTGAGTCCAGGACCACTGAGTCCAGAGCCGCTGAGTCCAGGACCACTGAGTCCAGGACTGCTGAGTCCAGAACCACTGAGTCCAGAACCGTTGAGTCCAGGACCACTGAGTCCAGGACCGCTGAGTCCAGGACCGCTGAGTCCGGGACCGCTGAGTCCAGAACCGCTGAGTCCAGGACCACTGAGTCCAGAACCGCTGAATCCAGAACCGCTGAGTCCAGAACCGCTGAGTCCAGGACCACTGAGTCCAGAACCGCTGAATCCAGAACCACTGAGTCCAGAACCACTGAGTCCAGAACCGCTGAGTCCAGGAGCACTGAATTCAGAACTGCTGAGTCCAGGACCACTGAGTCCCGAACCACTGAGTCTAGAACCACCGAGTCCAGAACCACTGAGTCCAGAACCGCCGAGTCCAGAACCGCTGAGTCTCTGGATGATCTTCTCTTTCGCAGTCTCTAGTTTGGTGGATCAGTCTGGTTCCTGCACCTTCAGAGGAAGAACACAAACCCGTGTGTGTGTGTGTGAGAGAGAGAGAGAGAGAGAGAGAGAGAGAGAGTGTGTGTGAGAGAGAGAGAGAGAGAGAGAGAGAGAGAGAGAGAGAGAGAGAGAGAGAGAGAGAGAGAGAGAATGTGTGTGAGAGAGAGAGAGAGAGAGAGAGAGAGTGTGTATGTCTCCTAGAAGAATCGGCAGCTCCTGGCCTCACACTTCACGACTCCTCTATAAAGCTCCTGCTGTATGCGGATGATCTGGTCCTGCTGTCTCCAACAGAAGAGGGTCTACAGCAGAACCTGGACACCCTGCATCAGTTCTGTCAGACCTGGGCCCTGACCGTCAACCCAACCAAAACTAAAATAATAACGTTTCAGAAAAGACCCAGATGTCAGGGAAAGGGACACAAGTTCACCCTTGGTATGACCAAACTTGATCATGTCACAAGCTACACATACCTCGGGCTGAAGATAAGTGCAAACGGAAACCTAAATTTGGCCGTGAATGAACTGAAAGAGAAAGCAAGAAGGGCCTTCTATGCCATCAAAAGATCTATCCAAATTGAAATACCAGTCAGAATCTGGCTCAAAATATTCCAATCAGTCATAGAACCGATTGCATTATATGGCAGTGAAGTTTGGGGTCCTCTCCTAAATCACCAATTCGACAAATGGGACAAAAATCCGATTGAAACCCTGCATGCCGAGTTCTGTAAGAGTATCCTGAGAGTACAGAGGAACACGCCGAACAACGCATGCAGGGCAGAATTAGGCCAGTACCCTCTCCTAATACATGTGGAGAAACGAGCCATCAAATTTTGGAAACATCTAAAAATGAGTGACCCCAACTCTTATCATTATAAAGCCCATCAGAACCATGAGATGAACCCTGAGAAGAGCCCGCTCATTCAGCTGGTCCTGAGGCTCCACACACACAGAGAGAGAGTGTGTGTGTGTGTGTGTGTGTGTGTGTGTGTGTGTGTGTGTGTGTGTGTGTGTGTGTGTGAGAGAGAGAGAGAGAGAGAGAGAGCGAGAGAGAGAGAAGAGCCCGCTCATTCAGCTGGTCCTGAGGCTCCACACACAGACGAACACCACTAACACTAACCAGCCTCATGACACTGACATCCTCATCCACACAATCCGGCCCAACCACATTATAAAAGCTCAACGAGAGCATTACCTGACCTACTGGACTGAAACAACACAAAAACGAATGTTATTTGGCCCTAAATAGAGACTACACAACCGCAGAATACCTGAGTGCAGTGAAGGACTGTACACTCAGAAGAAGAATGAGGAGATGGGCAGATACAGACAGAACTGTGTGTGTGTGTGTGTGTGTGTGTGTGTGTGTGTTACAGACAGAGCTGGCTGCCCCGAGAGAGACGCCTCTGCCCGTACTGTGACCAGGGAGAGGTGGAGACAGAGCAACACTTTCTCACCAGCTGTCCCAACTATGAGGACATTAGAGGGACTTTTTACACAAAATTTAAAATACTATTTTTTTTTATTTAATTGAATTATTATTAATTTCTGTACTAAATGTTCAAAATCATTTTATATGTTGTTTTCATGCTTTGGCAATACAAATGTATTTTTGTCATGCCAATAAAGCTTTATTGAATTGTGTGTGTGTGAGAGAGAGAGAGAGAGAGAGAGAGAGAGAGAGAGAGAGAGAGAGAGAGAGAGAGAGAGAGAGAGAGTGTGTGTGTGTGTGTGTGTGTGTGTGTGTGTGTGTGTGTTTGTTGGTGACTTTTATTTGGATAAAGATCTTTAACTGTTATGGCGCTTTTCCACTGCATGGTACGGCACGGTTCGGCTCGGTACGGTTCGACTCGGCGCGGAACGGTTCGGCTCGCTTCGCTTTTCCACTGCGTGGTACGACTCGACTCGACTCGGTACGGCACGGTTCGGTTCGCTTTAGCTCGGTTGCTTTTCCATTGCAGTTAGTACCGCTTCAAACTGGGTGGGACTGATCGTTATAGTTGCCGCCTCTACTGCCATGACATCATTGTAAACGCGCCACATTTCAAACGCACAACACAGGGGATGGTGCTCTTGATTCTCGGCATGTGGATGTTTTTAAATTAAACGTTCTTATAATGGTTTACTATATGGAAGGAAAATTCTTAACGTGTAATTAAACGTTGCGTTCATATTCTGGGCTCATCTGATTTTTTGTACATAGCATAGCCTACTTTATGATTTTAGTATCATAATGATTAATAAATGCACGCACAATTATCCGTGAACTTGATTTGAACAAATGCCTTTCAACTTGTGTGTGCAAAATTCAGAATTAAATGAATGTGCAGCAATCTTTACAAATAGAGAGTCTAGGCCTAATGTAGCCTACTGTTTTAAACTACTGCCATTAAAAAAGCGCATTTAATGTTAATGTTATGTTATTTTTTTCCATCTGCCTATGTTGATTATGAAAAGTGTACAGCACGAGTAGAGAGACATGGAGCGAGTCAGACATAATTTTGACCACTTCATTAAGTTTTGTTTTGTATAAATTGTATCTTAATTTTAATAATTCTTTCATCAAACAATTGCCTGGATTGAATAAGATGCAAAATAGACAATTTAATCATCGAGGCGCCCGAGCGGTCATTGCATTGTACGTTAACTGGAGCGCATCTCATCCTCAAATACACAAATCTTGAAATGTCTTTAAACGAAATAATTCTAAACAAAAAGAAATAGGCTACTCTCTTATGTAATCCATTATGTGCATTTCTCTCTATAGGCGCGTTTACTACGAATATGGCGATCGTCAACTTCATCTTTGCCATGCACAGACACTGACAGAAAACACTATTTTATAAATAAAAATCAGTGCACGCGTTTTAATAAAATTAAAACTTTAATTGTGATCATTAAAATAATTTAATATTAAATATTTTGTGGCCAAGTTTTGCTCATTTATTAATAGTATATATATATATATAGGCTATATATAGGCCTAATTTTATTAAATTGAACAAGCGCAAAATTCAGCATTCAATCAAATATTCAAAAAGACTTAATAATAATAATGTTATTTCAACATAATATCTCGTTATTTCGACATAATGTGCGTGCAACAAGCAAGATGTGCGTTTGTAAATCCGGGGACGCGTGCACTGATTTTTATTTATAAAATAGTGTTTTCTGTCAGTGTCTGGCAAAGATGAAGTTGACGATCGCCATATTCGTAGTAAACGCGCCTATAGAGAGAAATAACATTATTATTAAGTCTTTTTGAATATTTGATTGAATGCTGAATTTTGCGCTTGTTCAATTTAATAAAATTAAAACTTTAATTCATTAAAGATCATTAAAATAATTGAATATTAAATATTTTGTGGCCAAGTTTTGCTCATTTATTAATAATATATATACTAATATATATACATACACACACATATGTGTGTATGTATGCGTTAAAAATTATGCGGCGCCGCCCCTGACTGCAAGAAACAGTTTACAAGAAACTTTTTAACTGCAAGACACTACAGCGTTGGCTGTTGTCTACTGGCTATTTAAATCTAGCGGGTTTGTCTCGTGCATGGTCTCGTGTCGCAAATACAATGACACTGGTAGTGACGATTCTGTCTGACCAATCAGTGATCTTCAGTGTTTTCACGTCACATTTTAGTATCGGTACGGTACGCTTGGAACCTCAACAGAGGTGGTACCATTTAAAGCGAGCCGAAGCGAGCCGTACCGTACCGTACCATGCAGTGGAAAAGCGCCAAAGCGTGCCGTACCGAACCGAGCCGTACCGTACCATGCAGTGGAAATGCGCCATAAGTGAGCCGTACCGAACCGAGCCGTACCGTACCATGCAGTGGAAAAGCGCCAAAGCGTGCCGTACCGAACCGAGCCGTACCGTACCATGCAGTGGAAAAGCGCCATTAGTGTGTCTGAGATGTTTGGTGTAAACGAACTGTAGAGTTTGTTCTCTGCTCTTTTGCGCTCTTCTGTATAGCTGTAGTTCTACCAGAAAGACTCGGGAGAATTGAAACTGTAACAATAACATTTGTTTAGAAGCTCAGCAAGCAATCAGGTTCTTTGGCGTAGGCCCCGTTCGTGACTCGCATTCAGAGGGTACGGAATCTGCGAGTCCCGCCTGAAGACGAAGGCGGGGGTGCCGCTCACCCCCGGCGGAGTAAGGAAAGGGGCCATCTGGTGGTGGTGGGGTGGATGGAGGAAAAGACATCTGAAGTCTTCAGGATGGAAGGGATAGCCTGACTGATGGTGTTGTGGTTGATAGAGGGAGGACCCAGCTTGGTGGAGTAGAGGAGTTGGAGGAAAGATCCCATCTTGGTGGAGGCGGGGAGGATGGAGGTACTGGAGTGACAGCATCTGCGAACTCAGACATGTGTAAGCACTACCCTTTTAAGCTACAGTAAATGATATGATTGGATAGATGAGGAGGTAATTAGTGACGCGAACGATTGAGTCTTCCTGGCAGAACTTGCGCTAGCTTCATTTATGTTCATATTCATGTGGTTTTACTGTCTTCTATGAATGTGTGTCTTGTGCTGAACCTGTCAAATTATATTAAAGTAAGAGCTTTCTAGTGTGTTTGGTGTTGTGGAGTGTTTGTTAATGTTGGTGAAAATATTGCTTACTGTAGCTGTGTTTCCATCCACCTATTTTTATGCACATTTTTCTTTTATAAAACCACTGGATGGAAACACCAAATGCGCATAAATTCAATAAAAACGTTTGAGGTCAACTGAGTCGGATAAATTTAGCCGATAAGAAAACGTGCATAAACTACATTGCTAGCACATTTACTGAATAAATCCCTCAATGTTGATCAAAAAAGACGTGACCCTGCGATGTGGCCGGCGTAACTGGACTAACCAGCGGAGCGACCTCGTAAAATAGCATCTGTTCTGAAATGCCTGAGCATTTCTACTTTTCTCAGTGAAATTTTACTTTGTTCTTGTGATATCCAGAATGGCAGCTCTACTGTATAACCATGAACATTTGCCTTTCCTTTATCCTGCCGGCTCATTCAGATTCAGTTTCATATTAGTTTTGCTCTTGGTGTAAAAATGTGCAGTGTGCAAGAACACATCATTGGTTGTATTTTTTTATTTTTTCTGTTTTGTCTTTTGCTTAAGCCCCATGACTGGACTGTTTCTGCATCACTAAAGTTCTCTGTTATACCATTACATGTTGTCATAGGTGACATCTGATGTGTGTAAACGCACGGTGTGGAATGAGAGAAAGGCTGCTTTAAAGCTAAGGTTGGCTTGTGTGTTTCGAGTCACTACCTCGTGCATGTTGTGTGGTTGACGTATATTAGAGAAGTTTCTTTCTGAGCTCTTTATAATCTGAAAGCATCTTCTGTTTCTGTGCCATTTCTGTATGGGATGAATTTAGTCTCAAATTGATTAATAAATGCATGCACAATTACCCATGAACTTGATAAATGTTGCATGTATGTTTTACTATCCACAACCAAATGCCTTTTAACTTGTGTGTGCAAGATTTAGAATTTAATGAACGTTCAGCAATTTGTACAAACAGACATTTCTGTGAAAACAAATGTTTTCTTTTGTATTAGTGTATCATAATTTGAGCATGCAACAAAGATGTGCATGTGTGGATCAGGTGACACACGTTCATTCATTGACGTCTTTTCTGAGTCGATCTCATTTGATTCATTTGGATTTTGAGACTTTATTTTTGCGGTTTTCAAGCATTTCACAACCCACACACAAACAACTATGAATAGTTGTATAACATAGTTTGTTTGTTAGTTAACTACTTGTAAAAAATAAAAAGTAATTTTGAAAGCAAACATCTTTTTAAATCTTTTTTTTTTTTTACATTCTGTTATAAACACACACATTGCAACATGTCATTTTTTTTTTCAGAAGCTGCGCAGGTTTCATGTATTTCAGCATTTCGTCGCAACTGGCACGGGTGTGCAGGGATACACAAATGATTCAAGGTCTGCTATTTCCTGATAATCATAGATGCCGGTAATCAAGGTTGTGCGTTCTTCACCGTTCTTGTACTGTCGGGTGAGCTGACCAGAGTACGGGACTCGAGCAATAAAGGTTTTGCTTTTAATCTCAATGACGCAAGAATGGTTGGGTGGAACCTCTATCTCCATACTCACTGAGTGCAGGGCCTTATTAAGACTAGATGTCGTTTCAGAATTTAAGCGACTCTGGTCATCTTTCAAACTCATTTTTCCACCTACATTAACTAATTTTAAAATCTTACCAGAGACTGATGCCTCTATCGTCTTTCCGGATGTAACCGTACGGCCCTTTAGGAAAGCTCTTGATTTGTCGCTGCCGTGATCCAGCTTCACCACGTGTTTGGCTGACTTACAGTTCATGTTTTTAGCACTGAAATGTTTTAGCACTTCTTCCCTTTCTGACTTTTCCTCTTCTTTGATTACATAATCAGTAATTTCTAAATGCTGTCCTATTATGTCATAGTTTACGGAGAGAACTAAAGTTTGCATGTTATTTTTCTGGTTTAAAAAGTTTTTGGTCTCAGTACTGATGATACCTTTGTTATCTTTAGCAATGAAGCTAGTTTTACAAAGCTTTACTGCGTAAAATGGAATCTGGCCACTCTCTATATCTGCCCATGTTTTCCACTCTAAAATTTCAAAGTTGTCTTTATTCACTAGAAATTCACGTAGCGCCTTATTAGCACCTGGCTTCAATATTTCTGAACTTTTAATTATCTCTAACTTCTTATTACATTTCTTAGATCCAAGAATGTAATAATCATGGTTGCTGTCATCAGAAACTAGAACTGCATCTTTAGGAGGATCTTTTGATTCAACAAGATCCAAGTAACGCTTCATCTCAAGAGGGTTCTCATCTTTAGCACTGCTGCTAGGAAGTTGACGAGGATGAATGTGATGATGGTTAGAAGAGTCTGCAAGACAAATCCAAAAGAAATGAACAAACCAAAGAATGATAACTTATGTTATTTACAATCATTTTAAATAAGTATAGCTTCACACATGGATTATAGTTTAGTTTAGGAGTTAAAACTACTGCAGAATGTTGAAACACAAGAGCCGAAGGTGAACACACCAGTGCTTTTAATGTTAGAAAGATCCTCTGAGTTCCCCCCATCATACAGTATGAAGATGTGTATCAGAGCAAAGATGAAGACCACGCTGAAACCCATCATTCAATATCTGTGGAATATCAGCAAACAGTCACAAGAAGATGAGACTGGTGTACATTAACATTGTTATTAATTCTTTCTTTTCTGAGATCATGAAACAATCAATCGCAAACTGAGGTTTTGTTGCTTTTCCTTTATTTTTAAAACAATTTTACATTGAATGTTATTAATGGTGAATAAATCTATGAAAATGTACTTACATGTCTACTGTATCAGAGAAGTAATCAGTCTTCTAACGCCAGCAGCCTGAGAACACGAACCTTCACTCGATTTGACTGAACTACAGCAAACACTCCTTAACAACTTCAAGCTCAAGTGTGTGTCTCGATGTCCTCTGAATATTTCTGAGAGTTGGAGGATGTCTGTGCTGTGCAAAACTTTGTTGGGACGTTTTATAGAGCTAGATCTAATACGGGAAATAAAACTATTCAGGGGTGTGTTTTCTGAAAGCATTGTTAGCCAAATACGGTCGTTATCAGCAGTTCAACGAGTCGGTGTTTCCCGAAATCATAGTTCCAACAAACGACAGATGTCGATCTGTGGTTAATAGCAGACTTTGATGTTTGCATGACATGTGGACTCAGTGAATCTTTATCTTGAGCCAAAAACGTTACATCAGTTTACCTGAAACGCACCCCTGTCTGGGGTGAGCTTCCCGTAAAATCAGTAACTCACTGCGGTCAAGCCAAGCCAGCCGCCCAAAAAAACACATGCGCCTATGACTATGATGACGGTAATTTCAGGAAAAGCAGAGAGAGAACACGCTTTCAGAGCGCTTGAGTTACCCAGATCTATCTATCTATCTATCTATCTATTAGTCCATCTATCTATCTATCTATATATATATATATATCGATCTATTAGTCCATCTATCTGTCCATCTATCCATCTATCCATCTATCTATCTATCTGCCTATATCTAAGATATATATCTTTCTTTCTTTTTTTTACTACCGTTTTTATAGGGGATGTCCCATAAAGTATACAAACCTCATATCAAACCATTTTACGGCAGCTTTTTGAAAAAATGTCACATTATTCCAATTGAGAGGCCCATAAAGACCTCATTTATAATAAGTAGAAAAAAAAAATCAATGGCCAGCACTTATAAGGGATGTCCCATACAGTATACACACCTCATTTTAACCATTTACATTATATATATGCCATTTATCGACTTCACAGGCCTAAAAAGTCCTTATTTTCTAATAGGGCTGTAGTCAAGACCACCTTTGTCAAGTCCAAGTCAAGACCAAGTCCAAAATTTTAAAGGTGGGGTATGTGATTTGCAAAACGGCCGGCAGATTTTGAAAATACACAACTCAAATAGAGCATCACAGTCCCGCCCACAGCCGGTGCCGGAAGTAAAAATTCAATACAATTTCTCCATTGACAGTTGGGATATAAGCCATAAAAACGTAACTATACATGGTAGACTTAAAACCAGCTACGGCTGTACTAAGCGATTGTATATGCTCATATAACCGCCAAAAGTTCATGGGGCACTAACCTTGTTTTGGGATAAATGCCTTTTATTCGCGATGTCTTGGAGAAGTACTTCATTACCCACAATCCTGAACAATCCCACAATCCCACAGTGATGCATCTGATTGGTGGAGCTCGTGTAACTGTCTGGTTAAACTCCGCGAAAGTCCGTGAAGACTGAATATCATTAAAAAAAACCGACGTGTTGACCACTGAGCGCTGATTGCAGTCAGGTACAAAGCACTGCACCATGTTGCTAACGTTATCGTTAACCGCTTTTCACACACGCACACAATATAAAATACACGATGATAAATAAAAATTTAATACACAATACCTATAAAAAACACTATTATTTACACGATTACTACTGAAAGAACTGCTATAAACTGCACAAGAAAAAGTTTGCGTGGCTGTCGTAAGATTTGACATAAGACTTCAGTGAGGCGCGGTGGTTTATGGGATGAGTAGTTCCTTCGCTCGGAAATGAAAATATGTACACAGTCTTGTACCTTTGACTTTTTGGGGATTTTCTCGTTGTTTTTTCACTCTAAATAATATGTTGTATGCCTATGAGTTCAGCCGTAGCTGGTTATCCTCAGACATGCTCTAAAACTCTTTAGATACGGATTTTCCAAACCATCAATGGAAGAAATGAATGGGAAATTTACTTCCGGCACCTAAGCGCTCTCGGGCTGTGGGCGGGACTGTGATGCTCTATGGTCCTACCTTCTTTCCTTTGACTTCACCCATTCGAAGAACATGGACATGGATGGGGGGAGGGGGGTATGGTACGACCGTTTGATTGACGCACTTACTGTCCAATGATTCTAGGTGGTCTTGGAAATGATTGGCTGGAGTTTTTCGAGTCCTGCCCGTTCCACAGATGATTAAATTGCTTAATTTTCATTTCAGTGCTTCTAACTCAGTGGCTGTAAGTGGGTTAGGAATAGGATTTTAAATGATTTTGAAAAAATGGCCAAAAAAAGAGAATTACATACCCCACCTTTAAGTATAGACATTCCCCTTGATATCTCATAATCTTCTAATCTAAAGAAAACAGAATGATGACATATGGTGATACCTCATAATAGCAGTGTTAGAACTGATATACAAACACCAACCCACTACTATCACCACTGCTATGTACTAGAACTGATCATTTAAGCAACTAAATGACAATATAGCTTCACTCCAGATGTACAGTAGTGTAGAAAAGAAGTGACCAGTATTATAGAGTGTACCCCTATGGTTAGTTTATGCCTTCCCTGAAAAAAATATTGTATTGTATTGTATTTTATTGTTATTTGGACGTGGGTTAACAGGAAACACATGTATTTTCAGAAAACATTCAAGTTTGGTTAAACAACAATGAACACATTGTATTTTAACATATGTTCTTTTTATTTGAGAACAAACTGCAGAATTTTTAAATAAATTCATCAGGAAGTTGTTTAAGAAATTCATAAGAACCATTTTTCATATAGTATACTTACAGTTTTTCTCAGTCGCTTTGGTGCATTTCTCACATCACTATTTACATTTGCACAACAGTTAGTTCAACCTCCACAACATTTAGTCATTTGTGCACATCATAGTAGCAGTTTCTCATTCCTTCCAACAAATTGCAAATGCTTTTGGACATAATCAGTTGCTTTCATACAACTCTCTGCTGTTTTATAACATTATCATTTGCTTATGTCATGTCAGTCAAAATTAACTATACTTGTGAATGCTGAATAGTCATTCCATATTAAACTATTAGTGTGAAACATACATATATACATACATATGTCTTGTACTCAGTTACCTCACTAAATACAGTATATGTGTAACTTTACTGTATTTTTCAAATGGCTGTGCAAATAGTATATAGTGCTGTCTCGAGCATGTTCAGGCAGTGTCACCGAGATCTGACTTTTTTGCATTGGAAAACATTTACAGAATAAACTGTCATAATGAAAACATGATAAAGCCATTTGACTATCTTGTTCATAAACAATGGTGTCAGGACTTTTCATCTTGATGACACTGACACATTCATTGACATGAATACTTGCTTTTGAGGAATGATCCATTTTGAGCAAGTGACACGCTTTTGCAGGTTATCAACTAGGTTTTGCAGTTTGTACTAATTGTTTTGAGAACTGCATTAACTGTTGTGCAAATGTAAATAGTGATGTGAGAAATGCACCAAAGCGACTGAGAAAAACTGTAACAGTACAAGCATTTGTACAGCGTTGTATCCTTCAAAAGCTTTTTTAACATGAACTATAACCGATGTCAGATAACATTACCCAAATGAACCACCTTTCACGCAAATATGACACACAGACACAGCTACTAGCTACCACCATACATGAGTTATCGAACTTATAGCTTTATGGCATGATGCTAGGCTGATGCAAAGTTTACTTAACCCTAACGTTAACGTTAACGTGAGCATTCATTTGTAAAAAGACTGAGCACAACCACAGACGTAATACAAACACGACGATAATCAATCGCGTATACCATAATCGTTTGAATTTGTTTTGCCTCATGAAACCAGTAATACCAGACGTAAGTTATAAATTTATGTCCAAGAACAATACCTTTATCTTCTGCTATGTTAGCTAATATTAACGTTAACACATAGTCAAGGCTAAGCAGCTCCAGCTCTGCAGTTAACTTGAATCGGCAACGTATATGTGCTTACTGGGAACATAATAAAGACACCTGGACTCGGTCGAGACCAAAAGCCATATTTGGCAAGACCAGTGGCCGAGACCGAGACAAGTCCGAGTCCGAATACCAGCAAGTACCAGCAAGTCCGGACTAGAGTACTACAGCCCTGTTTTCTAATAAGTAGAAAAAACTACTGGTCAGATTTAAAAGGCCATGTCCCATACAGTATGAACAACTCATATTAAAACTTTTTACTGCAGCATTTTGAAGATATGTACTTAATTCGTGGAGTGGGTGCTGGCGCCTTGTGGATCGCTGCTCACCGTCGGAACTATCGACAACAACGCCAGTCCCACTCACAACCTAGTTCCCACCCAAGACCACTCCCATTCGAGCCAACGGGAGTGACGTTGAGCACAACAGCAACAGAGTTTGAGCAACACGTGAGTGAGCCGGCTGCACCATCTATACTCACTGAGAGGGAGTTTTGGTCACTGCACTAGAAAACTGTTTTGATTTTGGAGAGGTTGATTTTCTGCCCCCTTTGCTATAATTCACTTGTAAGTCACTTTGGATAAAAGCGTCTGCTAAATGACTAAATGTAAATGTAATGCCTGTCCCGCCCAACCTCCCCTTCTACCACGTCTCCAAACCACTACTAATAAACTTGAATGTTTCATCAGTATCTTTCTGTCTCTGCAGTCCCCAGACATTCCTACCACCCAATCATCTCTACCTCCCATCAGTCCCTCCGTTCCAGCTCAGCCTCCTCTTAGTGGCGCGGCTATACCTTGCGCTAGCTGGGAGGCATCTCCTCCTGGGAGTGAGGAGATCTATTGAAACTGACCATTAGGTTTTTTCTACTTATTTAAAATTAGGTTTTTATAGTTGTATAAAGTATTCATTTGGTTGAGTCAGTAATGCATACAGTATGTAATAAAAGTAACAAATGCATTTAAGAGTACCTGTCAGTCCAGTCAGTAAAATAAATAAAATGGCAAAAAGAGGTATTTAGAAAGAATTTATTTTACATGCTTTTTGCAAATAGTTATGCTGTAAGGCCGCTCACAACAGTGTTTGGTGGCTCGAGAATGCAAACTTTGAAATAGGTTCCAAGGTGTAAGTTTAAAACTTTTTGAAAAATTTTATCATCTCCTTGTAAACTTAAAAAACACGAACCTGTGAAAACGGTGACGGCGTGCACATGCATGCATATTATGTGTTCAGTCTACAGGTATGCAAATTTGAATGTGTATGTGCGCAGGCGTGTAATCTTTCTTTACAAAGTGACCTCACCAAATTACCTGTCTGACCCGCATAACACATAATTTCCTTAGTTGTTTCCGCGGATCCATGCAAACTGGAATCATTTTGATTACATTTTATCTGTACAGAGGTAAAGGGAAGGAGGCCTTCACAGGGGAGAGACTATTGACATTTCAGGGCTGCATTGTCATCGGGTCCAAGCGAAGGTCCTAATCAGATCTGGATACGGCCTGGATCCGGCGGACTGCGGTAAACCTCGGGATAAACAGAGAGACTAATATTAGCGTAGATGCCATTCTTCTTATTATGTAGCGAGTACATCAGGTGTTATAGGAAGAGTTCCCGGTTCCGGCTGACCTAATCTTTGCAGCCTAACATTTTACATGATTTGAACTATAGAAGTTGATAAAGTGTTATGTGTATGCTAGGTTAAAGAGATGTGTTTTTAGTCTAGATTTGAACTGACAGAGTGTGTCTGCTTCCCGGACAATGGTAGGAAGACTGTTCCAGAGTTGTGGTGCTAAATAGGAAAAGGATCTACCGCCAGCAGTCGATTTTGATATTCTAGGTAGGGCTGGGCGATAAAACGATAACGATAGTTAAATTAAATATAATTTTAAACCTTTAAAACTTTGACATTTTAAAACGATATCAAGAGTTCGATAAATGTTCGATAATATTTATGCGGCAAAAGCAGAACGAAACTCATTTGAACCGTGCACCACACAGACTGTTTATCCGCTCGGCTCAAAGTCCAAACAGCAGCGCAAGCGCACTAGAGCAGATGCGTTTACTCTGATTGCTCTCGGTCACGAGATCCAGTGAGAAGTGCTTGAATTCAGTGAATAACACAAATGTGTCAGTGATTTAAACCAGTTTAAAGGCAGATGAAACAGCACTGACGAACAGAAGAAACACTGCGCAACGATAGCCTACAGTCAGAAGGCTTTTCCATCTACAAATTCCCATAATTTACCACAGATTTACTGTAACGTTAGCCTACTAATATTAACTGCACAATGAAATGTGTGGGATATACATATTGAATTGTATTATTATTAATGTACACAATGTATTAAAGGACTAATGGAATATAATTACAATATTTAATAATGTATTTAGTACTTTTTTTTATACAAATACAATAGAAACCATAAAGTAACATTTTGCCATGATAGTGAGGTGCTGTAACTGTTAGGCTATGCCCGGTTTTATCTGTGGTTTATCTGTGGTTTTATGCTTCTGCGTTGAATTGACCCCTCTCCGACCCCTCCGCCGTAGCTCGACGTGCACCTCCAAAAAATTGTAACTACGCGAATGAATGAACCCGACCTGGCCGCGACCTACGGAATTCAATGTCTGTGGTTCTCTGATTTCTCATTACTATGACTGCCATGCTCAGTTAGCATAACTTTAAATGTAACTGCAATCTCAGTCATTTGTTGTTTGCAAAATTAGCAGCCATTTCCCATGTTTACCTCGAAGCTAATACTCTTGCTAGCATACAATAGCCGCATTAGCAGTTAGCTGCTGTTTGTTACACACAGTAGAGCAATAAAAACACAGTCTTACCGTTTCAATTGCAGGCAAGTCTCTGATTGTTGGAATGGCCCCTTTTTCCAAACAGAGCTTCGATGCCAACTTCGCCTGATATTGCCCCAAATTTGTGAAGGATTCCGGCGTAAAATGTTTAGCACAGACACCTAACGTTAACCCAGTGGGAAGGGTTGTAGGAACCGCGTCATTAAAAATGAATTTAATCCACTGGTCCCTGATAGCTTGGTCCGTTCTTGGGAGAGAAAAAAACATTTCCATGTTGATTCTTGCAATCAACCACAGAGCAACTCACGTGTGCACTACGTTTCTGCATCTTTCTCGACTGAATATGAGACGGAGAGGGGCTGGGCGGGCTTCCTGCAGCATATGTCTGCGGTGTCCATATATGGTATATCCTGCCCCGTCTTGACGTCAAGTCGGCGCAGAAATTAAAATCACGTATTTGAGTGCACGCACGTGGGCTGGTTTACGAACCCAGGGGTAAACAAACGCTTCACTTTTAAATATCGGCTTCCCGGCCAGTGTATAATCGTTAGGCAATCATAACATACATTGATCCTTGTGGAAAAGTGAAAATTACAGGTCATGACTCCTTTAATAGACGACATGTTTTCAAAAAAGGAGCTTTACACACAACCTTATCAGAGCTAATGATAATATTAGTACATTTTAGCACGGTTTAAGCCCCATTGTCAACTTTAATGATATAAAACGTCATTTTCCAACAACAAAAATGTGGCTAGTAAAAATGCTGCATTTCCAGTAATTTTGGAAAACCACTAGCCGAGCAAAAAAGTTAATGTCAAGCCCTGGTTATCATGATCTAAATGAATGATACTGGATGACCAATGGTTCATTTTAATAAAACTCAAACTGTCAGAATATTACATTTTACCAAATAAAAAGTAGCACATGCAGAAACTAAGAAATATTTTTTTCTATTAAGATATTTATTTTGTTAAGGAAAAATGACAAATGTTTGAATGTTGTACCTCAGATGTGGTAAATGTTCACCTGTTTGGCAAGTGTTTGTCCTGATATGTTCTGACAATAAAGAGTAGTTTAAAACCACAATTAACGCTCTGGTTTCTACAATTTTCACTTAGGAGCAAAAATCTGCCTTTAAACTTGAAAGAAAAAAAGATTTGACATTTATCGTGATAATTATCGATATCGACTGATATAAAAAAAATGATCGTGATAATTTTTTTTGGCCATATCGCCCAGCCCTACGTCGACCCCGTTACAGCCACAGAAGCTTTCGTCGCAAGTTTGTTTACTTTCACCACGGACTAGTGATGGCAATTCCAAAACACTGCTTCATGAATCTTCGATGCTTCTTTTGTTCCGAATCAATGGTTCGGAGCGTGTATCAAACTAACAGAGTCACATGATTTCAGTCATAACTGTTTCGAAACACTTCGAAATGTCAATGGTTCACCGCTGGGGGTTATGATCTCTGTCAACCCATGAATCACGAGGAGTCACTGAGAACCAATGAACAAGTGTCTGTGGGTTTTACCTGATCTCTGATCAGTTTTATACATTTGTAGACGTTTTAATTAGACATTAGTATAATTAAAATGAGGTAGTTAATAGTCTTATTGGCCTGTTTAGCTGAGCCATTCATAGAGCAAACTAAACAAACCCTGACAACTGATAAAAGAACACATTTACACATGATAATCTTATTAGATGATTAGATAATTGCATTTGAAAGATTTTACTTTCAGTAAAAAATTTGCAATAGATTTGTAAAAGGTGTTTCTATGCATGTCTGGCCTGGGATTTACACTGTTCTGACCACTAGGGGTCGCCGTGGAGACACGTGTCGGGTTGTTTCGAAGCCTCGGCACAATATGGCACATTTGATTCAACTGTTTCAGTGTTTCACGGAGCCTCAATCTGCCCACCACTACCACGGACAATCCATTCCATCCATCTGGGCATCTGCACGCTCTGTCGCACCTCTCCTTCGTCATCAGAATATTTCCCCCACTGGATCACATAGAGCTGAACGCACCGTCAGGATGCACAGAAAACCCGGACTGGACTACAGTGCTATTCGCACTTCACATACACCTATTCTCCAATCATTTGCAAATCCACTCACTGTCCCCCCTCAACTGCAAACCCTGCCCCTCCTGCCGTGGAGGTGGCCTCGCCGTTATTTTCAATCAGAACTTCCGGATCACAGAACTCACCCTCCCCTCAGAATCATCATTTGAATATCTCGCCTTCAAAGCTCTTTCCTCTATGACAGTTATCCTCATTTACCGGCCACCTAAACCAAATCCCTCTTTCCTCTCTGATTTTACTGAACTCCTCACACTAGCCTCATCTCTCTCTCCACGTCTGCTGCTACTCTGTGACTTAAACATCCACATAGACTCCCCATCTGCAAGCTGTCATCAGAATTCACCATTTTACTGGACAACTTCACTCTCACCCAACATGTCACATTCCCCACCCATGAAAAAGGACACATCCTCGACCAGGGGTGCGTTTCCCGAAAGCATCGTTGGCCAACTATGCAGGAAACGCACCCCTGGTCTGCTCCACAAACCAACCAGTGCTTGACCTCCATCCATGCCTCTTTCCACTCCCTGATCACAAACTGATATGGTTCACCATCCCTTCTCCAACCCCACGCCCCAGCCTCCTCAGAGAAATCATCTTCCGCAACCTTAAATCTATTGATCCCCAGCATCTCTCTGACCTGCTCTCCACCTGGACTCAACCCTCACCTCACCTGCGGCCTCATTTATAACCGTTGCGTACAAAACAGGCCCTGAAAGTACCGTACGCCACTTCCGACGCATAAGTTGTGATTTATAAAAACAAACTTGACGGGAAAATTTGCACACCTGCACGCAAACTCTGACCCATGCGGACGAACGTTTTGGAGATGGAGCAGTTTGGCGACACCGATGGTGAGCTGGAGTTAAATGTCTTTCTCGCCACTTTTAGACAGAAAATCGAAATAAAATTAAATAAAACGCTTGAGGCATCCCTAATGTCCGCGCCAGCGCGTGGGGCCGCTTAGTGAAACCGATGCATATATAGCCCATCTAACGGCAGATGAAGTAAAACTGTAAATCTTCATTATGAGTCCTAATCATAAATACAGTGCATGTTCACAATAACAGTTTAAATAAATAAAATAATGATTTAAACTATGTTTTACTCCTGATAAACATTTTGATTAAATATGCCATTCTCATTAATGAGTTAAACACTTAAACTACATGAAATCATTACTGAGAAGTTGCAAAATAAAAATTCTTCTTCAATGAACAGAAATATCTGTTGTGGATGCTATGCTTTTGAACACTTTTCCTCTGGCGTGCTGTGTTTTAATGTTTTAACTAGAGATAATTGCTTATCATGATAATAGCAGATTGTCCGAGAAAATAGTTTAGTGCAAATAATGCACGACGAGGTCTATCTGTTTCCATTAAAAATATAAATCAATTAAAAATACTATTTGGCCAGTGGAAAATATTGAGAAAAGCTTTCTCCGAAATGTATTTACACACACATACAGCTCGCCCCACTCTTTCAAAGATGAAGAATTGCTCCTAAATCCTTTCTTCCCATTTTTCAAAACCGCCAAGGCATTTGGAAGAGGTTTTTCATTATCAAAACACTTTATTTGTCCCCAAGGGGCAATTAATGAAGCCACATAGAGTAACGTAAACATTATACATAAAAAACATCCTACACTAAATAAATAACACAATGTGCACAGAATACATATTAATAAATACCTAATATATATATTAAATAATAATTAAAATCAAGGCATGATAAACAAGGGGGCTAGAGATGGTTGAGAATTTAAAAGCTGCACCGATTTGGGAACAAAAGTTGCCTTCCTCCTTTGTGTCCTACAACATGGACAAGAAGCCGTCGCCGTGAAGGAAGCCACTCAAAAACAGAGAACATTACATGAGAAGTGTCTCGCAAAATCCTTCCAGCCAACCTCAGCATTTGCTGTTCACTTATAATAGAAAGAGCCCTAATCAGGAGTCCAATAAGTTTTGAGCAGACTTTAACCGAGCGCTCCAGACTATTTCTATTTTGGAGGCTTATGGAATGAAACCAGCAGACAATGGAGAATGTAATGACACTTTCAATATAGGAGTAGTAGAACATAGTGAGCAAGTTCTTACTAACTCCAAATGAATTGAGCTTTCTTAAAAGGTACTGCCGCAATTTTTTGCAATTATATTTAATCATTCGGAGCAGTGGGAGCAGGAGTGATCACATTTGCATGGGTTTCAGGTTCTACCCCTCACATCAGATCACTGCCCAGAGGCCACAGTACACAGGACCACCTGGGTGATCTTTCTCTCTGTCTCGCTCTCGTTCTTTCTATCTTTCCGACGGTCACTCTTTCCATCCGGTTCCCTCGCTCTCTCACTGTTTCCATGACTTCAAATGCTTAGTGACTGGGTAATGTGGGTGTGTTGAGTAATGTTTGCTGGGGTGTGAACTGTGGTTGATCTGACTGTAAAAGCTGCATCAAAGGTACATGTGGTCAATCTGAAATTGGTTAAGTTATATTTTTTCTTGGATTTATTTCAGTTCTCTCAGTCAGAATTAAAGTGGTACCCATACACAAAAGAAATATATTTGAAATATATTTTCAGTACATATTTTGGAATATATGCAAATATTTGAAATTGGCCCAATAAATATATTTCACACTTAACATCATATATTTTGGTTATATTTCAGAATATATTTCAATGTAATTTTTTGTGTATGGGTCCCCAAAAGTGTCAAAATATATGTGGCATATATTCCAAATACATTGAAATATATTCTGAAATATAACAAAAATATATGATGTTAAGTGTGAAATATATGTATTGGGCCAATTTCAAATATTTGCATATATTCCAAAATATGTACTGAAAATATATTTCAAATATATTTCTTTTGTGTATGGGTAGTTTGCCCAAAAATGAAAATGTTGTGATTATTTACTTTCAAATCAAATATGGCACTGCTAGATGCGTCACATTAAGTTTGATGTCAATGACATTTTTAAAATCATCATTAAAATTAAATGTTTATGAATAAATCAATAATGGAAACAATGTTTCCAAGTCCATCACAACATTGCAATGTAAAGTATAAAAAACTGAAGATTGATTTTGAGATTTGATAAAGATTACTTTTAACAGTGTTATTAAATTGGTGTTTTTTTAAAGATTAACTTTAAGTGAGCCTTAAATGGTGGCAAAGGTAATATAAATGTAAAAATTTAGAAAAATATTTTATATTAGTATACTATGTTATATGTTTATTTCTTTATATAGTTATTTATGTATTTATTATGAATAATAATCAAATGGCGCCAGCGATCCAGAAAGCGGACCCTGCTACTATGCGGGATAAACACTAAAGAAAAACAAGAAGATTTATTTATTGGGAAAGTAAGAAAATCTCTTTATCCCTGATACATTTCCCTTTTATACGTTTATTATTATATTATATTATATTATATTATATTATATTATATTATATTATATTATATTATATTATATTATATTATATTATATTATATTATAATAATTATTATTCTTTTTCTTAAGCTTGACTGTAGAGGTCATTAATGAATGTTGTTTTGGAATGACATAGCAGTGTCAATATTAAATTATCATTTTTAGATGAACCATCCCTTTCAGCGGAGACAGCTGAAGTCATGAAAATGCTTACCGGTTGATTATGAGTCTCTTTGTGACACTGTCTGTGTGTGTTTGTCAGTTTTGACTGTAGGGTTAATTTTTAAACTCCCTGATTCTCATCCCAGAATACAACAGTCAATCTGTGTGAGAGTATTCCATCTTTCCTGCCAATGTGTGTCCATGTTTGGACCTTCTGAACTTTAAATGCATGACTGTGCATTTGTACGTGTGTACGTGAGGAAAGCTGGTCCTCCTGTAAATTTCCACAGTGAAAGGCTGCATTATAACCCATTTCCATGACCTCAAGCCAAGCCCTTCCAGTCTTATCCGTGCTCTAAGTTAGTGTGTGTTTGCGTATCTGTTGCGCATGCACATGGACGTCCTTCAACTTTTTTCCATGTCCTGGAACGGGTGAATTAAGCCATAGCCATAGATTGATTTGAAAACCCAAAGTTGATTTGAACTTTTGGAGCTTATGTGGGTCTCAGCGATGGGAAATAAGGGGGTTAGGGTTCATGTACAGCTGAAAACATCCATAAAAATAGATTAATGGATTAATGTCAATGCTTATTGGTCGCTGAGTAAACTTGATACATTTGATTTGCAGCGCGCAAAATCCATTTCAAGTTGTTTGAATCGAAAAGAACAGTTTGTCCGTCTATATATCATAGACAGTTAGCGGCTAACTGTTAGCCTAATTATCGACAAAAAATGGATTTACGAAAATGGTTTAGTCCTCCTCCTCCTCTTCCATCAGCAGACTCTGACACTCCGGCCAGCACCACCAGTACCACGGTCTCTGAGAGCCGAGCTGGCCCTTCTGCTAATGCTAGCTCCGGACAACCACCAACAGACTTAACTAGCGCAGCCATAGAGCAACAATCTACAAGCCCTCCAAGTCAGCAAACAGTGGTTGATGATATCAGGACTGACAGGCCTGTCCAAATTGTGTTAAAACAGTATCCTGTAACTGTTTACAGTGGTAAGGGGCGATCATTCGTTGATAAATGGTTTCACAACAGAGAGTGGTTGGAGTACAGTGTCAAGGCAGGCGCAGCATTTTCAGCTTTACTAGAAAATCTGGAACATTGGATGCCTTCGCGAGTGAGGCCTATCGTAACTGGAAACACGCTATGGCCAAAGACCGTGGATTTCATAAACATGAAACTTCGAAGGACCACATGTCTTGCTATGCAATGTGGAAGGAGAGGGAGATGCGTCGCAATACGGGGAATGAGGTATCAACCCTTGTCAATACAGATAAACTAAGGAAAAAAGGGCATTATGTGTCCTCACTAATAGATGTGGTTGGGTTCTTGGTTGAAAACCAGTTGCCACTATGGGGGAAGATTGAGGCTTTTTATGACATGTCGGAGGGGGGGTCTGGACTTTTCCTTTCCATGCTTTATTACACCATCCAAAAGGATCCTGAATTGGCTAATGTGGTGAAGACAATCCCTCGCAATGCCACTTACACCTGTCATGATATGCAAAATGAACTTATAAGAACACTCAGTAATGTGGTGACAGAGGCTATAGTGGAGGAAGTTGGTGACTCCTATTACACTATGAAAGTCGATGGGAAGCGTGACCCCACAGGATTTGAAAATATATCGATTGTACTTCGATTTGTGAATGAGTCTTACGAAGTTACAGAGCGTCTACTGTGCATCGCTACGGCTCAGAAAGGTGACGCACAGACATTAACTGACACCGTTCTGACTGAGCTAAACAAGGTTGGCCTGGATAGTCAGGTATATGACGGAGCTGCGCTTATGTCGGGGAAACGTGGTGGTGTTCAGAAAATTCTACAGGACAGACTTGGACGTGAGATACCATATGTGCACTGCCGCAACCATCAGTTGCATTTGGTTGTTGTTCATGCCATGTCTGCAGAGTCCGCACTTTTGGAGTTTTTTGAGGTGTGCGATTCCCTCTACAAGTTCTGTAGAAAGCCAACGGTTGCTATGCATTATAAAGGTGCGCATCTTAAACATCTTCTGGAGCAGAGATGGACAGGGCATCACTGTCTCAGTCATTCTTAAGTCATTTAATGACATAAAATCGATTCTGACCAAAGCTGACACTGTGCTGAACTATGGCGCGGAGACGAGAATGGAAGCTACAGGCCTGCTGCGCGAGATATCTGAGCCAAGTTTCATGTTCCTTGCCAACTCAACCCACAGAGTCCTTTCTCTATTGGACCCACCGAACAACCCATGTGAAAAAAACCTGCATGCTTCATATACAGCAACCATATATCTTCCTTACTTAAATCGGCCAGAATTACCTTCTGTGTTTCATATAAGGCCAATACATGTCCTATACAAAATCAGACCGATTATGGCCCATTTCATACTAAATAGCAAACATACAACTTGTAGGGGATTTTTGCATTATATATGAATACTGTAAAAAGTCTTATATGAGTTTTACATGACAAAAGTGTGCAGATGTGTATGGTATTAGTAGAAAATAACTGATATTCATATATAAATCATAAGTTCTTATATTGAATCATATGCTAGTCAAATTAAAGTCATATAGAATTTATACACATTTTGTGTCATTTGTTTATGTGTTTCATACAGATTTCATGTTTTGATGGCCAACATCTGATTCACTTATATGCAGTTGGCAATTTTTTTAATTGTACAGTGCAGAAGCCGGTTCGAGGATTACTGTCAGAATATCACTTATGAAGTTCATTTTCCTACAGGATTTGAAAGAGCAGTTATAAAGCAATGACATTGTAAGACTGTGTATTTACATTAATTGTGAACTGTCTGGGCCTGTTGTTTGTGAACAAATCATAACATATTATTGCAAATGAACAAAGTTGAGTCAAATATGTTTCTAGAACAGTGATTAAAATGTTGAAAATTGGCTGGAATATGTTTTTGTATATGTGACATGAACTCTGGTGGTGATGCACTCTAAAAACTTTTAATATGATTTACTACATTTTTTTGGTTAAACATTTTTACACTTAGAATATTGATTACATTTTTAAGCAGTGAAATCAATTACATACACTGTATTAACTGAGTAAATGTAAGTAAAACAAATTAAATAGATCTGAGTAACCGCATTTGGTACATTAACAAATAAAATTGAGTAGAAGTAATTGTGGGGGAAACATTTAAAAACAAATATTTATGAGTAATATTAACGGTGTTTATATGCGAGTAATATTAACTTTTTTATTTCCTCTAAACCTTTGTAAAAATATTCCATACAACCACCGGTATAACTACGTGACATTGGCCTTTATTGTCGATGAGTAACATTAGCCTACTGCAATACAGCATATTTTATACTATTTTAACACGTATACAATATTGCCTACATATAAACTCATGTAATAAACATTTTCGAAGTAAAAATGTAACATTTGGGCCTAAACATTCAAGTAATTCAAGTGTAATCAACCAGTCTGTTATTCAATATCCACCGGATCAGTGCTGATTCTCGTGCCGGAGATGGACTCGCCTCTGCGGGGGAACCTCTAACTTTACACCGCCGTCCTGCGTCACTCACAGCCGAAAGATGCTGCGACGCGACTGACTCCATAACCTGCCAATAAACAGTAGCCTAGTCCACAGTAGTCGATTGTCGAGTTCACACGCATAGGTTTATCTCAACAACAGTATCTCAGCGTGAACTCAACAATCGAGTACTGTGGACTTCGACCGAAAACAGGAAGAAAATACAGGTATGTGCGCTGGCTTAATTAACATAATTTTTATTCATATCTTTCTCATCTACTGCAGTCAGATTGACCCGTGTTCACTCTGAAGGAATTGGCTGTGCACTTGTAATGACACATCAAGGATGTTAAGAGGCTAAAAGCAGGTTTAAAACTTGCCTCATTGAAGTCTCAACGGTTGAGTGAGCGCACGCTGTTTGAACTCTCTCAAGTCCAGAACAGTTCTCCTCTTCTCTTCTCAGCTTCGCATAATTGGTGCATTTCTTCTGTGAAATGCAGGTGTGTGTATGTTTTGTTTTATTTTATCTGTATAATCATTAATGTGCTTTAAATCATTTTATTTAATGCGAAAGAACATACAGAGACCGACGCAATGTTTCATTTCAACCGCGAAATGAAAATGAGCGGAAGTAGGTCAGGCTACCAAACACCTACATGCACACCAGTTCCCCACATAATACACCAACTCCCCCTAGTGGACATTTACCAATCAACTTTATTAAGTGAACACAACATCTCCCCAAGACTTCATTGATTACATCTGTACTGCAGCTTCACTGAACATTACCAAAGATACAAAACAGTATATCAGTTCATTCGAAGGTTTCCTGATTTGATTTATTTTTCAGTGACGTTTCACCAAATGCAGAACAATGCTCTAATAACCAAGCATGTTTATAATGAAACATTTTGTAACACTTTACAATAAGGTACATTAGTTAGCATTAGTTAATGTATTAACTAACATGAAGTCAAGTCGCCTTCATTTATATAGCGTTTAACTTTTAACATTTAATTTATAGAGAATGACGTTGGTCCTCCAGACAGTGTCTCAAATGTGTCTCACGTTTCCTCCAAACGTAGTAAACAGCTCACGCAGCAGGAGTTTATCTACGGCATCTGCATGTATTCAAGTGGAGGCGGAAAAGGTCACACTTATGGCACATGCTGCATTGAAAACCAAACATGCCATTGAAGCTCAGGAGGAGGGGATGAGACGGGAAAAGGAACAATTGGAGTTGGATGCTCAAATATCAGCTTCAGCCACAAAGATCGCTGTGTTGCAAAGGTCTGATAATCAAAGCAAATGTTCACACAGTTCAAATTCAAATTCAAAGCCCACAGAACAAAGGGTGATTAATGTAACTGATAACCAAAATGTTGATTCTTCTCAGTCAAAGGGTTTGAATCCCAGTGAAAATTAGTATGTACTGGTGAATTCAATGGCAGTGAAGCAGCTGGAGCAGTTTGTGTCTCTGCCTCACAAGTCATAGCAGAGAATCAGAGGACAGGATGGAAAGATCAGAGGACAGGATGGAAAGATCAACAAATAATCCACACATCTGAACAATCTAATTTCCATAATGCTGCTCAAGGCAATATGGGAGTCCATCAAGTGCCACATTTTCTTCCTCCTCATGGTGATCCTCTGCTTGAAGTCTTGAAAAAGCAAGATGAATTAACAATTGATCTTATTCAACAACAAGCAAATCATTGTATCTTATACCAAAAAGGGAGATCTCAGTCTTCGATGGCGATCCACTGCAGTTACACAGCCGTGGCCAACATTTTTGAGAATGACACAAATATAAATTTTCACAAAGTCTGCTGTCTCAGTTTTTATGATGGCAATTTGCGTATACTCCAGAATGTTGTGAAGAGTGATCGGATGAATTCCAATTAATTGCAAAGTCCCTTCTTGCCATGAAAATGAACTTGATCCCCAAAAAATGAAATCTTGTTAACACAGGTGAGAGTGTTGAGGAGGACAGGGCTGGAGATCACTCTGTCATGCTGATTGAGTTAGAATAGCAGACTGGGAGCTTTAAAAGGAGGGTGATGCTTGAAATCATTGTTCTTCCTCTGTTAACCATATGGTTACCTGCAAGGAAACGTGCAGTCATCATTGCTTTGCACAAAAAGGGATTCACATGCAAGGATATTGCTGCTAGTAAGACTACACCTAAATCAACCATTTATCGGATCATCAAGACCTTAAGAGAGGTTCAGTCGTTGTGAAGAAGGTTTCAGGGTGCCCAGGAAAGTCCAGTAAGCGCCAGGACCGTCTCCTAAAGTTGATTAGGCTGCGGGATCTGGACACACAATGAGGCCAAGAGTTTTGGAGGTCAAGAAGGGCAGCAACGAAGCCACTTCTCTCCATGAAAAACATCAGGGACAGACTGATACTCTGCAAAAGGTACAGGGATTGGATTGCTGAGGACTGGGGTAAAGTCATTTTCTCTGATGAATCCCCTTTCCGGAAGAGAAATTGGCCAACCATCTGTACTCACGAAATAGGTAATTCCAAGATTGTAAGACACAGAATCATCACAACAGATGAAATCCCTGTTAGGAAGAGAGCATACAGTGTGTCAGTACCCAGACAACAGTTCATTGACAATGAAATTCAAGAGCTGTTAAGCAAAAATAGTATTCATCTCTCAGTTTCTCCGTGGGCTTCACCGGTTGTCATTGTACCTAAAAAGTGAGGTGATTTAAGATTGTGTGTGGATTACCGTAGATTGAACGCAAAAGCCCTCTTGAATGGTTATCCCATGCCCCAGATTCAAGAGATATTGGAGTCTTTGCGTGGAGCATCGATATTCAGCGCTCTAGATCTGAAGAGTGGATACTGGCAGTGGGAGATGGAACCTGACAGTATTCCCAAAACTTCATTCGTAACAGCAGCAGGGCATTTCGAATTCTTGTGCCTTCCTTTTGGCCTTAAAAACTCTGCAGCGTCATTTCAAAGGTTGATGGAGTGTGTTCTCAAAGTCATTAGAGGGAAGTGTTGTTTTATTTACATAGATGATATAGTAGTGTATTCAAAAAATGAACAAGAACACTTACAACACCTGAATCAAGTCTTCAGCTGTCTCCAACAAACCGGTCTTACATTGCATCTCAAGAAGTGAAACCTTGTGCAACGATCACTCTCCTTTCTATGCCATGTGGTATCCTCTAAAGGAGTAAAAACAGACCCTTCTAAGGGTGCAGCTATCTGTGATTCCCCATTACCCCAGTCTCTCAAAGGTTTATAAAGATTCTTAGGATTGGCTGGATGGTACCACCGTTTTATTCCAAATCTATCTGAAAAAGATGCACCACTCCATTCACTAAAGAAGAAGCAAGTCACGTGGACATGGACCGAGGCATGTCAGCAGTCATTTGAAAGATTCAAACAAGATTGGTCTAGAGCCCCTGTCCTTATCCCTCCTGATATCAACAAACCTTTCAAGGTACAAACTGAAGCAAGTGAAATTGGCCTTGGAGCTGTGTTGACACAAGAGCTTGATGGACAAGAACATGTGATTGCATATGCATCTAGACTTCTTAAAGGAGCAGAGCAGTCATACTCAGTATCCGAAAAGGAATGTCTTGCAGTTGTGTGGGCTTTAGAAAAATGGAGAACGTATTTGGAAGGAAAACCATTTTAGGTAATCACTGATCATGCCGCTCTAATTTGGGTCTTCCAACATCGTAAACCTTCATCCAGATTAATACACCATGGTACAACAGTACTACCCACGCTATCAAGAGAGAAACTCGTAATCTAGAGTGTAAATGGAAACAATCTCATTTAGATGTCTTTAGAATCACGTGGAAAGACAGCACTTCCCATATAAAAAGGCTCTAAAAGCAGCATATCCACAACCTAATAGAAAATAACCAAAACAATCCAAGATTTTTATTTAGTACAGTGTCTAGATTAACAAATAAACAGACCTCACCTGAACAAAATATTCCATTACAATTTAGTAGTAATGACTTTATGAATTTCTTCACCGAGAAAATCGAAAGCATTAGAAATACAATAGTAAATGTACATCTTTTGACAGCGTCTCATGATCGACTCAATTATTGGCCCACAAGAACAATTGAAGCGCTTTACAACTATAGGACAGGAAGAGCTAAATAAACTTATCATTGCATCTAAACCAACAACATGCTTATCAGATCCAATACCCACTAAACTACTGAAAGAGTTGTTACCTGTAGTGGAAGAGCCTCTTCTCAATATTATTAACTCGTCTTCATCTCTACGTCATGTTCCAAAACTGTTCAAGATGGCAGTTATTAAGCCTCTAGTAAATAAATCACAATTAGATCCAAATGAATTAGCAAATCACAGACCTATTTCAAATCTTCCATTTATGTCTAAAATACAAGAAAAAATTGTGCCCGCTCAATTGTAAGAAAATGATATCAATGAAATTTTTCAGTCAGGATTCAGGCCCCATCATAGCACCAATTTTATCATCTCTACACTGGTTATCTGTTAACTTCCCTATCAATTATAAAGTATTGCTACTGACCTATAAGGCCCTAAATGGTTTAGCTCCTGTGTATTTAACTGATCTTCTAACACCCTACAATCCATCATGCTCTTTAAGATCACAAAACTCTGGGCTTCTGACACTGGGGTTGACTTAAAACGCTACTGAGATCAATGAAGTTGCTTACTGGCCAAGTTTGAGGACTGATGTATGGAAATACGGCAAGGAATGCCAAACCTGCCAAAAGTATAAACCAACCCTCTCCAAGTTGTCAGGCTACTTACTGTCTACTCCTGCTATAGAGACTGGACACATGTTGGGTGTAGACCTGATGGGTTCTTTTCCAAAGAGTCCAAAACAGAATGAACATTTGTTAGTCATAGTTGACTACTGTTCAAAACGGGTTGAATTGTTTCCGCTACATGTTGCAAAAGCACCTCAGATAGCATGTATATCCTCACTGATGAGATTTTCACAAGGTGGGGAATCGCATTCTACCTAGTATTTGACAGAAGGGCACAATTCTCATCTCATAAATCTCATAAATTTTGTAGGCAAACA
>JAJAQA010000011.1:40849372-40986872 GCA_021464565.1 Rutilus rutilus | reverse complement strand
ACGAATTTGTTTAAAGAAAAACACCAGCGTTGGGCGTTTATCTGTATAGGCTAAGTGTTTCAGCCACCCTTTTCAAACTGGCGCAAGAAAATGCAACATTATTTGATTTGTTAAACATGAAGAGGATTATCCGTCTGGCATGGCCGCTCGCTCTAACGTTAACCTAGATAAATGTTCGCTATTATTAAGCGCATATCCAGTGTTTGTGCGGAGTGTGGAGGGCGCGCTGCATGACATGGAGGCGCCGGTGCCATCACTCGCTTTTTCCTATCAACAGTGGAAACAACTTAAAATACTCCATCATTTCTGGTCATACAGAAAAGAATAATACATCAGTCGCAACTACTTTTATTTGTGTAAACTCACAACAACAAGAAAACGTTGTGCTTTTGTAAAATAAAATAAAACGAACAGGGCGCGCTTTCATGATCTCCGTGAATTGGAGCGTGTCTCAAAAATAAACTGAAAAACAGTGTATAGACAAGCCTCACAGACATGAGAAATATAACTATCTGTATAAAGCTTATAAAAAATGTCCACCAACGAAAAAAATACGGTACCATCTGATTATGTAATCCTGTCCGTATGAAAGGCGCATCTATACATTACGGCGGAGGATGTATGGAGATATGTTTGCAGGCAGCCTACACTGATTTAGAAAAGACTAGTTTATTAATAAACAGTTAAAATGCTTCGTTCAGACACATTTATTATCATTAGCCTACTATGGCAAGTTTTATGCATGCGCTTGAGCGCGGAATATAGGCTATAGCCTATGCAGCCAGGATTGAATATAAACGTGCGATTAGTATATAATTGTATATAAAGTATATAAAGAGTATATATAGAGAGTATATATATAGAGTATAATTGTATATAAAGTATATAATTAGTATATAAAGAATATAATTGATTAAATAAATGACTAGTCTAGACAAGTCTATGGCAACTCTAATCAATAGCCTACTATTTGACATCATTTAATTAGTTAATTAGTATCCAGCTCTTTACATTCAATTAGTTGAGTTAGCATAATTAGTTAAAATAAAGTTTAAATTAAGAAACTAACAATATATTTCTATAGCATTGCTTATTCCACCACACAAAGGACTGTTTAAAGGGTGACAATCCGGCATGAGAAGACTGTAGGCTGTATCTTGAAGGTTTGTATTGTATCTTTTGTTATAAAGACGAATATTGACATTTCGTTAATTAAACAAAATAAGAACATAATGTTGTAAAAAATAAACAACTTAGGCTATTTTCTGTTAGATGACTACTTTTTGTTTAATTATATCTCTAGGTAATAAAGATATAGCCTATTAACAAAAATAAATCTTATATATAATATATTATATAAAAAACTTATAGGCCTATATAAAATATATTTTTTAAAAAGGGCCTCATTGATTAATTTGTTTAATTTGATTAATTGTTCGCCTCTGATTGGGGCCTGCTACTATTTGCTTAAGCTTTTTGAATGTAGAAGTGTGATAAAGGCGTGATAGGCTTTCAATCTTATGTGGATAAAGGCATATTTTCTTATAAGGTCAAGAAAATATGTCGT
This sequence comes from Rutilus rutilus, assembly GCA_021464565.1. Taxonomy (NCBI): domain Eukaryota; kingdom Metazoa; phylum Chordata; class Actinopteri; order Cypriniformes; family Leuciscidae; genus Rutilus; species Rutilus rutilus. Next base: position 40,985,305 of record JAJAQA010000011.1, on the reverse strand, counting down.
TTTAATGACATAACATCTCGTTATTACGAGAAAAACATGTTCTTTTTGTATAAAGTCCCAAGCTGATCTGAATCAGATGATTCTGATTGAGGAGACATGATCATATACAGAACAGACAGAGAAACCCATAAAACATTACGTTTAACAGGTAAATTAAAATCCGTCAATGACCAGTTAAAAAATAAATTAATAGGCTACCTTTATTTTTTTAACCTTACTTCTGTTTTTTATTTACAATATTACCTTTAAACATACACATAAATAAATATATACAGTGCTATGCATAAGTTTAGACACCCATGCTAAAGTTGACTAAAAAGAGGAATAAAAAATCATCTTTTGGAAATTGAACTTAATGCCTTAATTTAAAAAATTAGGAAAAATCCAACCTTTAAGGACACCAATTTTCTTTGTGAATGAATAATGTATCGTAAATAAATAAATGTTCTTCCTTAAAATGCAGGGTGCATAAGTTTGGACACCCCTATGTTAAATTCCCATAGAGGCAGGCAGATTTTTATTTTTAAGTATTTTTTTTTAATTTTTTTTTAGGATACTATGCATCCTGATAAAGTTCCCTTAGCCTTTGGAATTAAAATAGCCCCACATCATCACATAGCCTTCACCATACCTAGAGATTGGCATGGAGTACTTTCCATAAGATCATCTCTCAATGCAAATCAAACTAGCTATTAGGCTAACTGAAATAAAACCATGCTTAAGTGTGTTGGGCGTTCTGGCGCGGTATGGCTGCCGTCATCATCAGGTGGAGCTGTACACTGGTGGTGGTTGAGGACACCCCCCCCCCCTTTTTTTATTGAAATAAAATTCAATTTAATCAATTCTTGACAGTTTGAAAGCAAGCAATTTTTGTACATTTTTTGTACATTTTGTTATGAACACACACATGGCAACATGTCATTTATTTTTTCAGATGTTGCGCAGATTTCATGCATTTCAGCATTTCGCTCCACCTTTCACGGTTGTGCAGAGATTCATAGATGTTAGGAGTTCTGTTACTTTCTCTTGATTATAGATGCCAGTAACCGAGGTCGTGCGTTCTTCACCGTTCTTGTACTGTCGGGTGAGCAGACCAGAGCACAGGGCTTCAACCGTAGAGATTCTGCTTTTAATCTCAATGGTGCAAGAATGGTTGGGTGGAACCTCTATCTCCATACTCACTGAGTGCAGGTCCTTGTCAACTTTAGATGTCGTTTCAGAATTCAAGCGAGTGTAGTCATATTTCCCAGAAGCTTTTCCACCTAACTGAACTAATTCTAGAATCTTACCAGAGGCCGAAAACTCCATCGCTCCTCCAACCGTATGCGTACGGCTCTTTAGGATAGATTTTGATATGTCGTTGCCTTGATCAAACTTCACCACATGTTTGGCTGGCTTGCAGTTATTGTTTTCAGCTGTGACCTGTTTTATCACTTCTATCTTGTCTGGCTTTACCTTTTTTTCTTCTCCACAATTATCAGTTTGAAAATCCTGACCTTTTATGTCATAGTTAACAGTGAGAACTTTAGAACTTTCTGTTAAACTGTCTACTGTCATTAAACTGATACCATTGTTATCTTTGACAATAACGTATTTGTCACAAAACTCTATGTAATGTATTGAAAGCCTAATTATATCTGCTGCTTTTTTCCACTCTAAAATATCAAAGTTGTCTTTATTCACTAGAAATTGAAATCCACGTGGGCTCGTTTCTGAACTTTTAAGTACCCTAAAATCATTACAATTACCACCAATAAGAATGTAATAGTCTTCTTTGTTAAAAGAAACTTGAGCTGCACCTTCAGGTGGATATTCTGATGCAACAAGCTCCAAGTGCTGAAAGTAAACAATGCTCTGGTCCTCCTCTTTCTTAGCTGATCCATCCTTCTTTTTCATAGCTGATCTTAGCTTGTCGAAAAGTCCACGAGGATGACGGTGATGAGGATGGTTAGAAGAGTCTGCAAGACAAATCCAAAAGAAATACACAAACCAAAGACTGATAACTTATTTGTTATTTACAACCATTTTAAATATATCTTTAAGTATATCTTCACACATGGACTATAGTTTAGTTTAGGAGATCTGCAGAATGTTGAACACAAGAACTGAAGGTGAACATACCAGAGATGTTAGAAAGATCCTCTGAGTTCCCCCCATCACACAGTGTGCAGATCTGTAGCAGAGCAAAGATGAAGATCACGCTGAACCCCATCATCAGCTTCAGCTCAGTGTCTGGGGAATATCACCAAACATCACGAGAAGAGGAGACTGGTGTACATCAACATTGCTATTAACTCTCTCTCCACCAGCATTTTTTTTTATGTTGCCAGCCACTGCCAGAATTTTTGATTGTGAGTTTCACGGCCCCCAGAATATTTTGTTCTATGAATATCTGAACATTCAATATATCAAAAGAAAGAAGAGAGCCTCTGCTTTTGAACAAAAATAATCATTTATATCACAAATTCGAAAGAAATAAAGAAGACACCTTATTTGAAGTCACGTGTGAAATATTGTAGATGTCTTACCTGTGAAGGATCTCCTGTAAATGAGTTGAGGAGACTAAAGCTCTTCAGTTCCCTGAGCCCTGTCCAGTGCACTCGTATATATCACAGCCCTGATGCAAATACAGTCCAGACCGTTATCATACGGGGCCTGAATATACAGTTATTTCCATCTGTCAATACTGAAGCCATGTATTTGCAAAACTCTTCACTCGTTCAGAGACACAGAAGTCTATCTATATTAAACTGTGAATATTTTTTCATTACTTTCACACAAAATGCCTTCACTGAGCACACTTGTGTCATTCATACTTCACCATCTGCAAAACTACATATTTGCAGCACATTTTACAAATGAACGCACTTTCAAAACTGATAAAATGATGAATGATGGCAAACTCTGTGTTTCTGCAGGAATGATATTGAAATATAACATCTTAGAAGAATATTTACAATGGAATTAAATAACAATTATTCCAAACACAAACTTCATGGCTTCCCACACTTGAAAAGGGAAGGACTTGATCAGACTCAGGATTTCACTCGTTCTTCAATTTATTTGACCAGTAAACAAGGAAGGTGAAAAACCTTGGAACATACAACAAATTAAACAAATTAAATAAAGTTCAGCATTTCCCATCAAATACAATAAAGCACAACAAAGTACATCAGGCAAAGGGTAAGTATATTTTACACATAGATTAACCATTACTTCATTATTTATCAACCCAGGTAAACAATGTAAATCAGGCATTGCATAACCAGAAAGCCAGCTCTACTTTTAGACCCATTTACCTTTAAATTAACCTGTTATTCTTTGTTTAACCTAGATCAATCTATACAGAATTTATCTATGACATATTTCATTCATAATTTCAACCTAAATGAAATCAAGCATTCCATGGGGTTTTACTGTAGATTTGCATAAGATTATTTCTGTTCAGAAATGGTTAAGTCTCTTTGTACAAAGCTAAACATTTGCCCAATGTACAGAAATGTTTTAGCTTCAATCTGTTAAGTCAACAGAATGTCTAAAGAGGATCATCAACATAAAGTCACCAAAAATCCAGTGTTTTGTTGTAATTGAATTGTTCTATTATCATTTCATTCCATCATTTTGATGTTAAATTTCTATTAACTAATAAAACACAGAAGTCAGAAAAGACAAGAAGCAAAATTTGGGAGAAAAATAAAATGTATTTTTGGCATATATATACACATATATACAGTCATATTATTGTTTATTATTAATAAAAATGGGCTCTTCTGCTATAAGCTTGAATCACTGTAATATAAAAGCCCACAGCTTCTGATTGTCTGCATTTCTCACTGCTGCTGAAACACACTGTAAAGGGGAACAGTTCAGCAGAGAATAATATTATATTATTACAGTATCAGCTGAGGTTTGCTCTCGCTTCAGGGCTTATATCTGAATTTGACTTTGTGAGTTTTTTAACCATGTTTAAACAGTTTTATTTGTGATCAAACACTAATTTGCAGAAGAACCTTGAATTAGAACTAAGGAAAACGGTAATAGTGCAAACAGAGTGAAAACTTAACTAAAACATATCACACACACTACAACATGGAGTTTGTTGTGTATTTCTGTGGACAATGACGGACAGAATCAGTCAATAATATCCTAAAGCACACACCAAGTTATGTCAGGTTAGCAGTTTAATACAGTCTACATGAGCAGCAAGTGAACTGGAATACACACGACCCATCTGGAGACGCCATTACTCAGCGGGTTTACTGGATCGAGTTCAGTCACACTGGCTCACGACAAGAGGAGAGATTTGCAAGTCTGTTCCTCTTTATTTGAGTTCTTTTAAGGTCAGCCATGAAACTGCCAGATACTTTATCAGCTCCTATGACAGTTGAACCAGTTTTGTTTTAACACACTTATGATAACAGTACAAGGAGAATATTGAACATCTATATAAGTCAGCTAGGTAAGTTAATGACAAGTTGTTAAACATTATACCCGTATGACGGCAATTACAGTGATATAATCAGCAGCGCAACTGCAGGAATTCAAATTCATCATTTTGGATGTTTAGTGGGAACATGTATGACCGAGAGGCAGAGATAAAACATCTTTATTTCTACACTGGAATGAACTGTGTGTGAAAGAGGATTTGAACATCTCCATTAATTGGCTGTTCTGCACCTAGAATACATTTACAAAATATATTTCTGAATCTTAAAACTCTAAACACACACTCTCAGAAAAAAAGGTACAAAAGCTGTCACTGGGACAGAACCCTTCAAAAGGGTTCTAATATGTACACGTTTGGTACCTTTGAGGGACTTATATGCACTCTTTAGGTACAAAGGTGTACCTTTTGAAAAGGTACCGCCACAGTGACAGCTTTTGTACCTTTTTTTCTGAGAGTGCATCTTAAAGATCTTATAGCCTCTTATGTCCATATCTCCTATAAAATAATCCTGCTATATTTGGTTTAGATGTGGCTCCCTGTGTCATCCTCTGTGCCTTACAAAGATGATAAATAACTAATAAAAAAAATCTATTGAATTTTGCCTCATTGATGCCTTTATTATAAACTATATGAAGAAGGGATGCACTGATACCGGTATAGGGCCCGATTCTGTGCTCGAATGCTCCGATACCAACACCGATACCATGCAGTGTGTGTAGTAGCAGACGTAGGCCAGTAAGAGCTGTGTGTAAACCTCACTCCCCTAATCTCAAGATATCAAGAATATTATGTTGGATATGTGCAGTCGAGCTTCACGTCGGATTCACGTCTGTCTTGGGTTGGGTTTTTATTTTATTTTTTATATATTTATGCACATCGGGTTCGGGTCAGAAGTGATTCGGAATCGGTCCAGATTTAGGGCCCTGAGGAGACCTCTGACGTGCAGCTCTTAAAGGGACAGCAGCCTAATAACCATCTGTCTCTGTCCTCAGTGTTAATCCAACAACAAAATACAAAGAGAAAATCTCTCACTGCTCTAGACTGAATAACTTTTATAACTTTAATAATGATTAATCTTTATTTATTTTACTCAGTGAAGACTATGCAGTTAAAAAAAAAAAAAACATTTGATTACTTTATTCAATTTCTGTACCTGAAAATTGTAATGTTTCACTGGTATCTAAAAATTTCGATCACAACCAGACCAGTAGAAAACAATCCCTATTGTTGAGTCCTGGAGCAGCTCTACATATTCACTGTGCTATTATATTAAAGATAAAATATTCTAGAGCAATAATATTAACAGTCAAAGTAACAGTAGCTCCTACAATACAGTTTAACAGGCATAACTGGGCATGAAAAAACTGCTAAGCCAAATAATTTGATTAGTTTTCTTTTGTTTCTCTTCTCAACATAAAAAAAAAAAAAAAAAAAAAAAAAAAAAAATACAGGTATCGGTATCGACAAGTACTGAAAACATTTGCTTTTACATTATTTCTGAAAACAGAATTATTAGATTTTGGGTTTTTGATTCCCATTTGATTTGAACAAAATCTGAAAAAAGTTACATTACTGTAACAAAATATGGTTTTGGCCAGAAAATGATCTATTTGGCTACATAGTTAATGTGATGTAGGTGTGTTGTGTGCTAAGAGTTTAGTAAAAGTACCAGGCTTTCAGCTGAAATTGCAATTACAGTAGTTGTGTTTGGAATAATTTTTATTTAATTCCATTGTAAATGTTCCTCCAAGATGTTATATTTCAATATCATTCCTGCAGAGACACCGAGTTTCCATCATTCATCATTTTATCAGTTTTGAAAGTGTGTTAGCATTTGTAAAATGTGCTGCAAATATGTAGTTTTGCAGATGGTGAAGTATGAATGACACAAGTGTGCTCAATGAAGGCATTTTGTGCGAAAGTAATGATAAAGGATTCACAGTTTAATAAAGATAGACTTCTATGTCTCTGAACGAGTGAAGAGTTTTGCAGATATAAGTCTTCAGTGTTGACCGATGGAAATAACTGTATATTCTGGCCCGTATGATAGCGGTCTGGACTGTATTTGCATCAGGGCTGTGATATATACGAGTGCACTGGACAGGGCTCAGGGAACTGAAGAGCTTTAGTCTCCTCAACTCATTCACAGGAGATCCTTCACAGGTAAGACATCTACAATATTTCACATGTGACTTCAAATAAGGTGTCTCGTTTCTTCAAATTTGTGATATAAATAATTATTTTTGTTCAAAAGCAGAGGCTCTCTTCCTTCTTCTGATATATTGCATGTTCAGATATTCATAGAACAAAATATTCTGGGGGCCGTGAAACTCACAATCAAAAAATTCTGGCGGTGGCTGGCAACATAAAAATAAAATAAAACAAATGCTGGTGGAGAAAGAGAGAGTTAATAGCGATGTTAATGTCCACCAGTCTCCTCTTCTCGTGATGTTTGGTGATATTCCCCAGATCCTGAGCTGAAGCTGATGATGGGTTTCAGCGTGCTCTTCATCTTTGCTCTGCTGCAGATCTGCACACTGTGTGATGGGGGGAACTCAGAGGATCTTTCTAACATCAATGGTATGTTCACCTTTGGTTCTTGTGTTCAATATTCTGCAGAACTCCTAAACTAAACTATAATCCATAGGGCTGTTCGCACCGGATAGTTCTAGGTTCCCAGAGAACTAATGGTTCCCTTAGGAACGTTTTCCTGGTTGCATTCGCAGCGCCAGTAGGAACTCTGAGTGACGTGAGCCGTGCTTGTTGTTGTGAATTTTATTTTGATGGCGCTGAGAAAGACTGAACAGACAGCGCTCACATTCTCCGTGTTCTTTAGCTTACGATCTACGGTATCTAGGCTGTAATCTGTGTGTTTATACAGCTTTAATAATGGGGTGTGCTGGTGTTTTGCGTGCGTTCTGCCAATCAGCGAACACTACCGTCACTGCAGTTCCTCTAGCGCTGGTGTAGAGCGACTCTGGAGGAGGAGGAAAGTAGTTCCTCTAAAAGGAGTTCCTAGAACTAAATTAGTTCCTGCGGTGCGAACACACCAAAAACCGTTCTAGGAGTGATGAAGAGTTCCTCAGTCTTTGGTTATCAGTCTTTGGTTTGTATATTTCTTTTGGATTTGTCTTGCAGACTCTTCTAACCATCATCATCACCTTCATCCTCGTGGACTAAAATCATTTTTCAGGAAGTTTTCAGCTAAGAAAGATAAGGACCGGAGCCCTCTTGACATAAATAATTACTTGGAGTTTGTTGCATCAAAAGATCCACCTCAAGATGCAGTTATAGCTACTGATGACAACAACAATGATTATTACATTCTTGGAACTGGGAAATGTAATAAGGTTAAGTTAGAGATGATTAAAAGTTCAGAAATATCAAGCAAAGGTGCCAAAACGGCAGAACGTACATTTCTAGTGAATAAAGACTACTTTGAAATTTTAGAGTGGAAAACATGGGAAGAAATACAGAATGACCAGATTCCATTTCACCCAGTAATCGTTTGTGAAAAATTCTACATTGTTCCAGATAACGATGGTTCGCCTACCGTTCAGGTGACCAAAGACTTTTTCAAAGAGAAAAACAACATGCAAACTGAAGTTCTCTGCCTAAACAATGACATAAAAGGACAGCGTTTACAAATTGATAATTATGTAATCAAAGAAGAGGAAAAGCTCAGAAAGGGTAGAAGTGCTGAAACTTTTCACAGCTCACAACAAGAACTGTGATAAAGCCAAACATGTGGTGAAGCTGGATCACGGCAGCGACAGATCAAGATCTTTCCTAAAGAGCCGTACACATACGTTTGGAGGAGCGATAGAAGGATCAGTCACTGGTATGGTTCCAGAAACAGTTATTAACTTAGGTGGAAAACTGAATTTGAAATATGACTATAGTCGCTTGAATTCTGAAACGACATCGAATCTTACTAAGGTCCTGCACTCAGCGAGTATGGAGATAGAGGTTCCACCCAACCAATCTTGTGTGATTGAGATTAAAAGCAAAACCTTTATTGCTCGAGTCCCGTACTCTGGTCAGCTCACCCGACTGTACAACAATGGTGAAGAACGCACAACCTCCATTGAAGGCATCTATGATCATCAGGAAATGACAGACCTTGAATCATTTGTGTATCCCTGCACACCCGTGCCAGATCCGACGCAATGCCCAAATACATGAAACCTGCTTCGATATAAATAAATGCCATGTTGCTGTGTGTGTTCATAACAGAATGTAACAAAAAATGTTTTAAAAAATAGCTTGCTTTCAAATTATTTCAAGAATGAATTAAATTGAATTTTAACATGCAAACAGGGTTTTTGTTTTTGTTGTTGTTGTCTCAGAAAAAGAAGAATAAAAGGTGGTTCTGCTTGACGTCCTGGGTCAATAAAGACCAGAGGAATGCATTTAAGAGTTAAAACATTTTATACATATATGTCAAATGTTTATTTATATAGCACCAAATATACAGCCGAGGCTGACCAACGTGCTTCACAAAACATCATAAAACAAGCATACATCAATCAGGGAGAAAAGAGAGAGAAAGTAAAAAAGTAATTGAAAACAAAAATAATTAAAGAAGATAACATACCTAAAGTATATTTCTAAAATGCATGGCACAAATTAGCCTACTATTTATTAAAGGGGTGGTTGATTATGATTTGACTTTTCTAGCTTTAGTTAGTGTGTAATGTTGCTGTTTGATCATAAACAACATCTGCAAAGTTACAACGCTCAAAGTTCAAAGCAAAGGGAGATATATTTTCTTTTACAGAAATTGACTATAACAAACATAACCCTACCTCATAACGAAGGGATGGCTCTGCTAAGAACGAGCTGTTGAAGCCCCGCCTTCTGTGCCACGAGCAGCAGCTCATTTGCATTTAAAGGAACAGACACAAAACAACACATTTTTGCTCACCCTAAAAAAAAAAAAACGTTCTATATAAAAAATATCTGTTGGGTATTTTGAGCTGAAACTTCACACACACACACACACACACACACACACACACACACACACACACACTCCAGATCTGATGAAGGACCTGCGCCTGGACACACACACACACACACACACACACACACACACACACACACACACACACACACACACACACACACACACACACACTCCAGATCTGATGAAGGACCTGCACCTGGACAAGACTACGTGCCTGTGCACATATATACTTACACACACACCTATAGACTGAACAACACGTAATATGTATGTGCACGCCGTCAGCGTTTTCACTGATTCACGTTTTTGAAGTTTACACAGAGATATATCTCATATAACAGGAGAAAACATGAATTCTCAAATAAAATGGCATCCACTCCACTTTTAGACACACGAACTTGCGAACTTCCCTAAGCACTTCCCCTCGGGGGAATCTCTGCCGCCATTTTAAAGTGCGTTCCACTTCGTGAAGTGGACAAGGGAAGTTTATATGGACAGACCCTCGATTGTGACCGAGGGAGCGAGTCTACTTCATATACACACTTCAGGCAGTTCCATATACCACAATGCAACACGATTGTGCCGTCAACGCATATTACGTTTAATTTACCCCACCACAAACAGCTCTATGATATGTTACAGTTTTTTCCGATTGCTAAACGACAGTGAGCACAACTGGAGCTACATGTGCAAAACTCTAACTACAGTCTGCACTACCAACAGTCACCTGAGCTAAACAGTTCACATCACCTGCAAAACTCACTCCGAGCAACACAACTCTTAACACACGGCTCAACACAGACTCAGTGCAGCCAAACACTACACAACCCTCACCGAGATAACACACACTGTCACTCAGAACACACTGAGATAACACACACTGTCACACAGAACACACTGAGATAACACACACTGTCACTCAGAACACACTGAGATAACACACACTGTCACTCAGAACACACTGAGATAACACACACTGTCACACAGAACACACTGAGATAACACACACTGTCACACAGAACACACTGAGATAACACACACTGTCACTCAGAACACACTGAGATAACACACACTGTCACTCAGAACACACTGAGATAACACACACTGTCACTCAGAACACACTGAGATAACACACACTGTCACACAGAACACACTGAGATAACACACACTGTCACACAGAACACACTGAGATAACACACACTGGCACTCAGAACACACTGAGATAACACACACTGTCACTCAGAACACACTGAGATAACACACACTGTCACTCAGAACACACTGAGAGGAAAAACACGAGCATCAAACACCAATACAGAAAATACAAACTTTTCATCTTTACAGTTTGAACAATTTCAGCGACTTCATACAAAGTAATATTTTCTTCAAAGAAAAGAGTGACATTCTTTCACATGATTTATTTACAGTTTTTCTCAATTGTTTACACACATTTTCTGAAAGCATGCCTCATATTCTCAGAACTCTACACACAAATCAAACAACACACACACAATGGGCAAAACCCCTCAATTCTCCTGCAAAATGAAACTTTACATTCAAAACAATGTTATTTCTTCTCAAAATGGTATTTTGTTTTCAAATGACACACACAAACCATCATATGAATCGACATTAATAAGAACCAGTTGAACACTGATGTGCTCAATGTAAAACACTTCTTCTCCATTCATCATAATGACTTAGGCCTTTTTTTGTTCTGTGTTACACTTACTACAGGCAGTACATACATAAGTGTGTTGTAAAATATCTGAGAATATTGTTTTTATACTCAGAACACACAAATACACGGTAACAAATATATTTTATTTTTCCCACAAAAACATTGTACACAGTGTACATCCCAACCAACACAAAGTTGTACATACAGTGGTCTACAAAACAACAGAAGAATTTACTGTATACAGTTACAGTAATAAAAAGAAAAATCCAATGTTGGCATCCATTGCTCCACAGAAGAGCTCACCTGTTGAAGAGCTCACCTGTTGAAGAGCTCACCTGTTGAAGAGCTCACCTGTTGAAGAGCTCACCTGTTGAAGAGCTCACCTGTTGAAGAGCTCACCTGTTGAAGAGCTCACCTGTTGAAGAGCTGACCTGTTGAAGAGCTGACCTGTTGAAGAGCTCACCTGTTGAAGAGCTCACCTGTTGAAGAGCTCACCTGTTGAAGAGCTCACCTGCTGAAGAGCTCACCTGATGAAGAGCTCACCTGTTGAAGAGCTCACCTGTTGAAGAGCTCACCTGCTGAAGAGCTCACCTGCTGAAGAGCTCACCTGATGAAGAGCTCACCTGTTGAAGAGCTCACCTGTTGAAGAGCTCACCTGATGAAGAGCTCACCTGTTGAAGAGCTCACCTGTTGAAGAGCTCACCTGCTGAAGAGCTCACCTGCTGAAGAGCTGACCTGTTGAAGAGCTGACCTGTTGAAGAGCTCACCTGTTGAAGAGCTGACCTGTTGAAGAGCTGACCTGTTGAAGAGCTCACCTGTTGAAGAGCTCACCTGTTGAAGAGCTCACCTGTTGAAGAGCTCACCTGTGGCCCTTTTATGCTAAAGCTCTTATTGCTAATTGTAAAGCTGTGTGACGGGTGTTTGCCCATGTGATGAGTCAGTGTGTGTATCTGAATGGCAGTGTGTTCCTTGTGAAAACAAGAGATTTTTTTGCATGAAAATTGTGCCAAAAGCAGAGAATTGTGTGTAGTGTTCTGAAAAAGGTTCAAGATTCAAGATTCAAGATTCAAATATCTTTATTAGTCCCCAAGGGGGCAATTCAGTTCTACAGCCAACCCATCCAATAAGGGTTAAATTAAGATTATTAGCACACAATAAATATATATAAAAAAAAAAAAAAAAAATAAATAATAAAAAAAAAAAAATGTATACAAAACGATAATACCCTGACACACACACACACAACACAACACAACACACACATTCACCTGCCAGTGACAGAACAGCGGTGTAATACAAGAACCTTTTGTGTAGTTATGAGTTATCATTTAAAAATCTTATAGCAGAGGGAATGAATGAGTTTGCATAGCGATTCGTTTTCCGTATTGGCACATAATACCGCCGACCTGACTGCATGAGAACAAATTCATTCCTAAGCACATGGTCTGGTTGGCACAGTATTCTATCGGCTTTTTGGACCACTCTTTTTTTCCAGAGAGAACCAAGATCATTTAATTGGGTACCAGTGATTTTTGAGCATACTTTAACAATGTCACTCAAACTCTTTTTGTCTTTCACCGCTAAACTATTAAACCAACCCAAGAAAGAAAAGGTTAATAGACTCTCAATGAATGCCTGATAGAATGTACATAAGATTCTTTTACAAACCCCAAAGGAGTTCAACTTCCTCAGTAGATATATTCTTTGGTTTGCTCGCTTAATAATGCTATCAATGTTCTCTCTGAATTTCAATTGTGAGTCAAATACTGTGCCCAAATACTTATATGTTTGTACCACCTGAACACCTTCATTGTGTATTAAACTCAGTTTTGGTTCGTCACTAACCTTCCTAAAATCTATAATCAATTCTTTAGTCTTTGACACATTTAAGTCAAGAAGACTATCGTCGCACCATCTAACAAACTCCTCAAGGGCACTGCTATGATCCGGTTGATTGCCCTGTAAAAGGGACAGCAGGGCTGTGTCATCTGAAAACTTCACTAAGTAACTGTTCTCCCAAGATGACCTGCAGTTGTCAGTATATAATATGAAAAGAAGGGGGGACAGCACACAGCCCTGAGGAGAGCCTGTGTTTGATACGATAACAGATGACATATTTCCATTTACATAGACCTGCTGCCTTCTATTTGTTAAAAAGTTTAAGATGAGTAATAGAATCTGCTCAGGTAACTTAAAATATGAGGCTAATCGTTCGACCAGAATGTGAGGCTGCATTTTATTAAAAGCTGAACTAAAGTCAGCAAATAAAATTCTTACATGTGATGCAGGTTTCTCAAGATGTTTATACACCTTGTCAAGGATAAAAAGCTTTGCATCCTCTACACCCTTGCCCGCTTGATATGCGAACTGTAGTGGATCTAATTTGTCTACCGTTAGGGGGATGATTATGTCCTTCAAGATATTCTCAAAACATTTCATGACCAGGGAAGTTAATGCAATTGGTCTAAATTCATTAAGGTCTTTAGGAAATTTTATTTTTGGGATGGGTATTACTATTGATGTTTTCCATAGATCAGGTATATCCCCACTATCAGCACATTTTTGAAAGATAACTGTAAAAGCCTCACTGAGCTGCTCAGCACAATAATGGAGTGTACGCCCACAGATGGCGTCGGGACCGGCAGCCTTACCTATTTTTGTACTTTTAAATAGTCTTGTGACTTTTTCCTGTTGTATTTGTATCCCTCTCTGAGGCTTCCACGTCTCTCTCAATGTGACTAGACTATCTGTGAAGGACCTTTCGAACCTGCAAAAAAAATTATTAAAAATATCTGGCAAATCACCGTCATCTATACCATTCATTTTTATTGGTTGCCCTGTTCTACACACTGGCTGATTAATGGCTGCCATGGTTTTAATGCCTTGCCAGGCTGCCTTTAAATCCCCACTATTATATTGATTTTCAATTTTATTCTTGTATTGGCTTTTTGCTTTCCTTATTTCATTTTTTACTTCTCTTGAGACAGCCTTTTTCTCTACCAGGTCCCCAAAATAGAATGTCTTTTTTTTCCTGTTGATAACCCTTTTCAATTCCTTCGTTACCCAAGGCTTGTTATTAGGATAAATAACCACTTTTTTAGATGGAATAATCATATCAACACAATATTTGACATAGGCAGACATTGTTTCCGTGAGATCATTAATATCATTACAAGTATCATAAAAACAAGTCCAATCAGTACATTCCAGACACCCCTGTAGAGAGGAAATGCTGTCTTCTGTCCAAAGTTTTATGTTTTTTTCCTCACGCTCAAGGCGTCTGAACGCGGGCTTATACACAGGCATCAAATAAATACTGTTGTGGTAGGAGGCACCAAGTGGCGGCATAGCCACAGATCTATAGGCTCCATTTACTGAGCCATAACATAGATCTAAAGTGGTGTTCCTCTGCGTTGTAGAGCAGGTTATATACTGTTCATATGATCTTAAGGTCTTATCTAAAGTACAGTGGTTAAAATCTCCTAAAAAGAACTTGGGGGCCTCTGGGCAAATAGAATCCAGTCTGTGAGTGACATCAGCGATCACTTGCGCTGCAATTGAAGCATTGGCTCGAGGGTGAATATACACAAGCGTATAGAACAGCTGTTGGAACTCTCGAGGTAAATAGAACGGCCGGAGAGACACAGTCAACAATTCAATATCCGAAGTGCATATTCTTTCTCTCACTACCACAGTGTTACAGTACCTTTTATTTACGTAGAGGCACACTCCTCCTCCCCGACTTTTCCCAGTTGTCATCGGATCTCGGTCCAGGCGAATCGGGCTACCAAACCCACTCATAATCAGGTCCTCGTCCCGGTCTGACTCCCTTAGCCATGTTTCCGAGAAAGCAAGAAGACAAGTGTCTCTTATGCCGGGTTTGCACTTGATCCAAGCTTCCAGCTCATCTGTCTTGTGTCTTAATGACTGCACATTTGACAACAGGATTGTGGGGAGTGGGGGTAGCCTACGGCGATTGTCGAGCCTGAGGTTTTTAAATCTCCGATGCAGGCCTCCTCTTCTCCCTCTTTTCCGATGTTTGCTTCGTGCATGCAATCTGCACAACTCCGCCGGAATATCTGGTATAATACCGGCAGACGCTGTTCGTAAGGAGATCAGAAACTCCCGGCTGTGGGTAATTTTCCCCAGTACTCCATACTCCGAGTCCGAACCGTAACAGGTGGAGAGTTCAAGCAGTAGCGTTATCACAATAGATATTGCGAACAGTTGATCGAAGGTCTTTATAAGCCGCATCTCTGGATCACTGACACTTTCACTCACGCATAAACATTAACATCCCCGATAAACATTCAATAAAACTCAATAAAACGAGTAAAAACAAACTATGGATGGGCAGAGCTGCTGGGTCGCACACGCACTGGAGCGCCCCGGAAGTTGTTATTGTGTAAGAAACATCGTGAGGTGTATTTTAGAGCTGCAGTTTGAGTGTAAAGCAGGAATTGTGCTTGTAGTTTAGCAGAATTGGCTCAGGGGGTTGGTGAATGAGTTACATGTTGTGGTCATTGTGTCTCAAATGATGTTTTATAAACAAAGTTCGGGAGGAGCACGTTCAAATAATCAATCCAATCTACTCGTCATCAAACAATCATGTCTACCCTAATCAGCATGACTAGAAGTATATATATATATCCACTCTGTCAACTCACCTAATATTCCTTGACAGTTTTTCAGCATCCCTCCACCACCCCGACTCCTCACTCTCGGCTCAATCTTTACAGCCAGGAATACGGGGGGAGTACTCTGGGTATCGCTGATCGATTGCTCCTGTCTACCTCGCTGCCTGCTGTGAGTGTGTTTGCCTCGGTGCTGTAAGCTCCGTCTTAGCCTCGTATTTCTTTGTTTTGAACCATCATTTACTACAATTTGTAGTTGTTTATACTAAATACAGCTTACCCAACATCTCAGATTGACATCGCTAGCATCCGTTACTACTAACACAACACGCTAATTCGCTACTGCTAGCCTGTTAACGCGCCACCCGTGCGCTCAGCTGTTTTATTTATTTATTTTTTTCTCTCGCGCGCTCGCGCCTTTGAGTTCATAAAGCTCAGGTAAGTAATAATCAGTCAACAAACACGGTGAGTAATGTCTTGTCCTGTTATTGTCACCTGCACTTCATGTCACATGTTTAGCATAGACTTCTCTGTTGGCAATGTAGGATTTATATGTGATAAATGTAAGGAGACAGTTAGGCTGACAGAGAAGATTTCAGAATTAGAGACACGCATCCAAACTTTAATTGAGGATAGTAAGAGTGCTAGAGCTTTAGATACTATTTTGGATGCGCCTAGCATAGTGAACTCTTTACATGATTCGGTTCCAGCTGAAGTAGTGCCTGAGCAGCCGGGCAAATGGGTGACAGTGAGGGATCGCTCTAGTCGCGGATCAAAAAACCACTCTTCCGTTCCGATTACCACAACAAATCGATTTGCCCCGCTCAGTGAAACACCCACTGAGAATTCTGTTGATTGTGCCCTAGTAATTGGTGATTCGATCACACGGAACGTGAAAATAGAGACACCAGCGAACATAGTCACATGTTTGCCGGGAGCCAGAGCGCCTGACATCAAAGCAAATTTAAAAGTGCTGGCTAATGCTAATCGTAAATTCTCTAAGATCATTATTCATGTCGGCACTAATGATGTTCGACTCCGCCAGTCGGAGATCACCAAAATTAATATTAAAGAGGTGTGTGAACTTGCAAGTACGATGTCAGGCACTGTAATTTGCTCTGGCCCCCTTCCTGTTCCCTTTCGAAAGCTACAATCGATGCTGCGCTGCTCAGCGCATTGGGAACGTCTTTAATCGTGACCAGCTGTGAATATTGTGTATAACACGTCAATGAAATTGACCCGGAGGCAATATAGCCTCGGTCGGTGACGTCATCGGCGCGCCCCCGCGACACGAGGCTATAAGTAGATGAGCCACAGGTGCATCGTCAGGTCTTTTGTCTTCAGACCATTACTGTGCATGTGTGAACGTCAAAACTCTCTCTCTACCTTTTATCTGCTACAGATCTTTGCTAGGAGTTAGTTTATTCAGGCAGTGTGCAGAAAATTTCTCATTTCTCAAGCCTTTTCTCTCTCGCACATCAAAGCACGAGCACTGTGGAATGTTTACAGTTAAGTGCTTTGCGTTCGCTTTGCTTATTTCAAGGGGTAGCGCCCATAAAGATTGTGGGGCTCGCGTGTGATCTGGCTGAGAAGCGAGAGACGTTGGTTCCCTATCGCTCGCTCTCTCTCCAGATCGCGATGTCCTTTTGCCTGACTACCGAAGCGTGCCTCGGCGCTTCTTCGGCTCGGGCAGAGGACATTGAATCTCGTGGGTTTGTCGCCTCCGAGTGTTTCTCCCGTGATGATAAAAGGAGATCGCTCGTGGCGATCGCTTGTGCAGTGACCAGATTGATCTGATCACAACAAAAAGAGTCACATAAAACACAGTCTATAAATAAATAAAGATTGTAAATATTTATGTCTTGTGTCCTCGACATCGAGCCATTCTACTATCGCGGGTGCGAGGGCACGCGATTATATGATATTGCCTCAGTTTGGAGAGACGCTCGCGGGCTATCTCTCCCCTGGGATCATATTATCAGATGCATTTTCAGCGGTTAGGCTGGTACTGCGTTGTACACCATGGCCGTGTGAAAAGCATACCAGGTTGATCTTATGAAAGATTTAAACACAGCCTCTCATCCAGACCGTGTTTGCTTGTCTGATTGGGATGTGTTTATTGCTGAGGAACTGATATTTATATTTATATATATAATATTTATATAATATAATTATATATACATATATATGTATGTATTATATATAATATAATATTGTCTGGCTGTTTTCCGGACACATTTAATTCTGAAGAATTAAAGCTGCCTCTGAACACATCTCTCGTTATGTTAAAACGTTTGAGAGGTTCTGGTGGTGACTTGAGTGATGGTCGGATTACAGCTAGACTGCCCTCCTTGAGGATCTCCATGACGTTAACTCGGTTATGGGAAAACCTTATTCTTCGTGCATCTTTGTGCCCTTGACGTATTAAGACTATCATGGGTGCGGGGCTGTGTGGTTATACGATGATGGGCCAGTCTGAGAGACATTTTCTTCTCTTCTTTTTGCTCATCATCATTTTAGGAGGGTTCAAAAGCAGAGTGTAACGAGTTGTGCTCCCCCTCGTGAAAACTGGGGATCGGCTCGTTGTACTCAGCAGCTGCATAATAGACCTAAGACAAAATCCTGAGGGTTGTTTTGTCCCAGGTCTGTGGGGGTGTGCCCCTACGGGACGAGACATGTAAATCAAACAGCTCCTACCTGACACCCTCACGAAACCACTGTACTTCCTCGCCACCTCTGGTGATTCGGGGAGCAGCGGTTTCCAGCGAAATGTTAGATGTTCTGTTGCTTTTCTGCTGTCATCCAGGACACGGAACATCTAACATCCCCTCAAAAGGAAGTGTTAAGTTGATACCACTCTCAGAGAGTCTGGCAGCGTGGAAACTTCTGCCAGGTTTTTCTATGTGGGTATTAAGTACAGTACAAATAGGATAGAATCCAATTTATTAATCGTCCTCCGCGTTTCAACGGCGTGGTATTCACTTCCGTGAGACCGGAACTGGCGCATGTACTGTTACAAGAGCTACAATCTCTGCTGAGAAAAGAGGCCATAGAACATGTTCCTCTTCCAGAGAGAGAGTCAGGCTATTACAGCAGATACTTCCTGGTCCCCAAAAAGGATGGGGGGTTGCGTCCAATCTTCGATCTTCAAGGCTTAAACCGTACAGTTAAAGCACTCAAGTTCAAGATGTTAACGGTAAGACGATCGTGTCGTAAATTCAACATCACGTTTGATTTGTCACGATCGATCTGAAGGACGTATATTTTCATATAGAATATTGCCACAACACAGGAGGTTCCCAAGTTTGCTTTTGGGGGCAAAGCTTACCAATTTGGGTCCTTCCATTCGACCTAGCCATGTTATCTCTAGGGGGCTGAGGTCAACGCCAAGGGCGTTCTCTCTCCCACCCTGAGGGTAACATGTTTGGGGTTAAATGAGACTCTGTCACCATCGGGCATAATTGTCTCCCGCTCGTGTCAGGACCAATTTTAACATCCTAAGCAACATCTAGCTAGGTCAGGACATTACACGGGTCTCATGGCAGCTGCGTCCACAATGATTCCTCTGGGCCTTTTGCGCATGAGACCATTTTAGTTGTGGCTCAAAACGGGGGATTTCAACTACAATCCCCAAGGGCAAATAAAGGCAAGAACACTCGCTGAGTGCTTCGTGTCCTTTCTAAAATCCATGTTTATGGTGAGTCACGCGCTGAATGCTTCGTGCACTTTCTAAAATCCATGTTTATGGTAAGGGTTACGCGCTGCGGCTTCGTTCCCTTTCTATGTGGTTCAGACCCCGGTTCCTTGCTTTGGGTCCCACTTTAGGTGCGTCTCGCTGTCGCAGAATGCTAACGGCAGACGTCTCCCTGATGGGCTGGGGAGCGGTCTTAAGTGGTCGTCCAGCTCAAGGGGAATGGGAGGGTCATCAGCTCAATTGGCACATCAACTGCCTCAAGCTGATGACTGTATTTCTGGCCCTGAAATACTTTCTCCCTCAGTTGAGAGACCGTCATGTCCTAGTGCAGCACAGCGGCAGTCTCTTACATAAATTACCAGGGAGGTTTGTGCTCACGCAATCTGAACAGAATAGCGAGGCAGATCTTTCTCTGGGCCCAGGAAAAGTTCCTGTCACTCAGGGCAGTGTACATTTCAGGGCACCTGAATGTGGGAGCGGATTTACTGTTCAGACAGAAACTACCGATAGGGGAATGGAAACTCCACCCAGAAGTAGTCAAACAGATTTGGACCAGATTTTACGAAGTGGTGCTGGACCTCTTCGCCTCTTATCAGAAAGCGCAATGTCCCCTCTACTTCTCTCTGAATCACCCAGCCCCTGGGTCTGGATGCGATGGCGCACACATGGCCCAGAATGTGCCTGTATGCGTTTCCTCCAGTTTCTCTGCTCCCAGGAGTTCTAGCCAGAGTTTGGTTCTCCGAGATAATATCTCTCCTCAACGGCTCGCCATGGACGATTCCGGAGAGGAGGGACTTTCTGTTTCAGACGGAGGCCGCGATATTCCATCCCAGGCCCAACCTCTGGAACCTTCATGTTTGGCCCCTGATGGGTACCAACTGAGGGACACTGGGCTTTCGCCTGCCGTTATTGAGACCATTCTAAGTGCTAGGGATTCCTCCACTAGAAAGAGTTATGCCAACAAATGGAGTGTCTTTGAAAGGTGTTGTACATAATGCAGATCCGGTCAACTGCCAGATTGCTTCAGTTCTGGATTTTCTGCAGGAAAAATTAACAACAGGCACATGCCCCGCCACTCTCAAGGTTTATTTGGCCGCTCTTTTGGCTTGCCATGCCTTGGTTTACGGGGTGCCACTCGGGAGACATCCTCTGCTCGCTTGTTTCATTCGTGGGGCCAGACGACTGAGGCCTCCTGTAAAAACCAATATCCCATCATGGGACATAGCAGTAGTCCTAGAAGGGTCTGGTTGAGACACCTTTTGAAACTCTAGAATCAGCGTCTGAAAACTTCTGACTCTAAAGATGTTTTTTCTTATGGCAATAACTTCTTTTATAAGAATTGGGGATATGCAGGCTCTGTCGATTTTGCCACCCTGCTTAGACTTTGCCCCAGGAATGGTGAAAGTGATTTTGCATCCTAATCCTGATTACCTGCATAAGGTGCCTTTTTCGGCTATACATCCTGTCACGCTTGAGGCTTTCTGCTCTCCGCCGTTCACGGCGCCGGAACAGGAGATATCTCATAGACTATGTCCAGTCCGTGCTCTTCAGGCCTACGTCCACCGCACTAGCTAATGGCGTAAGTCAGAGCGACTTTTCGTCTGTTATGGGGGCCGCAACCGATGGCTGCCGCCACTAAGCAGACCATGTCACATTGGGTCAGGGATGCTATTGCTCTTGCCTTTGAGGCGCACAGTCAAGCTTCGCCAATGGCTCTAAGGGCTCACTCCACTAAAGGGGTCGCCTCCTCTGCTGCTTTGGCAAGAGGTGCCCCTTGCAGTTTATTTGTGATGCGGCAGGCCGGTCCTCTCCGCACACATTCATAAGATTTTATAGTTTGGATGTTCATGCCACTCCGGGCTCTCATGTCCTTGAGTCGACATCGCAAGCTAATGTCTAGGCCTTCTTACGTTCTTGTGAAACACACCTGCACAACCGTGGGAGTCCAGACATGTTCAAGCACGGCGGCGTGGGTATTCTCGTTCCCAATGCGCTGAGCAGCGCAGCATCGATTGTAGCTTTCGAAAGGGAACGTCTCCGGTTACTTATTGTAACCTTGTTCCCTGAGAAAGCGGAACGAGATGCTGCGCTACTTTGCCGTGCTGAAGATGTCCCAGGACTGCTCTTCAGACAAAATATCCTGACGATGCACCTGTGGCTCATCTACTTATAGCCTCGTGTCGCGGGGGCGCGCCGATGACGTCACCGACCGAGGCTATATTGCCTCCGGGTCAATTTCATTGACGTGTTATACACAATATTCACAGCTGGTCACGATTAAAGACGTTCCCAATGCGCTGAGCAGCGCAGCATCTCGTTCCGCTTTCTCAGGGAACAAGGTTACAATAAGTAACCGGAGACGTTCGCAGGAGTGATGAGATAGTTAGTAGATTGTGTTCACTGAATCGCTGGCTGTCTGAGTGGTGTCCGTGTAATAATATAGAATTCATAGACAATTGGAAAAGTTTTTGGGGCAAACCTGACCTGTTGAAAAGAGATGGTATTCATCCCTCCTGGGATGGTGCTGCTCTTCTATCTAGTAATATGGCTCATAGTCTTAGAGCTCAAACATGACAAATTGGGCACCAGGTCAGGAAGCAGACAGACTGGCTAAACCAACCGTCTGCTAGCGGCCTCGCGTCACCCAGGTCAGATAAATCCCATCACATAGAGCCTCTTTCACCTAGCTATCATCATATAGAGACTGTGTCTGTTCCCCGATTTTGGAAATCCAAAAAATGTTTAAACCTATCTAAGGTTAAAAATTTAATTGATGTTCAACAAATAAAAAACAGCTATAATACAGATGAGCAAATGATAAAGCTTGGGTTGCTGAATATTCGATCGCTTACTTCAAAAGCACTCATTGTTAATGATATGATTTCAGATAATAACCTAGATGTGCTGTGTTTGACAGAAACCTGGCTAAAACCAAACGATTACATTACTTTAAATGAGTCCACCCCGCAAGATTACTGTTATAAACATGAACCCCGTCTGAAACGCAAAGGGGGTGGTGTTGCTGTAATTTATAGTAATATTTTCAAAACCACTAAGAAATCAAGTTTCGAATATAATTCTTTTGAAGTGTTAGTGCTTAATGTAAAAATATATAGTAAAAATGATAAATCACGTTTGAGATTTGTGCTGGCTACTGTATACAGGCCACCAGGGCACCATACAGACTTTATCAAAGAATTTGCGGACTTTCTATCAGAGTTAGTATTGGCTGCAGATAAAGTACTAATTGTTGGTGATTTTAATATACACATCGATAATGAAAAAGATGCATTGGGATTGGCATTTAAAGACATTGTAAACTCAATTGGAGTTAGACAACACGTGTCAGGACCTACTCATCGTCGTAATCATACTCTAGATCTAATAATATCACATGGAATAGATGTTGATGCCGTTGAAATTCTGCAGCAGAGCGATGACATCTCAGATCATTATCTAGTCTCGTGTAAATTACATTTAGCCAAGGCTGCAAAGCCGACTCCGTGTTACAAATATGTTAGACCTATCACTTCTGCTACTAAAGATTGCTTTATTAATAATCTTCCTGATCAGTTTCATCATTTTAGCATCCCGGATAGCTTAGAAAAACTTGATATTGCAACAGAAACTTTTAACTCTCTCTTTTCCAGCACTTTAGACACAGTTGCTCCTTTGCGCTTAAAGAAGATTAAAGAAAATAATCCAACGCCGTGGTACAACGAGCACACTCGGGCCCTTAAGAGAGCAGCCAGAAAAATGGAGCGCAACTGGAAGAAAACAAAATTAGAGGTATTTCGCATTTCATGGAAAGAGAGCTCGATTGCTTACAGAGAGGCTTTAAAAGCTGCTAGATCTGCTTATTTTTCAAACCTATTAGAAGAAAATAAACATAATCCTAGGTATTTATTTGAAACAGTGGCTAAACTAACGAAAAAGAAAGCTTCAAACACAGAAGGTTCCAAGCAGCACAGCAGTAATGACTTTATGAACTTCTTCACTTATAAGATTGATAATATCAGGGATAAAATTATAACTATGCAACCGTCTACTACAGTATCGCATCAGGCAGTGCATTGTAGTCTCCCTGAGGAAAAATTTGATTCATTCATTGCTATAGGAGAGGAAGAATTTACTAAACTCGTTAAATCATCTAAATCTACAACATGTATGTTAGACCCTATACCGACTAAGCTACTGAAAGAGATGCTTCCAGAGGTCATAGATCCTCTTCTTAATATCATTAATTCCTCTTTGTCTCTAGGATACGTACCAAAAAACTTTAAGCTGGCTATGATTAAACCGCTTGTTAAAAAAATGCAACTTGATCCTTCAGAATTAGTCAATTACAGGCCGATCTCGAATCTACCCTTTCTGTCAAAGATACTAGAAAAGGCAGTATCTTCACAACTATGTTCCTTTCTAGAAAGAAATGATATCTGCGAGGATTTTCAGTCCGGATTTAGACCATACCATAGTACTGAGACTGCTCTCGTTAGAGTAACAAATGATTTGCTCTTATCATCCGATCGTGGTTGTGTCTCTCTATTAGTGTTACTCGATCTTAGTGCTGCGTTTGACACCATTGACCACGACATTCTTTTAAATAGACTAGAATACTATGTTGGCATTAGTGGAATTGCACTAGCATGGTTTAAATCATACTTATCTGACCGTTATCAGTTTGTAGCAGTAAATGAAGAGATGTCTTATCAATCACAAGTTCAGTATGGCGTACCACAGGGCTCAGTACTAGGACCGCTGCTGTTCACTCTGTACATGCTGCCATTAGGAGATATTATTAGGAAACATGGAATTACCTTCCACTGTTATGCCGACGATACTCAGCTCTATATTTCTTCAAAACCTAACGAAACTTACCAATTCACTAAATTAACAGAATGCATAGCTGATATAAAAAACTGGATGACTCGTAATTTCCTACTTCTAAATTCTGAAAAAACAGAGATTCTAATTATTGGACAAAAAACTTCCTCACGTAATAACCTAGAATACTGTCTAACACTTGATGGCTGCTCTGTTAAGTCTTCGTCGTCGGTTAGGAACCTGGGTGTGCTCTTTGATACCAATCTTTCATTTGAAAGTCACGTGTCTAGTATCTGTAAAACCGCATTTTTCCATCTTAAAAATATATCTAAATTACGTCATATGCTCTCATTGACAAATGCGGAACAATTAGTCCATGCGTTCATGACCTCAAGGCTAGATTATTGTAATGCTCTACTGGGTGGTTGCCCTGCACGCTTAATAAACAAACTACAGCTGGTCCAAAACGCAGCAGCTCGAGTTCTTACCAGAACCAGGAAGTATGACCATATTAGCCCGGTTCTGTCAAAACTGCACTGGCTCCCTATTAAACATCGCATCAATTTTAAAATATTGCTGATTACTTACAAAGCACTAAATGGTTTAGCTCCGCAGTACTTGAGCGAGCTCTTAACGCATTATACTCCTTTACGTCTATTGCGATCTCAAAATTCCGGCCAGTTGATAATACCTAGAATATCTAAATCAACTGCTGGCGGTAGATCCTTTTCCTATTTAGCACCAAAACTTTGGAACAGCCTTCCTACCATTGTCCGGGAAGCAGACACACTCTGTCAGTTCAAATCTAGATTAAAGACACATCTCTTTGACATAGCGTTCACATAATACATTATAGACTTCTATAATTCAATATTAGGCTGCATAGATTAGGTCAGCTGGAACCGGGAACACTTCCCATAAATCCTGATGTACTTGTTACATCATGAGAAGAATGGCATCTACGCTAATTTTAGTGTCTTTGTTTATCCCAAGGTTTTCCCGCAGCCTGCCGGATCCAGGCCGTTTCCAGATCTGATGAAGGACCTTCGCCTGGACCCGATGTCAATGCAGTGCTGAAGGGCCAACTAGTCTCTCCCTATGGAGGATCCCTTTCCCACTCTACAGATAACGCGTCGTCGGGAAAACTCAATTTGCGTATCTACCCCGAATTGATAAAATAAAATAAAATTCTGAATCAAAACTATAAGGAAACACCAGTAATTTGTTTAGGTTTGGTTTGTAGGGAATTCCAAACCTGCACACATATATTCAAACGCACATAACTATAGAACTCGTTCTTAATGTGCATCTGAACGCCATCAGCGTTTCTCACAGGTTCGCGTTTAAAGTCTGTGTAGAGAGAATGGTGTCGTCTTGGCGGCCCTAATTTAAAAACAAATGATCGTTGCGACGGAAGCGAATCAATCAAAACTAACTTTAGCTGGAAAATAACTTTATTAAAGAACCGCTATAAAGCCAAAACAATCTTACGTTATATTATACATTTATCTCTGTGAAGCTGCTTTGAGACAATCTACATTGTTAAAAGCGCTATATAAATGAAGATGACTTGACTTGACTTGACTTGGGTTCGGGCCGAATACCGAGCCCGGAGCCCTCTCCTCGGACAGCACGCCAAATATGCTTTTATTCTATCTGACTTATTTGTAAGTGTGAACTCGTGAAGTACCAGAAAATGTGTGTAAACAATTGAGAAAAACTGTAAATTTTTAGAACATAACAATTCTTTAAGGTAAATGAAAATGAGCAGTTTGCTTCAATAGTCTGTAGTAATTTACGGAATTACAGTAATGAGAAAAAAAAGATAGAAACTAAAAGTACATACTGTAATTTGAACAAATAATTGCGGGGCTAATCCTGCCTCTCTCCAGCATCAGGCCACTGAAATCTATTCTGTTTTGAATGTGTGGTTCACAGTTTTGACAGCAGTGTGTTAGCATTTGAACAAAGTGCTGTAAATCCACAGTGTTGTGCAGGTTGTGGTTTAAGTCATGGGATAAGTGTGTAGAGTTTTGAAAACTGTGTTCAAGCAATGAAAAACGAACTAGAGTTTGGTCCACATGAGCTGCTGCTGTGCAGACTGTAGTTAGAGTTTTGCACGTGACGTTGTGCTCACTGTCGTTTAGCAATCGAAAAAAACCTAATTATTTTTAAAAAACAATTAAACAACTCAAACACACCTATATACCTATATTTTAAGGGAAAATATAAATAATAAATCAACCCCATAGTGGATTTCAAGGGATCAAGGGCTTAGCACGTTCCAGTTCAGCCTAGTGCAAAGGTTCTGCCAGTAGTGGGCACTCGTGCAGCGTGAGCAATGACGCACATCCGAGTGAAGAGATGGAGGGAGTTTAGCGAGTGAAGGGCATGACAATTGTGGACTGGAACGCAGACTTTAATGACCCAGCAGGCAGCAAACTATAACAATAATGCCTCCTACTGGCAGCATCGGGAATCACACTCTGCAATGACTATCAAAATAAAAGTCCCACAATAGAAGTCTTCTTTTCTCCAGGAGCCTTTTATACAATAACTTTATTCTAGAGCTGCTGTAAAGCCAAAATAATCTCTGTTACTTTAATTTCCTATTAAAAAGCTGCTTTGAAACAATCTATATTGTTAAAAGCGCTATCTAAATGAAGGTGACTTGACTTGACTTCATGTTAGTTAATACATTAACTCATGCTAACTAATGTACCTTATTGTAAAGTGTTACCAAATGTTCATTTTAAACATGCTTGGTTATTAGAGCATTGTTCTGCATTTGGTGAAACGTCACTGAAAAATAAATCAAATCAGGAAAGCTTTGAATGAACTGATATACTGTTTTGTATCTTTGGTAATGTTCAGTGAAGCTGCAGTACAGATGTAATCAGTGAAGTCTTGGGGAGATGTTGTGTTCACTTAATAAAGTTGATGGGTAAATGCCCACTAGGGGGAGTTGGTGTATTATGTGGGGAACTGGTGTGTGTGTAAGAGGGGAAGAGAACATGTAATGCTAGTAAAGAGACATGTGAGTTACCTACGTGACTACACAACAATCACTTTTTACAGTGTAGGCTTAATATGTTATATGTATAATAAATATTACTGGTGTTGAGTTTACTTAAGTAAATCAGTGAAATGAGCCATTGTGTTTATGATAAGGAAGCCAACAATCATATCGTTGAGGGACATGGAAAAGTCTTGAATAATAAGTCTCTAAATAACCTTTATGTTCCACAGAAGAAAGAAAATCATATATGTGTGGAATACTATGAATGAGATTAGTATGATAACAGAAATGTATTTTCTGGGGGAACTATCCTTTTACGTAAAATACAAATCAAAATGCACTTAAAATATCAAGAATAAAAGTGCAGAATGGCACATTTCAGATTATATTACTGGATTATATTCAGTGAGTATGTGTTCATGTTTAGAGTTGTTGCTAGGTCTAATGGTGGGGCTCATTTTAATCAGGCAGTGTGTAAGTTTAGCCTCTCTGTCGCCATCTCTGTTTGAAACCTGCAATTGCAGTTATTAGTGGAATCATCATCTTTACGAGGGTTGTGCATCGGCTCCTTTAACGCGAGCGCTGATGAATCTCCTGTTTGAGGAGTAGTGCGGCTGTCAGTCACTGCTGATGTGGGATATTCACTCCGGTCAGTTCGGTGGGTGAATGAATACACAACATCCAACTGATGTCCAACACACCTATAGTCTTCCTCAGACTACTACAAACGAAGTATGTAAAACGTTGCCTCCCTCGGGAGAGCCAGCGTTAGTCGAGTCAGATCCAGAGCTGACGGCCATGCTTTACCCGGGCAGCTGAGAGCATTGGTTGGAGTGGCCCCGTTCTCCCCGGAGCGCTGGACGATTGGTCCCTGCCGCACTACCAGCGCTCGCCCCCAGTACCTCTCTTCCCAGGTAAAAATGACCCAGGTAAAAAATCTATTCAAATTATATGAATGAAACAAATGCATTTATGTACAATACTGTCTCTATCATCATATGGGGATTAAAATTTGACATATTTTAGTAATAGTAGCACTCTAGGACATCATTAAATGTGAAGCACTCGTTTGAGGACAGTACCAGTACAAGCTACCAGAGAGCACAGCTGGTCAGGCAAAGCAGAGGCAGACTTCTGTTGGGCAACCCCCTCTCAGACCCAAGGCACCAGCGCAGAGTCAGATGTTGCTGACACCATCAGCACCTGGAGCATCACTGCAGATGGTGCCAAATGTACTTATGCCAGCAGCACCAGGTTTCCAGGGTGTGCCAATGACCCAGGTACTCCCAATGACCCAGGGACTCCCAATGACCCAGGGACTCTCAATGACCCAGGGACTCTCAATGACCCAGGGAATCCCAATGACCCAGGGACTCTCAATGACCCAGGGAATCCCAATGACCCAGGGAATGCAACTGATACAGCCACTGTTACAACCAACAGCTGTACAGGGCACCCGCTTACCCGCTGCACCAGCTGCCAATCCAGACGCCATGCCCAAGAGACCCTACAGGAGAACTGTTGAGGCCAACACTTGTAAAAAATGTGGGCAATTCAAAACAAGTGCAACAGGACATAGCCAGTACAGGGGCAGGGTGCACTGGTGTACTGGTGTACTGCCCACAGACCGAGACGCTTTCAAAAGAGGAGTGGCTAGAGGAAATGCGGAGAACCTTTTCTAAATAATGTATATATTGTTGTGTATATAGTATCGTGTATATCGTGTGTTTTAACAGTTGTTTAAATAGTTCACAATTGATAATACTTGTGTTGAATATTATTTAACATTTTAATTTATGTTTTTATATGTTTTTTAAACATTATTTAACATTTTATTTCTTGTTTTTTATTTTATTTCATTTCATTTTATTTTTAAAACATGTTATTTAACATTTTAATATTCATTACTGTTCTGATGGCATGATTGTAAAATAAAAACAAATTGGCAAGTGATTGCTTTTTGACTTTTACTTTCATATAGCACTATTTCATAAGTACACTGCAGCAATATAACATTTGTATATAAACAGATAATTTGTACATTTTGTTATTCTTGTGATAGACATTTTCAGCATATTAGTTACCATTTAATGGGTTGCATCTTTGTTCATTACAAATAACAGATTTGCAAGTGTCTTGTTTGAATGTAACCTAAAAAAAATACTTAATCACAACAACTACTAAATAATAACACTGTTCCATTGGTAATTATATTTTTTATGAAAGAAAAAATTACATATGTATATTTTATTAAGACTGGAACAGTATGCATTAAAAAAAAGCTTATTTACTTTAACTTTATTACAACACAATATTTTATCAGTACACTGCAACAATATAACATTTGTATATAGAAATATAATTTGTAAAATGTTGTTATTCTTGTGACAGACATTTTTCAGTCTATTAGTTACTATTTAATGGGTTGCATCTTTGTTTATTGCATAACAATGCAAATAACATTATTTTTCATGAAAGAATATAAATAAAACACAACAAATAAATTACATATGTATATTTTATTAACACTGGAACAGTATGCATTCAAAAAGAATGCCTATTTAATAATATACAGTGAGGAAAATAAGTATTTGAACACCCTGCTATTTTGCAAGTTCTCCCACTTGGAAATCATGGAGGGGTCTGAAATTGTCATCGTAGGTGCATGTCCACTGTGAGAGACATAATCTAAAAAAAAAAATCCAGAAATCACAATATATGATTATTTAACTATTTATTTGTATGATACAGCTGCAAATAAGTATTTGAACACCTGTCTATCAGCTAGAATTCTGACCCTAAAAGACCTGTTAGTCTTCCTTTAAAATGTCCACCTCCACTCCATTTATTATCCTAAATTAGATGCACCTGTTTGAGGTCGTTAGCTGCATAAAGACACCTGTCCACCCCATACAATCAGTAAGAATCCAACTACTAACATGGCCAAGCCCAAAGAGCTGTCCAAAGACACTAGAGACAAAATTGTACACCTCCACAAGGCTGGAAAGGGCTACGGGGAAATTGCCAAGCAGCTTGGTGAAAAAAGGTCCACTGTTGGAGCAATCATTAGAAAATGGAAGAAGCTAAACATGACTGTCAATCTCCCTCGGACTGGGGCTCCATGCAAGATCTCACCTCGTGGGGTCTCAATGATCCTAAGAAAGGTGAGAAATCAGCCCAGAACTACACGGGAGGAGCTGGTCAATGACCTGAAAAGAGCTGGGACCACCGTTTCCAAGGTTACTGTTGGTAATACACTAAGACATCATGGTTTGAAATCATGCATGGCACGGAAGTTTCCCCTGCTTAAACCAGCACATGTCAAGGCCCGTCTTAAGTTTGCCAATAACCATTTGGATGATCCAGAGGAGTCATGGGAGAAAGTCATGTGGTCAGATGAGACCAAAATAGAACTTTTTGGTCATAATTCCACTAAACGTGTTTGGAGGAAGAAGAACGATGAGTACCATCCCAAGAACACCATCCCTACTGTGAAGCATGGGGGTGGTAGCATCATGCTTTGGGGGTGTTTTTCTGCACATGGGACAGGGCGACTGCACTGTATTAAGGAGAGGATGACCGGGGCCATGTATTGCGAGATTTTGGGGAACAACCTCCTTCCCTCAGTTAGAGCATTGAAGATGGGTCGAGGCTGGGTCTTCCAACATGACAATGACCCGAAGCACACAGCCAGGATAACCAAGGAGTGGCTCTGTAAGAAGCATATCAAGGTTCTGGCGTGGCCTAGCCAGTCTCCAGACCTAAACCCAATAGAGAATCTTTGGAGGGAGCTCAAACTCCGTGTTTCTCAGCGACAGCCCAGAAACCTGACTGATCTAGAGAAGATCTGTGTGGAGGAGTGGGCCAAAATCCCTCCTGCAGTGTGTGCAAACCTGGTGAAAAACTACAGGAAACGTTTGACCTCTGTAATTGCAAACAAAGGCTACTGTACCAAATATTAACATTGATTTTCTCAGGTGTTCAAATACTTATTTGCAGCTGTATCATACAAATAAATAGTTAAAAAATCATACATTGTGATTTCTGGATTTTTTTTTTTAGATTATGTCTCTCACAGTGGACATGCACCTACGATGACCATTTCAGACCCCTCCATGATTTCTAAGTGGGAGAACTTGCAAAATAGCAGCGTGTTCAAATACTTATTTTCCGCACTGTATATATATATATTTTATAATTTAAAAAAAATAAATTACACCCCACGGCCATCGCCGAATGAATTTGGGCAAGAAAGAAAAAAACATATCACATCATATTCAACGCTTGTGACACATCATGTGACTGAATAATATTGGAAGTGATGCTATGAATTGGACTGGTTGTTGATTAGCCTTGCTGGACTTTGCAGACTCCCTGGGATTTGATTTGTTTATATATGTATTCTGTAGTTGTGTGTATGTGTACTTGTGTGTGTTGTTTGTAACTGCAAATGCTGTCAACAAATTAGTAAAATAAAAGAAAAAGAAAGAAAGAAAAAATATGCAGCCCTAAGAGACATACATAGTGTTGAAAAAAACATGATGCTAGGCAAAATTATATGTCAGTGCTTTTGCATTCTTTAGCAAATGTTTTGTGTTCCCCTGAGAAACTTTAAACTCGCTTGCAAAGGAAGCAAGTTCTTTGCAAGTTTCTAAACTAAAGAGCCAGAATACATATATTTTTTTATTTGATTCGTAACATCCCTAAAATATCATATTATTCTAATTGCATTTATTTATTCATTTTAATATTATAATAATAATTAAGAATTTCAAACATCAAAAACAGCATTATGACTGATTATATTAGTATATTGTTGGACCATTGGATCTGCAGAAGTCCAGCCACAGAACTCTCAGTCTGCAGACAAGCTGATGTCTCTTTTCACATATTTTATAACACAGGAAAACCAGAACAGAATAGTTTTGGTTATGTTTACATGCACAACTTTTGTTTCAATCGGACTGAATTAATTCCGATTGATGAATCTGACTGTAGTGTTTACATGAACGCTGAACATGTGATCGGGTTTGATGAGCACGTTTATATTTCACAAGCTTCAAATCAGATTTAATCTTTTGACATGCGCACACAAATATACAGAGTTTCCCTCTGCTAATAACTGTTCTCCCACATTGGTTCTTTATTTGTTTTAAACAGCAGATTTAATATTTATCAATTTCTGGTCATAATTTGGAGATAATGAGCATATGAGCCGTTGTGCCGCTGCTTATATTGATCACACTGTAAAAATCGTCTGTGAATTTAGCACTGTTAGGGGTTAACAGTTTAGGACCCAAGGACCTGATGTTTGAAAGAAGACCTGGAGTCAGAATATTAAAAAAAATTGAAGAAAGGTTTTACTGAAGATAGTTTGCAGTTTCATCAGCAGTCTTTCTGCAATTATTTTTGAATTTGGAGCTTTCTAAACTGAGAAAAGCCAGAAAATGTATGTTTGGCTCATGTGGATGAAAAACAACAACTCCCAGAATGCACTTGCTTCGCTGCTCTACGAGGCCACTCCCAAGCCACGCCTACCGGTCAGAGCATGCCGTTAAACAACAAGACTAGGCTACTAGTGAGTCTCCGTGAGTCTGCCTGGGTTTTTGAGATCACACAAAATGTCTGGGATTCGGCCCTTTTGCGTTCTACAGTGGCCATTCCTCATGTTTACTGTGGCGAGCAGGACGAGGCTGAGGGCCGCGGGAGAACGACACGAGGCCGGTGGAGTGATTACTGATGAGTGACACCTGTGAGACGCACCGGTCTCGTATCTCTCACGGAGAAGCGGGAATTTTCTTAGCAATGGTAAAACGCACATCAACCGATCACTTGTTTAGCGTTCATGTAAACACTACATTCAGATTCACCAATCTGAATGAATCCAGTTAGACTGAAACAAAAGGTGTGCATGTAAACAATGAATGGCGACCGCAGAAAGCAAAAGCTGAATCCCGGACATTTTGGACGATCTCGACGGCCGGACATGTCCGGGAAAAAGAGGATGGTAACCCCTACTACTCAGCTTTCTCCTCAGAATAAGAACCAGATAGCTTAGCTTCCAAATAAAAGATTGCTGACACTATTTTTACATTCTGTGAGTGAGATCCCCCTATGGGGGGACTTTCCAAACAGGAAATTTCACTTCCTCTTTACGCAAGCTAACCTGTGGTGTACCTCAGGGGTCTGTTCTTGCACCTACTCTCTTTTCTCTCTCTCTCTCTCTCTCTCTCTCTCTCTCTATATATATATATATATATATACACACACACACACACACCCACCCACACACACATATATATAATTTTCATATTAAAACTTGTTATTCTATATATTTATTTGCAATTGCGTCTGCTGGACCAAATATTACTGAATTTTGGAAAATAATTTCAAACATCAAAAACAAGCTGATGTCTCTTTGCACATATTTTATAACACAGGAAAACCAGAACAGAATAGTTTTGGTTATGTTTACATGCACAACTTCTGTTTCAATCGGACTGAATTAATTCCGATTGATGAATCTGAATGTATAGTGTTTACGTGAACGCTAAACATGTGATCGGGTTTGATGAGCACGTTTATATTTCACAAGCTTCAAATCAGATTTAATCTTTTGACATGCGCACACAAATATACAGAGTTTCCCTCTGCTAATAACTGTTCTCCCACATTGGTTCTTTATTTGTTTTAAACAGCTGACTTAATATTTATCCATTTCTGGTCATAGTTTGGAGATAATGATCATATGAGCCGTTGTGCCGCTGCTTATATTGATCAGAAATGCCCAAAACCAGTACTGGTGGGCCGTTGTCCTGCTCCACTTCACACACGCAGAGAAAGGAGGATTATAGGAGGACGGGAAACTCATTTATATTGCACTTTAATTATAGAATTGATGTTGGCATTAGTGGAATTGCACTAGTATGGTTTAAATCATACTTATCTGACCGTTATCAGTTTGTAGCAGTACATTAAGAGATGTCTCATCGATCACAAGTTCAGTATGGCGTACCACAAGGCTCAGTACTAGGACCTGTTCACTCTGTACATGCTACACACACACACACACACACACACACACACACACACACACACACACACACACACTCTCTGTACATGCTACCCTTAGGAGATATCATTAGGAAACATGGCATTAGCTTTCACTGTTATGCCGACGATACTCAGCTCAATATTTCTTCAAGCCCAGACGAAACTCACCAATTCACTAAATTAACAGAATGCATAGCTGATATAAAAAATTGGATGACTAGTAATTTCCTACAAAAAAAAAAAGAAAAAAAAAAAAGATTCTTGGACAAAAAACGTCCTCACGTAATAACCTAGAATACTGTCTAACACTTGATGGCTGCTCTGTTAAGTCTTCGTCGTCGGTTAGGAACCTGGGTGTGCTCTTTGATACCAATCTTTCATTTGAAAGTCACGTGTCTAGTATCTGTAAAACTGCATTTTTCCATCTTAAAAATATATCTAAATTACGTCATATGCTCTCATTGACAAATGCGGAACCTCATGAGCTCAAGGCTAGATTATTGTAATGCTCTACTGGGTGGTTGCCCTGCACGCTTAATAAACAAACTACAGCTGGTCCAAAACGCAGCAGCTCGAGTTCTTACCAGAACCAGGAAGTATGACCATATTAGCCCAGTTCTGTCAACACTGCACTGGCTCCCTATTAAACATCGCATCAATTTTAAAATATTGCTAATTACTTACAAAGCACTAAATGGTTTAGCTCTGCAGTACTTTAGTGAGCTCTTAACACATTAAAGTCCTTCACGTCTATTGCAATCTCAAAATTCTGGCCAGTTGATAATACCTAGAATATCAAAATCGACTGCTGGCGGAAGATCCTTCTCCTATTTAGCACCAAAACTCTGGAACAGTCTTCCTAATGTGGCAGAGTGGGGGATAGGAGCCAAGCTAAGCAGCAATGATAATAGCTGACCTCCTGTTGGCGAAGCTTATGACTGTGAGTGAGGAAGTTGTTCGCCCGATGAGATCTACGTGTACTGAGATTCAGACTAACATGTTGTTGTGTTTATATTCCCCCTAAATGAAATGAGAAAAGATTTCCATCACACATCTCCATAACCTTTTCCCAAGGGGAGTCCGTGCCAAACTCAGTCTGGATCCGGGTGTTCTCGAGGCTCCATGGGATTGATTATCCAGGTTCAGATAAAATGTGTTAGAAGAAACTCACTCTGAGACTTAAATAGAAAAGTTTACGAATCACCACAATCAATGACTTCGATTTCTTTCGTTTGAAGAGTAGTCTTGGAGATTCGGCCCGAACTGTTGCGTGTCTCACAATTTATCCTCTTCTGAAATCACAGGGTTTTCCTCAGCAAGAAGTATTTGCATAGAATATTGAAAATACAGCATTTGGTAAAACAGTCATACAGCATTTGGTAAAACAGTCATACAGCAACAGTCAGGTTCTCCCCCTTGGTTTTCACAGACCTGAGCTTGACTTCCTCTTGCTGGAGCTTTCATGACAACAATTCCTGGCCTTCACAGTTGTAACATATGCATGTTTATCAGCAAAGCAGAAGTTATATTTGTCTCAGATGCTTCATATACTCTTTTACCGAAACACACTTGCGGCTATAAAAGTCCACACCCTCCACTAGTTTGTCCATTCTATATTTCAAACAATTTTCCTCAAAATGTTCTTCATCAATTGATTGTTTCCTAAGTTTCATCAACCTTATATTCAATCGCTCTTGTTGTCTAATTATTCGCATCTCTTGCTGTGGAAACGGTTGTCTCCTGAGGAGGAACTTCCCGTCTTCTGTCTTCGTCGTTTCTTGGCTTCTTTCTTTTCTTCGCTGCTTTTTCTCTTTTCTGAAGATTTGCTACAAATAAATCATCCAAATTAATCTCAAGCTTGATTGTTCTAGTTTTTTCTTCGCCCAGGGAATTTACAATGGAAGTACACT
The DNA here is from genome assembly GCA_021464565.1 of Rutilus rutilus. Taxonomy (NCBI): domain Eukaryota; kingdom Metazoa; phylum Chordata; class Actinopteri; order Cypriniformes; family Leuciscidae; genus Rutilus; species Rutilus rutilus. The sequence continues at coordinate 40,949,074 of JAJAQA010000011.1, read as the reverse complement.
CATCACAATTCCTGACAATGTGCAAGTGTGTTTGATATATGGACCAAGTTTTCGGACCCAGCGCTGTCGATTCCCCCTGTCACGCACGGGTACTAGTAATATAATAATAATAATAATAATAATAATAATCCTAAGAAAAACAATAGGGTCATAATTAGGGCACAAAGAACACAAGCAAACCAGAACAGAATAGTTTCGGTTTCTGAATTAGATCTAGCTCTAAAAAAAAAAGCCCCAACACAGTTTTTCTACCCTTTCCCCGGCCAGCTCATACATCCTCATACTCTCAAAAATATGCAGAGGACATTGAGACACAAACTTGTGCTTTAACTTGTAAGTTGTTAAGGAGTGTTTGCTGTAATTCAGTCAAATCAAGTGAAGGTTCGTGTTCTCAGGCTGCTGGCGTTTGAAGACTGATTACTTCTCTGATACAGTAGACACGTGAGTACATTTTTCAACAGTTTTAAAAATGAAAGTAAAAGCAACAAAACATCAGTTAGCGATTGTTTGTTTCATGATCTCAGTGAAAGCACTGAAGTCTGCCCTGAATCTTCACTGAACAAGACTTTTTAGGACTTCAGCTGGATTTTCTTTATATCCTTTATATTCTTTATATCCACCCTTGGCTGATTTGAACTCTTTTTTTTTTTTTTTTTGACTACTTGTTTATCCTACTGACTACTTTAACTCTTTATCGTGCTTCAAATTCTTAAACTAGTTTACTTTTCCTAATTAGATTCCTAATTTCCTAAATAGACTTTGCTAATTGTCTGAGTACAGTACTCTGGTTGTAGAGCATTTTGTGAGTCTTTAATGATTTTGTGTCTATGTGGCTCAGAGCAAAATCTACAACCTGTAGAATTAAATAACATCAGGCATGCATTACTGTAAACTTTAGATGATATATTGTGCCATTTAAAGAAATATATGTCATTTTCTCTCTTCACAGTTCCTGATCTAATCATGGAGGCAGCAGATATTTTATGTGATTCGCTCTTCCGCTGGCTGGACAACCGAAAGGAATGTGCAGGAAAGCTGTTGGAACTGGTGCAAGAGCTGGAAGACGTTCATGAGCGCAGCAACGTCACTCAGGGGGCTCTAAGAGCTGCCACATCTGTGCTCTCATTCTCTGGAGCAGTGATTGCCACTATCTTCACAGGAGGTCTGGCCAGCCCTCTATTGGCTGCTGCAACAGTAGGCACTCTAGCGGGCACTGCAGTCAGCGTCACTTCCACATTGGTAGAGACATTAATCACCAGAAGTACCTTTAAAAAAGCTACTGAATTAATTAAGGAAGATGAGAAGGTTGGCACGAGCATTCAGAAGCTACTGCGAGATCTGAAGGACAGGTGTGCAGAAACACTGAAGGACAGGTGTGGAGGAGTGCTGCTCGGGACTCATGCTGATGAGCTGGACTGTGAGGTCACCACTCTACTGATGTCGGCTCTGGCCAGGAGGAGTAATACTCACGTACCCCTAGACTTACTCAGAGGTTTCAACAGGGCCACGTTCTTTCGTCACATGACACCTGGTGGACTGGCTCCAGCCGAGGCCATGGGCTTTATTTGCCACGCTCTGGGCGCCGTTAGTTTATTCTCTGTAATGACGAGTGGCCTGAAGGAGTCGGCCGAAGTAATGATGAAGAACATTGGACGCATTGGCATTAAAGCTGCTGCTAAAGCAGGATCAAAGGTATCAGCTTTCTTTTCTCAAGCATCCAATTTTAAAGGAACACTCCGACTTTTTGAGACTTTAGCTTATTCACAGTATCCCCCAGAGTTAGATAAGTCCATACATACCTTTTTCATTTCTGTACATTCTGTAAGTGTTATTTGACGCACCCACCGCTAGCCTAGCTTAGCACAAAGACTGGATGTAAATGGATAATGGTAGCATACTAATCCCAATAAGTGACAAAATAATGCAAACATTTTCCTATTTACATGTTGTGATCTGTATAGTCACAGCGTGTACAAATAACAAGGCTATATGAGACAGAGACCATTTTTAATTGTATAAATACTGGGAACTATATTCTCACTAGGCGTAGGAGCACAGCTAACGTTACGTGGGCGGAGTGATTAGCGCAGCACACGAGACGCCCTGTCGCCCCTGTGGTGAGGAGCAGAGAGTTCGCTCAGAGTTGGAGTAATAGAGTCAGCAATTACTAGATAGTAAATTTATAGTTTACAATCATGGGTGTTCGCTGTATTGTAAAGAGCTGCGACAATAAACAGGGGAGACCAGGTAATACTATGATGTTTCATAGAATTCCAACCAAAAACGCTGACCTGATGAATCGATGGCTACTTGTTCTGGGTATAGATCCAAACACACCTGTAAACACCATCAAGAAGTATTTAGTTTGCTCAGAACATTATAGACGACTACTATACTATAGACGACTATTTTGAAAAAATGCAAGTTGCCACACGGACCATGAAACGTGTGCTAAAGGATGCAGCCATCCCATCGATAATAAAGACAGGACAAATTGGATCACCTGTTGCTGCGGTAAGTGTTCCGTTATGTTTTGAGATGACTAACATTAGCCATACTGTAACAGTGCCATGCTAATGTTCCAGCAGATCCGGCTGTACAACACTCATCTCATCCTGATTAACAATTATCACAGAAAATGTATAAAGAATTATTACAGGAATTGATATATTTGAAATGCAATTTATTACAGCTGACCAAATGTATTCAACAGCATATAATACAGTAATATTAGATAATTGCATTATCAATTGCATTGTAGATCTATAACTCTGGGGGATACTGTGAATAAGCTAAAGTCCCAAAAAGTCGGAGTGTTCCTTTAAGAAAATTTTGATTTGGAAATTCTCTTGCAGTGACTATTCAAGAGTAGAAAATGAAATATTCACTGCATTGCTCTTATGTTAGACTGATTTTGTGATTGTGACTTTTTTCTAGGCACTGGGTGTGATTGGTTTAGGCCTGTTTCTGTACGACTTGATTGTGAAGAGTAAAGAACTAGTAAAGGGCAATCGGGTCACAGAGGCCAGCAAGATCTTACGGGATTCAGCCAGGGAAATACTGGACGGCCAACAAAAGCTAAAGGAAGAGCTGGATTCAGTGAAGTATGATATATATATTTTTTTTAATTTCTACTAAAAATCTTTCTTGGCCAAAGCCATTATATCTTGTATTTGTCTGAGATTGTACAGTACTGCAATAATGAAGGTCTGAGCTAAATGACTGACTGACAACTTTTCTCATTACAGTAAAATCATCCAAAAATTGTTGCAAATGAAGAGGATCATCAAGAACTTGGGTGGATATTCTTTCAGCATGGATGAAAATGAACAGAAAATAATGGCGTATATCATGGGAACATGTACAGACAAGACAGTTCTCTCCTGGCTTGAGAGATTACCTAATAAGATTGCATTTTTGAATCTTTTACGATTATGCCTGAAGAATTTGACCATTCCTGAAGATTTGACAAAGCTTGGCGGAGGTCACATAGACATTGTGTTTGTGGCTCATGGTGGTATTGTCGACCAGTTTATGCCAGCTGGAGGACTGGTGCCCGCACCTAACATCAGAGACACCATTCTCTACTCTCCGTGGAACTGCACTATTGACTCCAAAGCTGCATGTGCAATTGCTCAGGGTTTCACTCAAGTGACAGACAGACAGTTTTACAATGAAAGAAGTACGGCTTACTGTCGGCCGAACCCTTTGCCAAATCACTGGAACAGCATGCGAAGATCTCTCCACGACATCCCAGTGATCCTTCTATTCCCTTTGACCCCTGGAGAAAGAACATGGGACGATTTTTCAAAAGGAGACCGTGTTATTATTCCATATCTTCTCCCACAAGATCAGGTAAAAGCATCCGGAGAGATCCCCCTGTACATGTTCATATTTGCGACATCATATATACTCAGCATCCAAGGTAAAACAGCTACTGTGCACCTGGCGGCTTGTTTGAGCCGATGTAAAGATAGTCCTGCAAGGCCTGAAGAGTGGCGAAGACAGTATGCCTACACTAATGATGAAACCTGTATGACTGTGAACCTGGGAACAAGAACGGGACTGTTATTCAGAGTCTTAAGATCATTGTTTGACCGGAACCGTAGATAAATCAGCTGAACGGCCTCTGGGTCAGTCCGGATATGTAGTAAACACAGGGCTGGAGAGCGACCCGGAGCGGGGCAGTTTAATGACCAAGACCAGACCATAGTTTTCATGTTAAAAATAACTTGCTGTATGTAAATAAGTGACAGTTCAGGTCTTTCTATCCCATCATATACCACTGACATGTTTCAACAGCAATGTAATGATAAATTACAAATTACATAAGTATTGTGCTATGATAATTCCAACTGTAACATTATGAAAAAAAAAATTTGGTTTGCATTTAAACAAACATGAAACATTTCAGTAAAAAAACATTTACTTTTCTATATCCAATTCACATTTTTTTCATTTATTTTGCTTTCTGTGTAAAACTTATGGGTTTCACCTGTATCCGGCATAATTAATAATCTGCTATAGGGGTGGCAGTGGCTCAGTGGTTCATGTAGGTCGTCTACAAACCGGAAGGTTGGTGGTTCAATCCCCAGACCAAGTGTCGAGGTGTCCATGAGCAAGATACCTAACCCCGGCTGCTCCCGATGAGCTGGATGGCGCCTTGCATGGCTGACACCGCCGTCAGTGAATGGGTGAATGGGTGAATGTGAGTCAATATGTAAAGCGCTTTGGTGGCCATGTGTCTCTATATATAAATTCTCTATACTCATTCTCGGTAAACGATAAAAACATTGGCAGCCAATCAGAATCCAGCATGCTGTGACGAGTTTGAGCATTTAAAGAGACAGAGACAAGCTTTAATGAACAGAACGATACCATCAGCTGGTGTAGACGCTAATATAGTTATATTTACCGTTCTTGGTGTGAATGGCCCTTCCATGACAACACTTAAACATTTATAAACTTATTATAAATCATTTGCAAACTATTAGTTAATTCATAGTTTATTAATAGTACCGTTAACACATTAATTAATGCAATATATATGCTCTAAATATACTGTATATGCTAACAAGAGGTGCACTCTCCCGCGCGCTCTTGATCACATTACAAATATGCCGATAAGGCATCGGATAAATGTTTTAATCAACATATGACAAGCAACTCCCTTTCCCAAATGAATAAACAAAGTTGACAAAATACAACAGGTTGCCTCGTACACGAGCGAGCGCTGTGCTCGATTGTAGACTATGTATATTGACAATAATATTTCTGAGGTAAAATAAACTGAATCATGCTCTGACACTCTATGAAAAACGTCTACAATGACATTAAATATTTTTACTTACATAGTTATGAACGCACAGCAATACCACACAAGGAAAAATACTTTTAGAAAGTGTCATGTGGAGTGCCCGTGTGAGCCACTGGAGGGCACTCTCTCCCTGTATTATGTTTCACCATGGACTCATTATGTTTAATTATGTTTCAGTTGTGTTTGATTACTGGTTATTGAGTTCCTTATTTAAGCCTGAGTGATCCTTGTGTCCTTTGCGAAGTCTTGTCACACTGTAAGCGTACATCTCTGAGCATTCCTTGTTTTAGGATTCTGTGTTTCCCTGGACTCTTGACCCTTGCCTGCTTCCTGGACTGTTTATGAACCTGTGCTGCCTGCCTCGACCTAAGCCTGTTATCACCACGAGTTACTGGATTGCCTCTTGTTTAACTGTATGCCGGAGTTTATGTCTGCTTGTGTGTGAGTTGAAATAAAGTGCTGCACATGGATCCGACTGCCTCTTTCCGTACGTTACAGAAAGTTTCTGCGAATGCATCAGCGAAGTCTGAACAAGTTCGACTCGCGCATGCGTGAGGCGGGGAATTTTGTACAGTAGGATTAAAGTATTATGTGTCCTCTTTTTATTCTTTTAATTATATTTGAAATAAATTTTAATCTTTTTTAAATTAATTTTAATGTTTTTCTTATTTCTTATTCTTATTACATTATTTGTTGTAAATCGTTTCTTATGTAAAGCACTTTGAATTACCATTGTGTATGAAGTGTGTTATATTACAGTTTTTGCCCGTTGCTTGAACACTATAGACCCATGCTTAGACTAAAGTAACACAACTTGAAGCTTTTGTTACCATACCTCAAACACATGTACCCATACCTTAAACAAAAGTGCTGCTTTGCACTCTAGTTGCAATTCTGCAACACACTTACTCCTTTATGCAACACACTTGGTCCTGCATACTACACTCTATTTCATACATAAGACACTTCGTTCAAAAATGAAATCTCAGGGTGCCATTTGGAAAACACATGTATCCAAAATACAAAACACATCGGGTAATTGCAACCACTCAAATACACACCTGAAGGCACTTACTTGCAAAACTGAACACTAATCATCCAGCTACAAAAAGCCCTCAGTTTAGCCATTTCAAGAACTTTGCAAGCATGGATGGAGGGAGAGCTAGAGGCAGAGGAAGAGCAAGAGGAAGAGGAAGAGGAAGTGGAGGAGGAGGAGGAGGAGGAGGAGGAGGAGGAGGAGGAGGAGGAGGAGGAGGAGGAGGAGGAGGAGGAGGAGGAGGAGGAGGAGGAGGAGGAGGACAAGGTCAAGGTCAAGGTCAAGGTCGAAGAGGCCATGCACGGACCCCTATTTTTGATGATATAAGAGCAACTTTGGTGGACCATGTCATCAACTATGGCCTGACTATGAGGGAAGCTGGGCAGAGAGTCCACCCACATCTAAGCCGCTTCACAGTGGCATCTGTAATAAGAACATTCCGACTAGAAAACAGGTATGTCTTCACCTCTCTACCTTCTACTCTACTCAGATGGTATTTACAGCACTGTACTACAGTATATCACATTACCACATCACGTGTACAGGGTATTGCAGGGTGCTAATGCTCCTTTTGCAGCCAAAGTGGTAGTTTTTGTGAAACATACCATGATGATTACTTACAGTACATTGAGATGTTTCAGTACAGTGGATGATACAGTATATACAGTAAAGTACTGTAAGAAAAAGAAGCAAACTGATGACAATATGTGGTTGTATTTCTCTAGAATGACTAGAAGACCTTCTGGGGGAGGACACCAACGCCTGTTCACACAACAGCAGGAACTTGCCGTTGTGGACCTAGTGAGGGCAGACAATGCCATCCGTCTCCACCAGCCTCATGAATTCATTTTCATTGATGAAGCTGGATTCGACCTGAGCAAAAAAAGACGACGGGTCGTAATGTAATTGGCCAAAGGGCAATTGTGCACGTCCCGGGGCAGCGCGGGGGAAATATCACATTGTGTGCCGCCATAAGCCTTCGAGGGCTTCTGCATCATCATGCAAAACTAGGTCCATACAATAGCCAACATATACCGACATTTTTAGATGCTCTCCATGATATAGTTGTACAGAACAGACCAGATCAGCCCAGGTTTGTGGTGGTATGGGATAATGTCAGTTTCCATCGGGCTGCTCTGGTCCAGGCCTGGTTCACCAACCACAATCAATTTGAAGTGGTATACTTGCCCCCTTACTCACCATTTTTAAACCCTATAGAGGAATTCTTTTCGGCTTGGAGATGGCATGTATATGCCCCAACAGACAACGGGATCCATGAGCCCACGTATGCACAATTGCCATGATTTTCTGTGTTTACAGAATAGTGTTTTTTCTATTATTATTATTATTTTTTTTTATTTTTTTTTATCTGAATTCATGTTACTGCAATGTACAATATTAGACTAGGCAGAATTTCTGAAAATGTGCTTATTTAAAGTGCTGGAGGCATTTTGTGATTATTTATATTATACAACATTTCTAGGGGTATTAAGGGGTGCTGAATCCAAATCTGCTGTATATGAAGCTCAAAAATGTCCCAAAATGCCTCAAAATTGAGAAATTCAAAATGGCCGCCACCGCCAGGCTGAAATCTATTTTTCAGTGTATCTTTTTGACTAAACAAGGTACAAACATGAAATAAATGTGCTTTTGTAAGTTTTCCTACATGGGCAATTCAATGCCATATTCAGATTTCAGATGTCATGTGAAGAAACTGCTTAGATATTGAAAAAATAGCTGTTTTTAACTATGAACTATTATTAATTAATTAATAATTAAGTTATTATTATTAATATTATCAGGTTACTTTTACTTAGTTTGTATTTTGTTTTGAGGTAAAATGTGTCAAATGTGCTATAATGCACTCCCCAACATTTGCCCTCCCCGATATCATCCCACCCCTCCCCCGAGCTTGGCCTTTCTCACACCTCCCCCGAACTTAGCCTTTCTTAGCCTCTCTCCACTCTCACACTCAGAACGGCTGATCGGAAACATAAGACAGCTAACAGGTAAAGTCATGTCCAGTGTATATTTTCATAATGTGACATGTTTTTATAAACATCCCAAGGGGATCAATAACGTTTCTATCTATATATCTATCTATCTATCTAAGTAGTTTAAATAATTTCAGTATATATTTTAGCATTTTTGATCACTAAAAAAAGCCTATTAGCACGATTAGCTAGATGACATCAAAGTCAGTAAACTTAACACACTTGCTTTTACACTGACTGATTGGAGGAAATATTTTAATTTATTTCATTTAACTCTTTCGCACCTCTTTGGTCCTTGGAGCGTACGATCACACTGGTGTGATTAGAACGGTTAGTGCAGCACGTTGGCTGGCACTGAGCCAGAGACAGGTGCGCTCAGAGCTGCCATATATCAAAACTTTTCAGTGTTTTCAACCACATAATGTAGGTTTCAGACTTATAAATTCATATAAGTACTAAAAAAAACAATACATTTAGAGTATGTAAAATACACACTGATGTCTATGGAAGAAGCAATAATAATCCTTTCCATTATAATTAGACACGTTTTATTCATATCAGATACACATTGTGTAAGTAACTTCAAAGTTTACTCTATTCTTTTCCCAGTTCACCTGCCACTTACTTTTATGTATTTCGGGAGAAGTGGATGAATTCACGTGTTGTAAATCCAACAGATCTGATTCTCTGAACTGCGTCTGGGGCACAAACGAACATGGGGGCGCCCATCGTGCATACAGGTCAACTAACACAATTTTTATAAAGGGGTTTAAACAACAAAACACATCCACTTGCATATATTTGATAATCGGATTATCAGATATTTCATGCCACATCAAACAAATTTGTGAATATTTTGAATAAAAAAGGAAAAATGACATAAAAGCAGAATTCATGATTTTTTTTTATTTTTTTTCTATTGAAAGGCCTCCCACGGCCCACCTGCAATACATCGGCGGCCCACAGGTTGGGAACCAACTCTTTCTTGTAGGTCTGAATTAGTCAATTGGCGACAAAAACCATGGCTGAAGAAGACCATACCCAAGAAAGCTTAATGTCATCTGAGCCACAGTTATGCATCATATGCCAGGAAGACAATAAGAAAAATCTCATGACAGTTAGTAAGGATGGCCTCCAATCAGCTGACACTATAAGACAGCTCCGGATGAAATTACACCATGACAATTTCCGAGATGCAACCAATCGACTTACTGAGATACTTCAAGGAGACTTGCCTCAGCAATTCTTATGGCATAAGGAGCTTATGGCCGAGCAAAATACATGAATAAACGTGAAATAGAAAGGAAATTGAAGGCAGAATTGAAAAAAGATACCAAACCAAGTTTATCTGCATCCACCCCAACTCTGCAAAATGTTACTCTACGGAGCAAAATGCCTCCAATAGATTGGAAGCAGTGTATCTTTTGCCAACAAGATCAGAAAGAAAAACTACATCTCATACAAGAAATGAAATTCAGCAGAAGAATCCTACAAGCAGCAAAGTGTGATTCATTCTTAAGAGTGCGACTAGCTTGTGTAAATGATCTTATAGCTGCAGAAGGAAGTTATCACATGACTTGCAAGACCAGGTTTGAACGTAGGACCAAACGCATGGAGTCACTTCCGAGCACAGACATGCCATTAGAGTGGATCTGCAAAAAACTTGAACAATCAGCAAATCAAGCGGATATTCTGGATCTTGTACATGTGTGGGACCGGTACTCTACACTAGCTAATGAGGCTCAATTAGATAAACCATCTAGATTTCTAAGCCGAAGGAACTCCTTCAAGGAACAAATAGCTGATCGTCTTGAGGGCATATACGACTTTGTTGTACTGCATGATCAGCCTCGAAATGAACCTCGTACTGTCTTGGTTCCATCCAAATACCGGCATATTCCAGTATCAACAATGTTGAAAGACAACACCTCCAATATTCATAGAGTTATTCCCACATTCAAACATAAGGATCAAGATATGTTCCTGAACATGGTCCATGTGGCATTGCAGATCCGAAGAGATATGATCTCACATCCAAAACAAGAAGGGATAGACATCAGTGAAAACAGAGCAATAGACAGCATACCCAACAGCCTGTACATGTTCCTCAACTTGTTACTAGGTGGTCAGCGCCTGCTGGAGGATGACACTGAAGATTATGATAAGAACACAGCCAAACGACAGCTTAGAGTCCTCAGCATTGCACAGGATCTTATGTACACAGCTAGTGGAGACAAGTTCCTCACTCCGAAGCACATTGGACTGGCCTGTACCCTTCATCAAGCTACACGTTCGAAGGAGTTGGTGAACATGTTTCACCAGGCAGGTCATGTTATGAGTTACCGTGAGGTAATCAAACTTGACACTGAACTGGCTAAGACGACCTTGGAGACCATGGGGGATGATGGTGCCGTTGTTCCACAAAATCTGGTAAAGGGTCGCTTTGTTAATTTCTCAGCGGACAATGTTGACATCAACGAATACACTCTGGATGGAAAAGGGACATTCCATGCCACTCAAGTGGCTGCCTGGCAACGTGGTCCACCTGAAGGTGATCTCCTTGAAGGAGTTGATCTTTACTCCAGGTCAGACACCCTCAACATCCCCAAGGCAATGACTGATATCATACCTGCACCAAAGAGAGGAATCACAGAACCGCCAATCAGTGGTGTATTAGCAGCAGACTGTTTCACACAGTCATCTGAACAATGTCCCGCAGCACAGAAAGCACAAGCTACAGACATGGACTTCTTCATGTCTAGGACATCTCAAAAACCAAAGCCTTCCTGGACATTGTATAATCAAAAGGCAAGCACAGGCAACCCAGAGAAAACTACAGTAGGGTACCTACCTATCATCCAGGCTCCTGCATCTGAACTCAATACACTGAACACAGTCGTCAAGCGAGTGCTCCATGTCTCCAAATCAATGGAACAACAGCATGTCATTCTGACAGTGGATGAGGCACTTTATCCGAAGTTGCTAGAACTGAAGTGGTCAGTAGAAGAATACAAGGGCGTGCTTATACCTTGTCTTGGAGGCCTTCACATTGCCATGAACTTCCTGGGTGTGATAGGACAACACATGGTTGATTCTGGCCTGAGGGAGCTATGGGTCAAGTGTGATCTTCTGGGAGCAAATGCTGCTCAGCATGTCATGGCAGGAAAGGGGTATGCACGTGCTATGAGGACCCACAAGCTTACCCTGCAGGCTCTTTGGCAACTACTACTCCCACAGCTTTACACATATCTGGATGAGGTTGATGTTACACTGAGAGTTGAACTCGCAGATCTCTGCCAGTCCATAGATGCTGATCACATCGCACAAATGGTCGACAAACTGACCAAAGACCGATTCCAGGAGCCCATGAAAGAATTTTCTGCATCACTTGCAGTTGATGACCCGAATGCTGCATTCTGGTGGGACTATATGACTATGGTCAGCATCCTACTTTGTTTCACAAGAGCGCAACGTGATGGATTGTGGGATCTCCACCTGTATGCTTTCAAACGTATGCTGCCCTTCTTCTTCAGGTACGATCATATCAACTACGCCAGATGGGGTACTGTGTACCTGGCTGAGATGTCTGCTCTCCCACCAGAAATCCTCCTTGAGTTTCAGAAAGGCAACTTCATGGTAAAACGCAGTGATCGACGCTTCAATCAGGTTTCAGCGGATCAAAGTACAGAGTGGCTAAACGCTACAGGAAAAAAGAGTGGAGGCCTAGTAGGTATCACCAGGATACCAACATCCCTCAGTAGATGGACACTATCGTATAATCTGAGAACAATCATAGCTTCTCAGACAACAGCGATGCTGAGACTGACAACAGATGATGAAGACGATGAGTACACACACACAGAGTGCACAAAGAGTAGAATGGAAAGAGATGATGTGGATGAAAGCAGAATATGTCAATCATTAAAAGAGCACGGTGTGTTTCAAGATGGTGGGGACACACTCAAGAACATAATCAACAAGGACGTGGTCACACCCCAGATTCAACAATCTCTGCTTGGTGCAGAACACCTTGGACAGGCACAAATGAAAGTGTTTGTGGACAAACGTCTGTGTGAACATCCAGATAGTGACCAGCACTTGGATCTGAAGTCACCCATTCGGAAGAACAAAGCCAAAACATTTGCCTCTTTGTATGAAGTCGTGCAGCTTTCCAAGAACAAGCAAAACATCATCAAAGTGGACAGGCAGATTCTACAAAGGCTCATCACAGCTTACAGAGCAGGTCGCAAGGTAGACCTGGAAAATATTCTCCAGCATGAACTCATGCCCATCCCGCCATCTCTGGCCGCAACTAACGGCAGTCTACATTCCACCAACAAATCTGTTTTAGCAAATATACTAACAAAACATATCCAAACCCCTGCAGATGTGCCCCTTCAGGAACCCAGCTGCTTTCTTATTGATGGCCAAGCACTTGTAATGGCACTTGGGAAGCCGCCTGACATCACAACATTCGGCAACTATGCCAACAAGTTTGCTGACACAGTGTTGAAGATGGCAGAGAAGTACCAGAGGGTTGATGTAGTCTTCGACAGGTACCATGACGAATCCATCAAAACAGGCACAAGAAAGAAGCGTAAACAGCGCCACCGACCAGTACGCAGAGAGATCGTGAATGACTCTGTTCCACTTCCAGCAGACTGGTCGAGCTTCATGGCACTGGAAGAGAACAAAGCAGATCTTGCTCGACTACTCTCAAACCATCTGATAGAACACAGCCCAGAATATGAGCCAGTGGTTGTAGTTTCAGGTGGGTTTGCTGAAGCAACCACTGTCAAGTCATCAGATCCAGAACTTGAAATCTCCTCTCTGAGTGCTGACCATGAGGAGGCTGATACACGACTGATTTTGCACTGCATCCAGGCTCCTATGGACACAATAGTGGTGTCAGCGCGTGACACAGACGTGCTTCTTCTACTTCTAGCACATCATGACAGAATTGGATGTACCCATCTCTACATGAAAGCCGGAACATCAAAGGATCCAAAGTATTTTCCAGTACATGACATTCGCAAGTTACTCTCTGATGATCAAGTGGACACACTCCTTGCCTTCCATGCCATCACTGGCTGTGATAGTGTGTCTCAGTTCAGCGGTCACGGAAAGAAGACAGCCTGGCAGGTGTTCGAGCAACATCACACCGATCTTACTGGCCTTGGGAAGGGCCCTCTCACAGAAGATATTGTGAATTCAACAGAGAAATTCATCTGTAAGATGTATGGTGTGCCCGAGGTTGATACATGCAACAAAGCAAGAGTGAAGTTGTTTTGCAAAGGTCATCCACAAGAGACTCTGCCTCCAACCTCAGATGCAGTGAAGTTTCATATCATGCGTTCACACTATCAAGCGACAATCTGGAACCAAGCTCACCTGCCACATCCTGATCTTCCTCCAGTGGATGAAATGGGATGGATGCACAAGGAAGGTCAATTAGTGCCACAGCTAATGTCTCTGCCACCTATGCCTAAAGCCTGCAGGGAGTTCATTTCATGTGGGTGTACCAAGGGATGCCTCACCCAACGCTGCAGCTGCAGGTATGTGTATAGGGAATTAGCTGATGTTGATCATTGTGTACAAGAATGTACAAATATGATAGACTGGTAGAGTATTCCAATGTACCTGTACTTGTACTGGTTGCAATCTATCTATTATATTATTCTATTATTCAGAAAGAGTCGCATGGAATGTATAGATGCATGCAACTGCAGGAAACTTGACAACACTTGCCAGAACATTGAAGAGGACTGCGAATAAGCTGTCACTGTAACTTTTACTGGCATATAGTTCAATAAATATCACCATGACCCATGGATCTTCCTGCTTTTGGATCTTATTTGATTGACAACTTCTTTATCACTAATGACCACCTTTTTCTCTATACTTGTGTGATTTTCAAGCTGATTATTGACACTTGATCTAAATCAGGACAGGATGTTAAATTCCCCATGTGTGAAAACCTGTGAACATTTAATTAAAGGTTGTAACTTTTTGTATTTGTTTGTACATTTGACCTCAAAACAAAATACAAAGTAAGTAAATGTAGCCTGATAATATCAACAATAATAGTAATAATAATATTAATAATAATAACTTAATTATTAATTAATTAATAATAGTTCATAGTTAAAAAACAGCTATTTTTTCAATATCTAAGCAGTTTCTTCACATGACATCTGAAATCTGAATATGGCATTGAATTGCCCATGTAGGAAAACTTACAAAAGCACATTTATTTCATGTTTGTACCTTGTTTAGTCAAAAAGATACACTGAAAAATAGATTTCAGCCTGGCGGTGGCGGCCATTTTGAATTTCTCAATTTTGAGGCATTTTGGGACATTTTTGAGCTTCATATACAGCAGATTTGGATTCAGCACCCCTTAATACCCCTAGAAATGTTGTATAATATAAATAATCACAAAATGCCTTCGGGGTTCTGATTTTGTGAAAATTGACCCTGTCTAATTGGCGTATGGCTATCGACCTATGTTTCCAAACTTCTGACGGTGGTTTCGTCTCGATCGGACAAGCGGTTTCGAAGATATAGCCAAATGTTTTTTAACGCTAAATCACAACGCTACACAAACCGTAAGGCGAAACCTAGCATGTTTGGTATCGTAGGACTCGGCAAGGTTTCAGGAGACTAATTAGATGAGTCTCGTGAAAATAAGTCTACCACACTCAAAGTTATAAGCGTTTGAAAAAAAATAGCCAAAATAGCCATTTTTCACATCTCCGGACCAGTAGGTGGTGCTGCGCCGAAACTAAGCATGTTGCCTCCGGTCATGCTTGTGAGTACATGTACCAAGTTTGGTCTGAATACTATAAACCGTTGCGGAGATACAGACTTACAACTGTTTTTCCTATTGCTACGTAAAATTTGTTCGTGCATTTATTGAAAATGGTTAAGCGAATCAACTTGAATTCCATAACTTTTGGTCAGCACTGCCTGAAGATGATCTGGTTCAATTTTCGTGCAAATCGGACAAACCGTCTAGGACGAGTTCGAAAAAGTAACTTTTTTAGAAAATTCAAAATGGCGGCCATGTTTTTATGACGGAAAATGACGTCATATGGTGCAATTGACTCGGCATGAGCTCTTGAATCAGAGGAAAAAAAAGAATTTTGTTGATTGGGCTTACGGTTCAAAAGTTATTAGCAAAAGAAAAGTGAAACTTTGGACATGTGGTGGCGCTAGAGGGAATGACTTAGACACACCAAAATTGGTGTACTTAATGTTGGGACTGTCCTCTATCAGAATGTCAAACCAAAACAACTTTCCCGCAATCGGCTCTATGGGCTGCCATAGACGCCCAGTCGGAAGAAAAAGCAGAATAATAATAAGAACCGGAACAGAAACCTTCGGTGCTTGGCCCCTAATAATAATAATCCTTAGAAAAACAAAAGGGCCTTCAACCTTTCAGGGCTTGGGTCCTAATTAGGGCACAAAGAATACAAACAAACCAGAACAGAATAGTTTGGGTTTCTGAATTAGTTCTAGCTCTAAAAAAAAGCCCCTACACAGTTTTTCTGCCCTTCCTCCGCCCAGCTCAGACATCCTCATACTCTCAAAAATATGCAGACGACATTGTGACACACACTTGTGCTTTAACTTGTAAGTTGTTAAGGAGTGGTTTCTGTATTTCAGTCAAATCGTGTGAAGGTTCGTGTTCTCAGGCTGCAGGCATTTGAAGAGTGATTACTTCTCTGATACAGTAGACACGTAAGTACATTTTTCATTTTAAAAATTAAAGAAAAGCAACAAAACCTCAGTTTGCGATTGTTTGTTTCATGATCTCAGTGAAAGTACTGTAGTCTGCCCTGATATATCTGGTCTGCCGACACTGTCAGGTTTTTTTTTTTTTTCAGATTAACTAGAATCTTCTCTGAACAAGACTTTTTTAGGACTTCAGCTGGATTTTCCTAAATGTCAAACATCACCGTATATTCTTTATATCCACCCTTGGCTGATTTGAATTCTTTTTTTTTTTTTTTTCTGACTACTTGTTTATTCTCCTGTCTACTTTAACTCTTTATCGTGCTTCAAATTCTTTCTGTATTTCTGACTAGTTTAACTCCGGTCAGTTGATAATACCTAGAATATCAAAATCGACTGCTGGCGGCAGATCCTTCTCCTATTTAGCACCAAAACTCTGGAACAGTCTTCCTAATGTGGCAGAGTGGGGGATAGGAGCCAAGCTAAGCAGCAAGGACAATAGCTGACCTCCTGTTGGCGAAGCTTATGACTGTGAGTGAGGAAGTTGCTCGGCCCTATGAGATCTGTGTACTGAGTTTCAGACTAATATGTTGTTGTGTTTATATTCCTCTTAAATGACTAAGATTTCCATCACACATCTCCATAACTTTTTCCCAAGGCGAGTCTGTGCCAAACTCAGTCTGGATTCGGGTGCTCTCGATGCTCCATGGGATTGATTATCCAGGTGTAAGGACCATCCATTGGCCCAATGACGGAATCCAACGGCCTGGCGAAGGTTTAATACGTGTATGTCTTTTCAGCGCTCCAGTGAAGTTCACTTAATTTATTGGAACTTAGTTTTAGTATTACTTTAGCTCTATGCGTAATCTGACTCCAATTTCAAATGATAATCAAATTTAGATCGTATTTCTGATTAGAAAATAATCATAAATATTGAATATGAATTAATTTAGATCTTTGATTATTCTGAGTATCCCATACTTTCAGTTATTAATTCATTATGGACCCAATGCCGCACAGAGATCACGTCGGCCAATTTGCGTTTCTCATGGACACAAACTTGTTCATTCTGATTTGAGTCAGAGGATGTAGGGTTTGCTAATACCCCTAAGGTCGGTTGCCTTCTGCTCACTCGAACCAGAGAGTGTAGTTTGATTTAGCCATTTCCATACAACTTGCTAAACCAGTGACAGACAGAAATCAAAAGGTCTTCAGATGACGTGCCTACTGCTCCGTTCATACATGCGCTTTAGTTTGACCTACCTTAACTAAAATTTGCGGTAGTACCAGCCTCCTTAATATATTAAAATAATGATTTCAGAATACTTCAGAATAAATCAAGATGTAACATTTATTTGTCAGGTAAAAATGTATCATGCCAATTACACAAGTAAATGATAAAAAGCCAATTCAGAAAATACATGACATCATTTACTCAAAGATGACTCTAAAAGTAAGCAATGTTTTCCTGACAAAGACATAGTAATGTGTCAGGGCTTTCCAACCGGAAAACACTGAAACATCACTATGGGGGATGATCCCGGTAAAGAGTCCCAAAGATTGCTCTGTCCCCTCGCCTTAAATACCAGACCAGAACAGAAGGAGGTTATACAAATGTTGTTTAGAGTTGTTTGGGCCAATCCATGTACCCCAGGGGGGAGTACCTGGTTTATTGAGATATCGTAAAGAGATATCAGCCAGAGAGGAGATACAGGATTCTCCTAAGTTCTCAATCTTTCTCATTAAACCAATGACTGCAATGAAATTAAGACCATTTTACCAATCGCACTGCTACCATTAAAATGACACCAAACATATCTGTCAGGGATCACTGGTGATCCCAGATTATTTTAGTTCAAAATATGTTTGAGCTTATATATCTCAATATTAATAACAGTCTGGTTAATTTGGAGTCTTGAACTATAAACTCTCAAGTGTTGGCTTTCTAAATGTATGTGTGTTATGTTTCTATTCAGAATTACTTATGAGCAGTAACCTTTTTATTTTGGGCATCTCATGTATGCTTTTCATATATCTGGTGTACCTGCCTGAATGAGCATCTTTCCCCTTTAATTGCTGTGATGTCATCATGAGCCTACATATTTTCCTGTTTTGTCTCCTCCTCTTCCTCTTGGCATTGTTAATGCATGGAAGTGGTGGGTTATTTTTGGCTCCTGTTAATCTTCATCAATCTTTATTTTAATTGTTGCTTTTATGTCTATATCTTCATTGCAAATTATGTGTATTATGTTATTTTACTCACCTGTGTGGTTATTTTTGTCATTTTGCCCAATTTAAGTTATATTTGTGTCTTTGGCCTATATGTGGAGATGAAAAGCACATGGTAATTAAATCTACATCACATTTGTTTTATAGAGCAAAATAAGGGTGATTATACTCAGAGGCTGTTTCTATTTGTTTCTTTACATCAGATACAATTCAGTGAAACCGCCGCCTGTTGTCCCGTGTGTGTCTCACTACTACACAACGTAGACAAGTGTTTATAACTGGTGTCGCGAGCCACCGGTTACACAAACGTACCAGATATGCCCTCAGGAAAGCCATCAAAACAACCAAACACAAGTACAGGGATAAGGTGAAAAGACAGTTTGACTGCAACAACACTAGAGGCATGTGGCAGGGGATCAACAATATCACAGGTTTAAAGGGGAAGAAGCTAAATACATTATACGCCAGACTTTCCTGGTCTCTGTAGCTGATGTAACCCGATCCTTCCAGTGAGTAAATATCCACAAAACCGCAGGTCCAGAAGGCAATCTGAGGTTGCATACTCAGAGCATGCGCACAGCAGCTGTTTTTACTGACATTTTCAATCTCCCCCTCTCCCTGTTACACTGGATCCACTGCAGTTTACATACCATGGAATCTACTGATGTTACATAGTCTACACATTACACACTGTCTGAAGTCTGAACAGCTGGATTCTGGACAGGCAGACGGCAATTGATCAGAATGGATAACAAGACGACTTCTTCTCCTCAGGGCTGTGTTCTCAGCCCACTCATGTACTCCCTCTACACCTACGACTGCACGGCTCTAATGTCATCATCAAATTTGCTGACGATACGACTGTAGTAGGACTGATTACCGACTATGATGAGACAGCCTACAGAGAGAAGTGAGCACCCTGACACATTGGTGCCAAGAGAACAACCTTTCCCCTTAATGTCAGAAACACCAAAGAGCTAGTGGTGGACTTCAGGAGACAGAGCGCACACCTCCATCACAATCAATGGCTCGACAGTAGACGGGGTCAGCCACTTTAGATTCCTTGGCATTAACATCACAGAGGACCTCACATGGCCAGTCCACACAGAGGCAGTGGTGAAGAAAGCACAGCAGTGCCTCTTCTTCCTGAGACGGTTGAGGAAATCTGGAATGAGCCTCTGAATCCTCAGCTCGTTCTACATCAGTACATCTTGACTGGCTTCATCACTGCCTGGTGTAGGAACAGCACCCTCACATTGTTGGATGTGAGCATCCCTCCCTTCAGGACCTCTGCACAAAGCAGTGTGCCTTCAGCACTACATTTTCCAGAATCCTTCCTGGTCCACCACTGTGACTATCATTTGAGCTGCTTATGCTCATCACTCGCCTATCTGAAGATCCTCCAGATCACTATGGGATGAATAGTATCAAAATGATTAACAACTGCAAGCACAATTATTCATGAACTTGTAACTATTCATAAATGTTGCAGATATGTTTTACTATCCACAACCAAATGCCTTTCAACTTACGCGGGCAAAATTCTAAATTGAACGCACAAAGCAAGGCTGTGCATTCTTGAGCCACCAGGCACTGTTTTGTGCGGATGAGCAGCCGGATCACGTTGGCGGTTTTCTGTTAGAACGGTGTCATGTTAGCGACCCCTTAAGTTAATAACTAATGATCTTTGCAATGGAAGTAAATCAGTCAATTAAAACTAACTTTAGCTGGACAATAACTTTATTCTAGAGCTGCTGTAAAGCCTAAACACTCTCTGTTACTGTAATTTCCTATTATCACTGTAAAGCTTTGAAACAATCTATAAGGTGACTTGACTTAAAGGTCCCATTCTGCGTGATCCCATGTTTCAAACTTTAGTTAGTGTGTAATGTTGCTGTTAGAGCATAAATAATATCTGTAAAATTATAAAGCTCAAAGTTCAATGCCAAGCGAGATATTTTATTTAACAGAAGTTGACTACAAAAAACGGCTCGATTGGACTACATCCCTCTACTTCCTTCTTTAATGATGTCACTAGAACCGTTTCTTGACTAACCTCCGCCCACAGGAATGCTCCCTCAACTCTACTGGCTACTTGCGCACTTCTTATAACTTAGGCTACTGTGTTTACTCAGCTCTTACGGTGATTTTCTGAAGTAAAACTGACGCTTCATCTTTTGTGTGATGTACAATAAACTTTATTAAACTCATCAGTATATGTTTGATCATCATTCAGACAGCAGACTTGTAGGCTATTAATAAATAATGGATACATAGCCTACAAGCAGATGACAAATACGTTATAATAACCGTAATTAAACTACTAAACCATACCTGTTTCATCTCTATACAGCACTCTGACTCTGTAGGCATTATTGTCCGACTCGAAATGAACGCCGTTACTGAGAGTTTCTGATATTATCATCATTCCGTGAGATGAAATTGTCCTGAGAGACTGAGCGCGAGCTCATGAAGCTCCGCCCCCTGTGTCGTCCAGCAGCACCTCATTTGCATTTAAAGGGCACACACTGAAACAGCTCGTTTTTTCTGAGCCCCAAAAAATGTCAATTTAAACATGCTGTAAAAAATGATCTGTTGGGTATTTTGAGCTCAAACTTCACATACACACTCTGGGGACATCAGAGACTTATTTTACATCTTGTGAAAAGGGGCATAATACGGGACCTTTAATAAAGATCCACCGTGTCTCCTCTCCTGTGTTATGACAATACTCTACTCCGAACTTTATTGTGCATATTTGTAGACTTTGTGTATATTATGTGTACAGTATATTGTACTGCATAAATCCTGTGTATATTTATATTGTGTTCACTAAGCTAGTCGCATCCAAAGCAGTTTTAAAGCCCTTGATCTCTTACTATCCTCGATTAAAATTTGGATGCGTTTCTCTAGTTCTGAAATCTTCTCTGTCAGCCTGACTGTCTCCCTGCATTTATTACATATAAAGCCCTCAGTGCTGACAGAGAAGGCTATGCTGTACATGTGACATGAAGTGCAAGTGACAATAACAGGACAATATGACATGACTCACCGTCTTTATTGACTGATCCCTTAAAGGGATAGTTCACTTTGAAATTAATTTTTGATATGTTTTAGCTTACCTCAAGGGCATCCAAGATGTAGGTGTCTTTGTTTCCGCAGTAGTTTCAATTTTGATATTTTTAGGTCAAACCGTTCTTGTCTGTCAGTCATATAATGCAGGTCGATGGTCACTGTCTCAAAACACAAGCACAGAGTCCAAATTAAAACAATTCCCCATCATCCAAATAAAACAATTCCCCATCGTAAGTACACATTGATGGCCTAAGACACGAAATGAGCGGTTTGTGTGAGAAAACGAACAGTATTTATATCGTTGTTATCTCTTGAACACAGCTATACCGGGTATAGATGTATACACTAGATGTCGCTTGGCTACGGTTTCGTTCCAATGAACTGCAGTAGCCAAGGCGACATCTATGTTTATATCTATACCCGCCCGCGCCGTCAGATCATTTGGACGTGTGCTGTGTTCAAGAGATAACAACGATATAAATACTGTTCGTTTTCTCACACAAACCGCTCGTTTCGTGTCTTAGGCCATCAATGTGAAAAATATCAAAATTGAAACTACTGCGGAAACAAAGACACCTACATCTTGGATGCCCTTGAGGTAAGCTAAAACATATCAAAAATTAATTTCAAAGTGAACTATCCCTTTAATGAACGAATAATTGAAAGTATGGGATACCCAGAATAATCAAAGATCTCAGTTAAATCATAATCAATATTTCTGATTATTTTCTAATAAGAAACACAATCTAAATGTGATAATCATTTGAAATTGGAGTCAGATTAAGCACAGCGATAAAGAATTGAAACTAAATTCTAAAAATTATGTGAACTTCACTGGAGCACTGAAAAGACATACGCATTATACCTTCGCTGACACCGTTGTATTCCGCAGTTGGGCCCACGAACATCATCATTGTGACAAATGCATTTTAATAAAGATTGATTTTTTTTTCTGGCAGTACAGAAGAGGAAGAAGTGTTTGGGTGTCAGGAATAAGGATTTTCCTATTTATCCTTAATAAATGTTTTATTAGGGCACTTCTCACTTTAGATTCAGTCACACAAACATCAAGGCAAGACAAGTTTATTAATATAGCACACTTCATACACAATGGTAATTCAATGCTTTACATAAAAAGGATTTAAAAAGAATCATAAACTAATCACAACAAGTGCTTAGGAAATAAGTAGAACAAAGAATAAGACTGATTAAATTTGATTTAAAATGTAATTAAAAGAATAAAAAGAAGACACATAGATGACAGTTAGACACTAATTAAGCTTTAAATTTGCATCAATTCCCTTTATACGTGAGCATTTATTTACTATGAATTAATAACTTCTTAATGTTTTGATGAACATTAACAACTTTAATACATGGTTTAAAATACATCATATAGGTGTATTTATCAAGTTGTTAACAAAGGATAAAAAAAACATTATTTAAATCTTTACATATGAGCTAATTAAAAAAATGATTGTTAATCACAGTGACAATGAATGAAGAACTCACTACCAGTATTTGCTTATGGCCTGTTAGTGTGTTAACGGCACTATTAATAATAAACTATGAATTAATTGATGTGCTACCATGGAAGGGTGTGTGACACAAAGTAATGAATAAAAATCTTATGATCAAAAATATGAATACAAAATTATGAATATAATTATTTAATGCAATTAACAGTAGATTATTAATGAGGTAACACTTTATATTACGACCCGCAAACAACTGCGTAAGTAAACCGAAATTACAGTGTACGTTTCTGTAATTATAGTGTACTTCTGTGTAGGTATAAGGGAACAATATGTTACGTTTTGGGTAATAAAGGGGCACAACCAGATATACAACCTGCAAAGAACTTCGTAAGTAAACCGAAATTACGGTGTATGTTTCTGTAATTATAGTGTACCTCCGTGTAGGTATAAGGGAACAATATGTTAGGTTTTGGGTAATAAAGGGGTACAACCAGATATACAAGCAAATTATTTATAATGTAATTATTTTAAAACTAACAGGTACCTATTCTGTTAATATATTCCAGGCAAAAATTGTACATCTGTTGTATATAAAAGTTTTTATCACATTTCTGGCAAAATATTTTCTTATGTAATGTAGTTACAGGGTAATTTTGACATCTGTGGGTTGTATCTCTGGTCCATAAATTAAACCGTTTCAACTGTGTATTTACAGGATAACTGTAACTCCTGGGGGCTGTAAATTAAAGTGGCGCTTGTTACCCCCTTGTTCTGTGTAGTTACAGGGTAAGTGTAACTCCTGCGGGCTGTAAATTAAAGTGGCGCTTGTTACCCCCTTGTTCTGTGTAGTTACAGGGTAAGTGTAACTCCTGCGGGCTGTAAATTAAAGTGGCGCTTGTTACCCCCTTGTTCTGTGTATTTACAGGGTAAGTGTAACTCCTGCGGGCTGTAAATTAAAGTGGCGCTTGTTACCCCCTTGTTCTGTGTATTTACAGGGTAAGTGTAACTCCTGCGGGCTGTAAATTAAAGTGGCGCTTGTTACCCCCTTGTTCTGTGTATTTACAGGGTAAGTGTAACTCCTGCGGGCTGTAAATTAAAGTGGCGCTTGTTACCCCCTTGTTCTGTGTATTTACAGGGTAAGTGTAACTCCTGCGGGCTGTAAATTAAAGTGGCGCTTGTTACCCCCTTGTTCTGTGTAGTTACAGGGTAAGTGTAACTCCTGCGGGCTGTAAATTAAAGTGGCGCTTGTTACCCCCTTGTTCTGTGTAGTTACAGGGTAAGTGTAACTCCTGCGGGCTGTAAATTAAAGTGGCGCTTGTTACCCCCTTGTTCTGTGTATTTACAGGGTAAGTGTAACTCCTGCGGGCTGTAAATTAAAGTGGCGCTTGTTACCCCCTTGTTCTGTGTAGTTACAGGGTAAGTGTAACTCCTGCGGGCTGTAAATTAAAGTGGCGCATGTTACCCCCTTGTTCTGTGTAGTTACAGGGTAAGTGTAACTCCTGCGGGCTGTAAATTAAAGTGGCGCTTGTTACCCCCTTGTTCTGTGTAGTTACAGGGTAAGTGTAACTCCTGCGGGCTGTAAATTAAAGTGGCGCTTGTTACCCCCTTGTTCTGTGTAGTTACAGGGTAAGTGTAACTCCTGCGGGCTGTAAATTAAAGTGGCGCTTGTTACCCCCTTGTTCTGTGTAGTTACAGGGTAAGTGTAACTCCTGCGGGCTGTAAATTAAAGTGACGCTTGTTACCCCCTTGTTCTGTGTATTTACAGGGTAAGTGTAACTCCTGCGGGCTGTAAATTAAAGTGGCGCTTGTTACCCCCTTGTTCTGTGTAGTTACAGGGTAAGTGTAACTCCTGCGGGCTGTAAATTAAAGTGGCGCTTGTTACCCCCTTGTTCTGTGTAGTTACAGGGTAAGTGTAACTCCTGCGGGCTGTAAATTAAAGTGGCGCATGTTACCCCCTTGTTCTGTGTAGTTACAGGGTAAGTGTAACTCCTGCGGGCTGTAAATTAAAGTGGAGCTTGTTACCCCCTTGTTCTGTGTATTTACAGGGTAAGTGTAACTCCTGCGGGCTGTAAATTAAAGTGGCGCATGTTACCCCCTTGTTCTGTGTAGTTAAAGGGTAAGTGTAACTCCTGCGGGCTGTAAATTAAAGTGGCGCTTGTTACCCCCTTGTTCTGTGTAGTTACAGGGTAAGTGTAACTCCTGCGGGCTGTAAATTAAAGTGGCGCTTGTTACCCCCTTGTTCTGTGTAGTTACAGGGTAAGTGTAACTCCTGCGGGCTGTAAATTAAAGTGGCGCTTGTTACCCCCTTGTTCTGTGTAGTTACAGGGTAAGTGTAACTCCTGCGGGCTGTAAATTAAAGTGGCGCTTGTTACCCCCTTGTTCTGTGTAGTTACAGGGTAAGAGTAACTCCTGCGGGCTGTAAATTAAAGTGGCGCTTGTTACCCCCTTGTTCTGTGTAGTTACAGGGTAAGTGTAACTCCTGCGGGCTGTAAATTAAAGTGGAGCTTGTTACCCCCTTGTTCCACGTAGTTACAGGGTAAGTGTAACTCCTGCGGGCTGTAAATTAAAGTGACGCATGTTACCCCCTTGTTCTGTGTAGTTACAGGGTAAGTGTAACTCCTGCGGGCTGTAAATTAAAGTGGCGTTTGTTACCCCCTTGTTCCACGTAGTTACAGGGTAAGTGTAACTCCTGCGGGCTGTAAATTAAAGTGGCGCATGTTACCCCCTTGTTCTGTGTAGTTACAGGGTAAGTGCAGTAAATATACAATAAAGGATCCCATTTAATTTCTGACTTTTATTTTACAAAAAAATTTCAAAACACTTTTTCATCTTAATAAAGCATTGTCTTTTCTACAGTATACTCAAACAACAAAGTTTAATTTACAACCCACGATTGGACGATTGGTTCCTGCCGCACTACCAGCGCTCGCCCCCAGTCCCTCTCTTCCCGGACCTGCATGAGGACGCCACCGGGCCTGTTGACTTATGGCAAACTTTTTTCGCCTTGAAATCCAGTCAGCGTCCGACATGGCTTTATGGGATTAAAAAAAGCACACATGACATATTCAAATATACAATTACATTATGCGTTCTTACCTGTTATCCGAAAATACCGTTAAAATTATGCTGTCTGACCTCCGTGACAGTGATGCTCGACATCTACTGAACTTTTTTGACCTCTGACACGTTGTTCAAATTCAGCCCCATATTGTCGGACTATCCTTCGGCAGCATCTATTACTTATTGGACCAAAAACCTGTACACCAAATCTCTTAGAATACAATTTGCATTTGGAAGGATGTACTGTAACTTCATCATCTACAGTTAAACACCAGGCCCGTATTCTTAAAGCTTCTACAATCCTCTCAGAAAACTCCTAATTTTGCTTAAAAACTTCTTCGTAGGAGTCTTAGCTTAAGAGCGATTCGGGACCGATCTGAGAGCAACTCTGAGCAAGGAAAAGACAAATAATTTTAGTGAGGAGGCGGGGCTGACCCCGTTGCTACGTATGACACACCATAGATATCATATAAAGGCTAGATGTCTCGTCCGCGCTGCTGGCCAATGGAGCTCGACATCCGCACACGGCGGCCATCTTACGACAGGGTGCTCGCTCACTCATAACATGGTGCATGTACTTTTAAATAACCATAACTTGCTCAATTTTCTACCGATTTTCAAACGGTTTGGTTTGTTATAAACGTCAGAGATGTAGCTATTATACTGCATACATATGAATAATTATGTTCAAAATGTTTAAGCATTCAGAATTATAGCCACGTTAATAACGTTTGTAAGAAACCAAACCGTTTGTAAATCCGTCCAGATTTCAGCGAGATAAGAGGATTTGTGTGCGTGCTGCTCACTCACCTTAATTCACAGAGCCCTGTCCTAAGATGGCCGCCGGTGATGCCGGAAGTGACTCCGCCTTAAGACATCTAGGCAAGGCAAGGCAAGGCAAGTTTATTTATATAGCACATTTCATACACAATGGCAATTCAAAGTGCTTTACATAGAAGAAATTAAAATAATAAAAAGAAATAAGAATAGTTAAAACAGTTTAGAAGAATACAAAATAAAATACAGTACAAACAGTCGGACGAACAGTGGCACAGTGCTCATTCAGTAAATGCATAGTTAAACAGGTGTGTTTTGAGTCTGGATTTGAATGTGACTACAGTAGGAGCACGTCTGATCTCCTCTGGAAGCTGGTTCCAGCTGCGGCTGGCATAATAGCTAAAAGCGGACTCGCCATGCTTAGAGTGAACCCTTGGTATTTCTAGCTGATATGATCCTAATGATCTGAGTGATCTGTTGGGTTTATATTCAGTGAGCATATCTGCAATGTATTGAGGTCCTAGGCCATTGAATGATTTATATACCAGTAATAATACTTTAAAATCAATCCTAAATTTAACTGGGAGCCAGTGTAAAGACCTGAGGACTGGTGTGATATGTTCATATTTTCTGGTTCTGCTCAGAATCCTGGCGGCAGCGTTCTGTATGAGCTGCAACTGTCTTATGGTCTTTTTGGGAAGGCCAGTGAGGAGTCCATTACAATAATCCACCCTGCTGGTGATGAAAGCATGCACAAGTTTCTCTAAGTCTTGTCTGGAAACAAAGCATCTTATTCTTGCTATATTTTTCAGATGATAGTATGCTGATTTAGTTATTGCTTTGACATGACTACTGAAACTAAGCTCTGACTCTAGTGTCACACCAAGATTCCTGACTTGATGTTTAGTTGTTTGACCCCTAGAGTGAAGGTATGCGTTCACCTTGAGAACTTCATCTTTGTTTCCAAACGCAATGACTTCAGTTTTGTCTTTGTTTAACTGAAGAAAGTTTTGACACATCCAACTGTTAACTTCATCAATGCATTGGCACAGGGCGTCAATGGGGCTGTAATCGTTAGGCGATAGGGCTAAGTAGAGCTGTGTGTCGTCTGCATAGCTGTGGTAAGCAATTTGGTTCTTTCTCATTATTTGGCTCATTGGGAGCATATACAGGTTGAACAGGAGTGGTGCAAGAATTGAGCCTTGAGGGACTCCGCATGTCATGGATGTCCACTCAGACTTATGGTCTCCTATACTCACATAATAACCTCTCCCATCTAAGTATGACCTGAACCATTTTAGGACTATCCCAGAAAGCCCCACCCAGTTTTCCAGCCTGTCCAGAAGTATGTTGTGATCGACAGTGTCAAATGCAGCACTGAGGTCGAGTAGCACCAGCACTGATAATTTGCCTGAGTCAGTATTTAAGCGAATATCGTTTATTATCTTTATAAGCGCTGTCTCTGTGCTGTGGTGCGGTCGGAAACCAGATTGAAAATTGTCAAAGTATCCATTCGAGCATAAGAATTTGTTCAGCTGATTGAAGACAACTTTTTCAATGATCTTACCTATGAATGGAAGATTTGAGATCGGTCTATAGTTGCTTAATATGGTCTTATCCAGATTGCTCTTTTTCAGGAGGGGCTTGACAACTGCAGTTTTCAGGGAGTTTGGAAAACTCCCAGAGAGAAGTGAAGCATTTACCACTTCTAGAAGATCTGCTTCTAAACTGTTTAACACACTTTTGAAAAACGATGTGGGAAGTGTGTCAAGAGCGCAGGTTGATGTTTTAAGGTGCTGTACGGTTTCTTCCAAAATTTTGCCATCAATTTCTTTGAAATCAGACATAGTAACTACTTTCTCAGGTGGTTTGATCTGTCTGACCCCAGCGCAAGTCAAGGATGTGCTGATCACCTTTCTGATATTATTGATTTTCTCAGAGAAGAAAGAAGCAAACTCACTGCACTTGCTGTCTGAGAGCATTTCACTGGGAATCTGGCTTGGGGGGTTTGTCAGTCTCTCTACAGTAGCAAAAAGAGTGCGTGTGTTGTTTAAATTGCTGTTTATAATATTTGAGAAGAAAGTCTGTCTAGCTTTGCCTAGTTCCATATTGAAAGCATGAAGGCTGTCTTTGTAGATGTTATAATGGACTACAAGTTTTGTCTTCCGCCACATGCGCTCTACTTTTCTGCATTGTCTTTTCATATTTTGCACTGCTGTTGAGTTTCTCCAAGGTGCCTTTTGTCTGCCACTCTTCTTCCTGACTTTAACAGGAGCAATATCATCAATTACACCTTTAACTTTTGAGTTAAAAGAATCAAGGAGAAAATCAACAGAGTCTGCAGATATGCTTGGTGTTAAGGATATAGCCTTCATAAATAGGACACTAGTGTTCTCATTTAAGCATCTCTTCTTGACAGACACAGATCTCGCTTCAGTGGCAGGAGAGATCAATATATCAAAGAAAATACAGAAATGATCAGACAGTGCTACATCCTTAATAACAATCGATGAAATGTTTAGACCCTTACTGATAAGTAAATCTAAAGTGTGTCCACGATTGTGTGTGGGTCCATGTACATGCTGAGTCAGATCAAAAGTTTTTAAAACAGTTTTGATTTCTTTTGCCATATTGTTTTCTCCATTATCTATATGGATGTTAAAATCTCCAGCAATGGCAAAACAGTCAAACTCTGAGGTAATTGTTGATAACAGTTCTGTAAAGTCCTCAGCAAAGGCTGGAGAGTATTTTGGAGGCCTGTAAATAATGAAAAGTAAAATGCGTGGAGCACCTTTTAACACAATACCCAGATATTCGAAAGACAAGTAATTCCCAAATGATATTTGCTTACATTGATAGATATCTTTAAAAAGAGCAGCTAGACCCCCACCTCTCTTAACAGCTCTGCAGACACTCATAAAAGTAAAGTTAGGAGGGGCTGCTTCATTGAGGATTGTTGCACTGTAGCTGTCTTCTAGCCAGGTTTCATTTAGAAGCATAAAATCCAGGTTGTTTGTGGTTATTAAGTCGTTGACTAGAAGTGATTTATTTTTAAGTGAGCGAATGTTTAAAAGAGCTAACTTAACAGACTTACTTTTCCCCACAGCAATATTAGTTTGACGTGTAATAGGCACCAGATTAGTTGGGTTTGCTGTACGGCTATTGAAGGCCTTAGACTTTCTATCATGTAATAGAACAGCAATAGAGAAAGATACAGGCACACTGGGTTCCCGCTTGTTTTGTAAACATTTGAGAAAGTTACTGTTATCAGAGCGGGCACCCGACACATATCACTGAGAGCTGGTATCAGTTGTTTTTGGTTCACCTCGAGCAGAAGGAGGAGGGTGTGGGCCCTGGCGTTGTGGCAGAGGCCGAAGAGCTCTCACAGGAGGAGGGGGAGGGCGAGGGCGAGCTGGGCTCGCAGGCTTTGGTGGTAGTGGTGCCTGTCTTTTTTTAGTTGGTATCTGGGGGCTTGCAGCAAAAGAGTGGGATAGTCTGGTTCCAGCATGCACATCTAGCCTTTATATGATATCTATGTGACACACTCCGTTTGAAGACTGTGATTGGGTGGTTGTCCAAAAAAAAAAAAAGCCATCTAAGACTATTCTATTCTATTCTAAATGCATAATTTTTCCTATTTTACCGTTCTCACACACACACACACACACACACGCACACGCACACACACACACACACATTATATATATGTATATAAATCCTTTTTATTTACTTACCATGCTGTTCATTTCCTATAAGCTATAAGGTATTTGATTGGCTTAGAATGATAAAAATTGTTCCACTCTTTCCAATTACACTGATTACTGGCATGTCTATTTAAGTGGTGGTTTGAATGTTGGTTTTAACTCACTGTCATCCATTGTCTGCAAAACATTTCTTCTCCCTCTTCGTCTTTCTGTCATGTTCTCCTCTGCTAAAGAAACTCTTAAGCCTCTTAAAAGTCCTTGTCTGTACTTCTAACAATTTTGACCTTAAGACCTCTTTTAAGGGTTAAGATGCTTTCTGAATTACTGTTTTCTTTACTAAGATTGTTTTATTTAATTTTAAGAGTAAACACACACATTTCTAAGAATTTTCGTAGAATATTGTCACTAGGAGCTACTCTTTGCATTAAGATTTTTTTTTTAATACGGGCCCTGAGGACTGGTGTGATGTGCTCATATGTTCTGGTTCTGCTCAGCGTTCTGTATGAGCTGACACTGTCTTATGGTGTTTTTGGGAAGGCCAGTGAGAAGTCCATTACAGTAATCCACCCTGCTGGTGATGAAAGCATGAACAAGTTTCTCTAAGTCTTGTCTGGAAACAAAGCATCTTTATTGCGCTTAATCGTGCAGCCCTAATGAAATGTACAATATAAATAAACTTGCCTTGCCTTGCCTTATTACATGTTGTACAGATGTTGGACAGTTTTTGTCTTATTGCTATATATATATTTTTTTATATGTATTAATATATTGCCATACATGGTTCATGCATACATTTCAGAATATTAAAAATATATGCACTTGATTCTCATATATGAAAATGTATTGTTTAATATATCACTTTATATCCTCTAATATATTCACATATATTTTTGTTTCGTAAGGGACTCTTCCTTGTCTCTTGTATTTTACGTGGATTGTTTGCAAGTGTTTTGACACTTTGCCTGGCATGACTACGATTCTGGATTTTCCAATAAAGGTGCACTTGGATCTCACTAAAGCCTCAGAGCAATCTGTGACAAAAAATACAAGAGACAAGGGAGAGCGCTCAGACATGCAGTGTGACAATTACAAAACCTTGATGAGAAATGACAGAGAGAACATGGTAAAAGTAGTGTGAGACAAACAATGTAATGACAAACAGGTGAATGCAATAATTCATGATGAGTCCGGGCAAAGGATTATGGGGACTGAAGTTCATGGCTGAGTGGCAAAGGTCAGAGAAGGAGTGCCCTCTAGTGGTCAGCCTAGGCACACCAGCTAGTGACTGTGACAGACTGTTTATGGACAGGTTATGGAGTCACAGCATATTTCGGCTACGAGTGAAACGCAGGGCGGCGTCTGAAGTTAGAAGTTCCTCCGCTGAACACGACACAAGCTCCGGCACGAGATCCAGCGTCGTAACGGTGGAGACGGGACAACAGAGACTGGTCCATTACATTTGAATTACTTAGGGCCTGTTTGTTTTTTATTTAAAGGTAACATTTCTCCTTATAACGTCATAAGTAGGAGATTCAAGATCAGCCCGTCTGAGCTTCCATTTTCTCAAAGGCAGAGAAAGATAGCAAAAGCTCGATTTACACAGATTAAAATTTCTAGAAACTTGGGGACCATATACAGTCTAGGGAAACTCATATTAATGTTAAAAAGTGAAAATTTCATGTCATGGGACCTTTAAGGGGCTACCGGAGGAGTTTTGAGATCTATAGTCTAAATAGACTTGACCCTCCCTTCGCCAGCAATACATTTTTCTATGACCCTCCAAAATGATTGTGAAAATGGCATGTCCCTCCCCGATAATTTATTGATTACTTCTGTACTGGTTTGCGCTTGGCAAAGATGTTCAGATATCTCTATGCCCAGTAGACCTACACCAAACGTTCATTAAAAAGGGTCCTGTACAGGGCTGTACAGTGCGACATATATCTACGAAAAGATTGGTCTGTGCGATGAATAAATGTGCCACTGTAGCACGCGTGTGATAAAGTCTTGTAAACTCCGTTACTTGTGTTTGTTTTCAGACATGATAACAGTCGTTTTAGGCGGCGTTCACATATCGCGCCTAAAAACGCATAGAAAACGCTAGGCGCGCCACGTTCTCCTTTTACCAAAGCGCTCTGGTGGTTGCGCTCCGGAGGCGTCTGTCGTTGCTAAGCTTGGTTCTTGTCACGTGACCTGCGGTGCGCTTGCGGCATTCTGAAAAGTTGAGATGTTTTTATCTCGATGCGGCGCGGACGCGCTTGGAAAAAACGAGCGCGTCGCACCGCGACCGCGTCGCTTCCATTATGAGCGCGCATACCGCGCGCCTACATTTGAAATAACAAACTTGCCCGCGCAAAAGACGCGATATGTGAACAGGCCCTTATACTTGTAAAGTGATATCATGATTTTTGATCGTGGATGATTTAATGTCTCCACGATCTGCTTTTGAAGAAATATGGTAGTATCGGCTACAGCGCACATTCTATCAGCTGCAGTTCTGGCGCCTCAGTCCCAATACTGTATATCTCGACATATATTCACATCACATGTTAACGCAGCGGTAGAGTTACACTCACAGGACACTGCACTTATTCGCAATCACAAAAGTTCATTATTTGCTCGTGCTTTAAAGCTTTGCCGGGTAAATATTTCATTGGCGTTCTGTTCTGACATGTTGCACTTTTTCTGTCAAACAGCGCCAAACTGGACTTTATCTTTCGCGTCTGATTTTTGTTGGGTCAGACCCATCTGCTAGCGATGGGGGGCCGAGACTGAGAGAGCTATGGAGCTATATGGACAAATATGCACCAAACAAGCCACTTTGAAATTTTGCTGTTTTCATGAATACAAAAGTTGGGTGACCCTCTCCTCTACAAAGAGTAAAAAGACATGACCCTGACCCTTTTTTTTTTTTTAGAGGATTAATCCGTAAACATTAATTCATGTATGAAGTAAAAAATAAATATATAAAAAATACTACTAAAGTAAAAATGAATCAACCCATTATGCTGTGTAAAATTAACCCAACATGTGTTCTGTCCTATATTTACCTAGCCCTTGGGTTGTTTTTAACCCAGTGTTATTTAGAGTGTATGCTGAAGAAGGCTTGGCTTGGGAGCTCTGCTTCTCCATATTAGAACTCAGTTTCTCATTCTCCTTATTAATCTATTTACTGTGGCTTTAAATTGATTTAATTATCCTTTTAGCCCCAGTGTATTTAAGCCCTGTGTTTTCCATCAGTGTTTATCGGTTCTCGTCCATGTATGGTTGTGTGTTCCTGAGTTCCTGTATTTTCCTGAGTTCCTGTATTTTCCTGTAACCTGAGTTTGTAAAAACCAGCTGCACTGAAATTCTGTTCCCTCGTCTTCAGAAACCTGCACAACCCTGACAGTTTCCAACTGTGAACCAATTATATATATATTGTTGTGTGAAACATGCAATTGATTCTGTTATGACTTAAATAAACTGGCTTATATTGGCTATAATAATGCCCGTATGTAAAGGAAAACACTGTAATAGATTTCTTATAAGGGAAATCTTTTATTGGTTAATAGAAAAGACACTGAGACATGTTTTTATTTGAAATTGTTTTATTGGT
The DNA here is from genome assembly GCA_021464565.1 of Rutilus rutilus. Lineage (NCBI taxonomy): Eukaryota > Metazoa > Chordata > Actinopteri > Cypriniformes > Leuciscidae > Rutilus > Rutilus rutilus. Next base: position 40,915,069 of record JAJAQA010000011.1, on the reverse strand, counting down.
TTATAGAAAAGACACTGAGACATGTTTTATAAAATTGTTTTATTGATAAATTTGATTGGTTAAAGAAAAAAAGACAATGTAAACCATTTGTGGAAAAATCATTTATTGAAGTAATACAATACTGAAATGTATACTGTGTGTTAAGCATTTATTAAAGGAAGAAGTAGGATAGATAGAAATAATAATATGTATTAGAAAGCATGTATTCAGTGAGAAAAAGTATTACCTGGTTGTTGTGTTCTAGACCAAGAGGAGAAGACGGCAGAGGGTCCGAGCTCATAAGAGGAAAACAAGGCAAAGGAAGGCGTATTTTATGGAAGTTGTAAAAAGATTGAAGGAGTTGACAATAGTTCCAGATCTGGGATTGGATAAATTGTCTATATGTGATTGAATATGTAATGAAGGGGTGTGATGAAATGAATTATAAAAAAGTACAGTGAGACATATGAGAGGGAGATGCTGTGAAGGAAGACAGCCTCTCCCTTGTTTGATGGTCCAAGCCTGCCACCTGCTGACGAAGCTTGTGAACTGACAACTTTTGAACTTTATATTGACTTTTGATATTGTATGTAGAACAACTGTTATAGGAAAAATAAAATACTAATAATTGATATAAAAAGAACCAACTTGCCATAAGTCTCTGCTTTATAAAAGAGTTGAGCTGAACTAAACCACGGAGAAGTCTTTCGTCTGAATTGTGAGTATGGACATTTAAATACTTATTATTTAGAATGAATTTGACTTACTTTACCTTAACCTGAGAATAATTAAAATAAGGTAGAAGGTGTGAATATTTAATAACCATAGAGAGAATTAAATTGAACACCATAAAACAATATATATATATATATATAGTCCTTGCATTCTTTCTTGTAGCTCAGTGACACACCTGAATGAAAGGCTCATTAAGTATGCAGCCCCATTATGCGGGGCATTGTATTCTTGTCCACTCGCATATTGCCTTAACAAACAAAAAGTGTCTTGCAAAATTTAAATCAATGTATTGTTTTATGTGAATGATTAGGAAGGACGATTTTCACATCATTTTGAAGAAAAAACTCTAGGCGACAAAATGCATTATTCAAAAGTCTTATTGACACATATTTAGTATGTGTTTTGTGGCCTTATTTCAGAAACTTTCATTTTTAGTTTTTTCAATAACCATGCATAAACATTATTCTCTCAAAAATACAAACATGTACATATATGTTGCTCACATTTTATGGTAGCCCTGTTTGTGCTAAATAGAGTGTAATTACACCTTTGCCATTAATATGTTTATAAGCAACTGAAAAAAGCACAAATGTCAGGGCATGTCAGAACATTTTAAAGGACCCCAAAAACACCTCAGACCCCAGAGGGTTAACCAAGGGAGGCGTGCTTCTGAAGACATACAGATGTGCCAGAGGCTCTCTCGAGCCCTGAACCGTTTCATCCCAGGTATGTCTTTGTCACACACACTGTGCATGTGTAAAGAAAGAGCATTACGTCTCTTACGGCATCGACTGCCATACACCACCCGTTCCTTGTCCCGGTAATCCAGGTTCTGCCAAAGAGAGATTATGGTGTTGGCTTCTGGTTGGTCAGGCTGAGGGCTGTGTGGGCCCGGAGATCCACCAGATGTTCTGCCAGCTGGTCCACATGTTGATAACCCGGGACATTTTGGTAGTCAACAGCCTATTAAAAAACACAAACACGCAACACAATTATTACATCACATCTGTCTAATGCATAATTCCATAACTGATTGTGTTGTTTTGCTGTTTATCATCGTAAAGCTTCTTTGACACGATCTGTATAGTACAAAGCAGAGAGCGCCGTTCTTGGCATTTTCCTAACATGTTCTTTACAAAGCACCAAAGAAATAAAGATGACTTGACTTGATGTGTATTTGCAGCTTACAAATTAATTTAGGTTGTACTTAAAATTTAAAATATGTGGAAAGTCTGGATTTAAAGCACTGGATGTTAATTCAAAACCTTTAATTATGGCGGAAAAACATTAAATGAAATGCAATACAATGATGATTGACAGAAAATGATGAAAATAATTACATATCATATGTAATAGTGTATTGTGACCAACTCATGGAAAAAAATATTAAGCAAATCAGCGATCTTTCAAAGGGTGAATAACATCAATAATGAAAAGGTTAAGGGTAGGATTAGTTTAGTGTGACAAACCCAGTTGTTAATTAACCCTCAGACGGTCTTCGTTTCAGAGTCACATCAGTCAGAAGTGACTGGAGGCCTAAAAATGAAACTTCCTCCATCCCAGTAAAACCAATGCAATTTATTTTTGTACTATAATATTTATTCTTTTTAATTTTGTATTTTGAGATCATTTTATTGAATTTATTAATATTTATGCAATATTTATGTTCTATTTTTGCAATTGAAATTAATAATAAAAAAATATAAATATATGTATTTTTTATTTTTTTATTTATGTAGTATTTTGGTTTAATATAGAGTCTAGGCCTTCAAAAAAAAAGTGTTTGAAGCAGATTAGCACCATCTGGTGAGAACCATCTGGTGAGAAAGCGTAGAACCATGGTGTAACCACTAGATGGCATCTACAGTTCTCTATGGAGAGGCATGTGAATTCCCCATCTGCTTACGGACACATTTATTTATTTATTTTTTTACAGAATTTGTAACAAAAAATGCAATTCATTCAATTATAACACTTTATGTAAAATTATATTACATTTTTGGTAACACTTTATAATAACTGCACGCTATTAATCATTAGTTAAGCATTAGTAAACAGTTAATTCATCATTTATAAAGCATTAATAGACATTAAAGGGCACCTATTATGCAAAATTCACTTTTACATGGTGTTTGAACATAAATGTGTGTTGGCAGTGTGTGAGCAAAACCACCCTAGAATGATAAAAATCCACCCAGTAGTTTTTTTACTATCTCAATAAATCATAAGCACTGTCTCAGAACACCCTGTTCTAGATTTCCCTCATTGTGACGTAGAAATGAGCTAAGCCCCACCAACATGATTTGATTGACATCTGGTTTTGGCATAGACCCCGCCCTCAGTGATCTGTACACCATCCTCCATTGTTTCAACGACAGCCGGTAATGTCTCCTAAGTGTAGTGTTCTGTTGCGGGATGTAAGAATGGACATACTAGTCTTCACTGACATCTGAGCCATTGAAAACGCAGCGGATGGATTTTTTTTTATGAAGAAAAGGCGCCACTTAAACTTCCTAAATACGAGAATCATTTTCTGACTGTTTAGTGAACGAGTTAATCCTCAAGTTAATCCTCAAGTGTGGATCGTTGCCTACTGTTCGCGATCCAACTTCACCTCCAGAAGAAGTAAGTGTATTTTATTATTTTTGAGCAAATAGTCATTTCAATCGATGTCAGCCAGTTCAACAACAAATGCGTCTAAAGCTATTTATTGTCGTCGTCATAGGATGTCTCAACAAACAACGTCAGACTGTTTTATGCCACGTACGCTATCATTTTTTGCAGCAAATACAAATGTAAATAAATTAAGGTCTGCTCTATCTCCATAGACAGTATATAAACGTCTATCTCCCTCCCCTTAAGAAAAAAATAAATAAATCGTTTGTACTTAAAGGGATACTCCACCGTCTTTTCATATTAAACTATGTTATTCCCTTAACTAAGACGAGTTGATACATACCTCTCTCGTCTCAGTGCGTGCACTCAATCGCTCTGGCGCGCGGCGAAACTTTGTTCACTCAGTTCATTCAATACGGGCCAAGCAGAGAAGCTACCAAACACCTCCACGTTTCCCCTGTTTAAACACAGTTACTCGCGTAGTGTAACTCGACCTAGGACGGTGACACAAAACAAAACGTTGCGCTTTTCTAAGCGTGTAAAATGGATAACTATATTGTATAGCGGAATACCATAGCAACCGCTTATGAGCACTTCGACTTGGCGGAGTAATATCTTCACTAGAGGGAGCGGGGGCCGGTGAGAGGATTTTTCACGAGTGAAGATATTACTCCGATATTATAGCTTCTCTGCTTGGCCCGTATTGAATGAACTGAGTGAACAAAGTTTCGCCGCGCGCCAGAGCGATTGAGTGCACGCACTGAGACGAGAGAGGTATGTATCAACTCGTCTTAGTTAAGGGAATAACATAGTTTAATATGAAAAGACGGTGGAGTATTCCTTTAACGTTAGCAAACGTTATCACAGTATTTGTGTGTGTGTGTGGTTTAGAAAAATTGCGCGAACGTTATCACAGTTCGTGTGTGTGTGTGTGTGTGTGTATGTGTGTGTTGCTCATCCATAATTGCAAAGAGGACGCGATTAAAACTTTGTAAGTAAGTTAAATAAATGTATCAAATAACCATTCCGAGACGTTTAGTCCATTCTCATTCGTGTTTATTCTGTGCCGGAGTCTCTTCATCATCTAGGTCCAGCAGCAGGGCGGGGATATGCAGCTCATTTACATTTAAAGTGGTACGCACAAAACAGCTCTTTTTAAAACAGGCCCCAAAAATGACATTTTCAAATGGTTATAATAAATTAAATGTGGGGTATTTTGTGCTAAAACTTCACAAATGTATTCTGGGGACACCCAAGACCAATATTACATCTTGTAAAAAGGGGCATAATAGGTGCCCTTTAATAATCAGTTTATAAATACAGCTATAAATGCTTTATTCTAGATGTATAAGTGTATCTATAATGTGTTTAGTAATTGTATTTTCATACTTTATTAATGATCAATTTATCATTTCTAATTGAAGTATTGCATTATTTACAATGTAGTTGTTTAGGTGTTGTCAGTGGTTCATAACATTACTTAAAAAGTGTAAGTAAATGATAAAGTGTAAGTAAATGATAAATAAACTGTTTAAATACATATTATTATTCAGACATACAGTAATAGGTACTTGTGGTTTACTAGTGTGTTAATAACTGCTTTATTTAATTATAAACTCATCAATTTATAGACTTATAAACTCTAAATTGAATCGATGAACTTTCTCATCTAGTTCGTGTTTAATTTGCGTATTATGGATGAAAATGAGCTGTTTTTCTGTGGCTTGTGTTGATTTAAGCCCAAATTGAAAATGAAAGTAAAAGTAAACATATCAGCTATCTTTCAAAGGTTGTTTAACACTATAAATTAAATGTTTAGTGTTTTTTTTTATTTTTTTTTATAGTGTAGTGTAACAACATTTGTTGTTAATTCATGTTTAATTTGTCCTTTAGCGACGAAAATGAGCCATTTAATGTGGCTTCCCGAGAGAATACAAAGGGATTGATGACTTCTTACTACAGCTTCAGAAACGCTGAAGAATTTTTGAGGGATGAGTCAGTCCAGATTCCAGTTTTCGCCTCAATTGTTGATGATGCTTCAGAGTCGCTACACTACAGGTACGACTTTGACGGGATTGTGGTTCAGGTTGCAGATGTTAGCTATATCACTGCTGGGGTTCATTACCTGTTTGTCGGAAAAGTTGACGGGTCCAAAGTGTCCAACCATTGGCACTTGTTGAAGAAACATCTGGACCTTACACACTACAGTTCTGACGGGGTCAGTGCGCTCCGAAAAAGTGTTGGGACTGTCTTGGCGTTTGTTGACGGAGGATATTTCCTCAACCTAACCTGTGTCCCTGCTAATCCGAACACCGCTCACCCTATGTTTAGGAGTGAGTTGGTTGTGAAGGCCCATGCCATTGGCCTTATTAATGCCGTATTCAATCACTTCTCGTTGAGACTCAAAAGTCTGTCGCCACGAGATTTGGAGCGACCTACCATAATGAAGAATCCTCTCACAAACTTGTGTAAGATGAATATTCTGCATGAGGATCAAACATTCATCCTACGGCTTTTCCACGAATCACTCCTGGCTGTGAATGAGGATATTGATATGGTGATCATTCTCACAATCAGTAAATTCGGTCAAAAGGATGAACACCCCTTTGATCTCAGTAAGCTAGTGCATCCTAATGGCATAGTCAATGTATCGTACCATGTTGCTTGCAACATTCATTGTCAGGATCCAAGTGTTGACCTCATGTGGTCAAGATGTGGGTTCCAGGAGGTGGTTGGGGAACGTGGCACTTTGTTTCCAGTATACTCCATGGCTGAAAGTGCCAACTTTCAAAGTAACCTGGACCACATGCCAATGGATGTCAGCGATATCCTCAACCAGGTCGTGCGACATGACAATTGTAAGCTTAATTTTTTACAATTGTATGCAGTCACTCCTCACTGCCACCAGACCAGCCCTGCCAAACACCCTGTGAGCCGGGTGATAACAACATGCGATCTCCACATCGAGAAGCATCGGCGGATGCTTCTCAAGGATGCAAAGGCATATGTGGACCACATGGACGATCTCACAATCAAAACTAGTGCAAGGACCTTTGTGTGACCGGAGGGAGTTTTCCTTGTTTGGCCAGGGTTCCCTGAGGTTGTGGATGCTCTCAGTTTTTTCGACGTAATGATGCTTGACAATTTGCTTGAGACCGTACCAATGCTGGTACCGTTTAAAGACAACAACGATGGCCTTGGTTTAAGGAATGTTGTCCAGCCCATTGCTGCGTACCTGAGCAGCACGCTCCATGATCTTTTGCACCACCAGAAGGGGCTCGGGGGCTTCGAGAACTCGTGGAAGGCCTTCCAACTTGAATTGGCCCTAGAGTGTTTGTTTTTCGGACGGCCCATGTGTAAAACATCGAGGCAGTATGCCTCACCGCTTGGTGTCTGCTCTACAAATTCAAATAGCTTGTCCCGGATGAGGGGAGTTCTTGGCCTTAGTCCCATAGGCTCAGCCAGTGTCGGTGAGGGTCCTCCTCCACTGGATACGTGGATTAAGGATGAATTCCAGCGTCAAAGAGTTTTGCGCCTCTTTCCACTCTCAGACTGTCTTCTGGCCGGTGCACAGATAGTTGGAGAAGAGCTGGTGAAGATACTTCTATGTGACTTACATGAGAGGAATGATCGTGTTCCTATGGACACATGGAAAGGGCCTAACCGCCCTATTGGACGTTTGATTGACTGCCGGTCGGTTGGGGAGCTGTCACGCGAGGTCTGTGAAAGCAGAGGATTCGGATATCCACACACCTTCGGCAGGGCTGTGGAGATGGTCACGTCCTTCAGTCTCGATCCAGTACGGTGCTTAGAATTTGGGTTGTCTAAGCTCAAGTTTTTCCCCAAAATAAAGTACTGGGACGAGAATCGTAACAAAAAAGCACGGTGGAACTTTAAGGACTATGTAGAGCTGTACCGTCCTACCCAAGTGCCATCAGCTGCATCACGTGCCGCAGCTTGTCTTGGTGACGTATATGCAAAAATGAAAAATTGAAGAGCTAGACCTGTCGTACTCAAGGAATATGGTGAAATACAGAGAGCATGGTATGCCTTGGATGGAAACCTGCCTCGAGAGGCTGCCAAAGTGCATTCCAAAAGACCTCCAAGCAGAGATGCCGTAAGAGACTGCTAAGTGGACGCTTCAAAGTACCCAAGAGGTCCACTCACCCTGGAGTCGAGAGCACCACCAGATGTGTGCACTCCTGCTCAGTGGCCTGACTGTTGCCGTCTGGTGGAGACCATCTTCATCAGACTTTGCACTGTCCACCCAAGCCCCAAAAGAAAAGGCAAGGGATCCCTGTCGAGATGGTCTCTGATCCTGCAAGACTATCGCAGGATAAGGCAGCTTGTACTGGGCAACAGCTTGGGGATGGGAGGAACATCCATGCAGCTGGTGGAGGTTAACCAGAACACGCTGATTCAGACGGAGCTGTCTGTGCTGCTTCAGGGCATTCAGTTGCCTCAGCCCCTCCCTGAAGCTCATGAACCTCTCCAGGTTGCCAAACGTCTACGGACTGGGCTAGAACAACCAGGGGAGCAGCACCAGTACAAGCTACCAGAGAGCACAGCTGGTCAGGCAAAGCAGAGGCAGACTTCTGTTGGGCGACCCCCTCTCAGACCCAAGGCACCAGCGCAGAGTCAGATGTTGCTGACACCATCAGCACCTGGAGCATCACTGCAGATGGTGCCAAATGTACTTATGCCAGCAGCACCAGGTTTCCAGGGTGTGCCATTGTTTCAGGGTGCGCCAATGACCCAGGGAATGCAACTGATACAGCCACTGTTACAACCAACAGCTGTACAGGGCACCCGCTTACCCGCTGCACCAGCTGCCAATCCAGACGCCATGCCCAAGAGACCCTACAGGAGAACTGTAGAGGCCAACACTTGTAAAAAATGTGGCCAATTCAAAACAAGTGCAACAGGACATAGCCAGTACAGGGGCAGGGTGTACTGGTGTACTGCCCACAGACCGAGACGCTTTCAAAAGAGGTGTGGCTTGAGGAAATGCGGAGAACCTTTTCCAAATAGTGTATATAGCATTGTGTATATCATGTGAACAGTTGTTTAAAGTCCACATGAATTCAAAATTGACCATATTTACTTTGTTTGCCTAAATTGTTAGTTTTGTGGTGACCAATTCATCCATGCAAGTCAATCCACACAAAACATTTTTTTGGCTTTGTAATCTTTAATCAAAATCTGAAAATGCCCCTCCCCTCTGCATTGGAGGACCTTCCCTGATGACGTATGTTTGACGGCTTGGTTTGGGAAACGCTTAACCACTCCCCTCAAATCGTTAGTCTGTAATGAGCGAGAGATGGAGAGGAGGAGCACTAGAGTAAAACCCTGCCCTCTGTTCAATATTCCTTTTCACTGGGAAATATGTCACAGCACTGGAGAAAAGTCGTTTGCAACTTCCGGTTCACGCGGACTTTAAATAGTTCACAATTGGTAATTACTTGTGTAGAATATTATTTAACATTTTTAATTTATGTTTTTATATGTTTTTTTAAACGTTATTTAACATTTTATTTCTTGTTTTTTTATTTTATTTTATTTCATTTTATTTATTTATTTATTTTTAAAACATGTTATTTAACATTTTAATATTCATTACTGTTCTGTTGGCATGATTGTAAAATAAAAACAAATTGGCAAGTAATTGCTTTTTGACTTTTACTTTCATATAACACTATTTCATAAGTACACTGCAGCAATATAACATTTGTATATAAACAGATAATTTGTACATTTTGTTATTCTTGTGACAGACATTTTTCAGCCTATTAGTTACTATTTAATGGGTTGCATCTTTGTTTATTGCATAATAATGCAAAAAACATTATTTTTCATGAAAGAGTATCAATTAAACACAACAAACAAATTACATATGTATATTTTATTAACACTGGAACAGTATGCATTCAAAAAGAATGCTTATTTAATTAAAAAATAAATATTACAAAAAGTTGGCTTTAGCTGGATTCGAACCCTTCTTCCCCACCTTTGTTGGACTATTGTTCCCCAGCTTTGAGTGATCAGCACGCACACAAATCCTCTTATCTCGCTGAAATCTTGACGGATTTACAAACAGTTTGGTTTCTTACAAACGTTATTAACGTGGCTATAATTCTGAATGCTTGAACATGTATGTTATAATTATTCATATGTATGCAGTGTATGTATGCAGTGTATGTATGCAGTGTCATAACTACATCTCTGACGTTTATAACAAACCAAACCGTTTGAAAATCGGTAGAAAATTTAGCAAGTTATGGTTATTTAAAAGTACACGCACCATTAAACAAGTGAGCGAGCTGCCAGTGGCAAGATGGCCGCCACGTGCGGACGTCGACCTCCATTGGCCAGCAGCGCGCACGAGACATCTAGCGTTTATATATGATATCTATGATTCTAACTCCTTGACTAATAGCCTACCTGAGGCCCTCCTCACTCCCGGGCTACGGCTTCGCAGGACGACTTCCTTTCTGCGCTGGTAGTATTTTGACACCAAAATAGGTTAAAACAATTTTACAAGTATAAAACAAAAATATAGAGTATTTGGAACAAAATGTATGCCATAAAATAAATAACTGAATTCTTCTTAATTAAAATAAATGCAGTCACTGCAGCTCAACAATAATTAAAACATAAATAATTTAATACAAAAAGAAGTGTAGGCATGTGATCAAAAAAAGAAGGAAACTCCTTTCCTTTCCCCCTGATTCAAGTCATTAAAAGTTCACTGAGAATATCTATACATTACATATGATGTATATTGTGAATCTATTGTTTATTCCCTTTCATGTTTGGTATCATTTTAAATGTCTTCTAAATTGTTAGGAGAATTCTGTTCTCCTTTTTGGGTGGTGTCTCTTCAAGATATCTGATCATTCTCTCCTCTCCTCTCCTAACCCAATCCTAAATACCAAATTCATTTTCGACTTTGACTTTTAGTTTCAAATTTAGACTTTTAGTTTTAGACTTTTAGTTTTAAATCTGACCCAATAATCCCTCCATACTATGCGATATCAGGTCCCTTAATGAATGTACTGTAGAATTGAAATTATGGGAATAAGTATTTTTACATTTATCCTTAATAAATGTTTTATTAGGGGTAAATAGTTCTCACTTTAGATTAAGTCACACAAAAGTCAAGGCATGCAAGGCAAGTTTATTAATATAGCACATTTCATACACTGGTTATTCAAAGTGATTTACATAAAAAGGATTTAAAAAGAATTATAAACGAATCCCAACAAGTGAATAGGAAATAAGAAGATCATTGATTAAAATTGATTTAAAATGTAATTAAAAGAATAAAAAGAGGACACATAGATGACAGTTAAACCTTAAATGTAAAACCATTTATACATGAGCATTTATTTACTATGATTTAATAACTTCTTAATGTTTTGATGAACATTATCACCTTTAATACATGGTTTAAAATACATCAGATAGCTAATATAATAAAAAAAATAATTAATTACAGTGACAATGAATGAAGAACTCACTGTGTTAACGATACTATTAATAATAAACTATGAATTAACTGATGTGTTTCCATGGAAGGGTGTAAGACACAAAGTAATGGATAAAAAACTTATGATGATCAAAAAGATGAATACAAAATGAATTAATAAAGATTAATATAATTATTTAATGCCGATTATTAACAGTAGGTTATTAATTATGCTGATACAGATAAAGCCCAAAAGTTTTACACAGAAAGCAAATAAAAAAACAAGCTTTTTATGAATTATGCATCAAACTACTTACTTTTATACTTTGTATGTACTGTAATTAAAGCAATGCTTGCAGCAGATATATGAATGATTGCTTAAGAAGTCAGAGTTAAGGTATTTTCTTGTAGCCGGTGTTTAGGCAGGCGGCAGCGGGACTTCAGTCGGAGTGTCCGGCTTATCGGTAATCTTCAAATCCCGGCAGAACAACACCGGTTCTGATCCGAAACCCAGCTGGTACTGCCACACATACAGACGCTTGTGCGGCTTCAGCAGAAATGATAGTTGCTCTTCCATCACAGTCTCTTCATTCCAGTTTTCCTTCTCAGTGTTCACACTTGCACCTCCGTATTCTGCCGAAAAGGACAGCTGCCACTTTGCAATTAACCCTGTGAGGTCTCTAGATGAGATCGTGGCTGACGTTTCTATCTTCCAGTTGTGTGTGATCTGGGACATCTTCTCCTTATTGTATCCAACCTTTTTAGTAACTTTCTTTTGCCATGTCACTGGTGTGGGACTGTCATTACTAACAGTTTTAATGTTCACCCACTTGCCGAATGCGGGGCCGTTGGTTATGGACAGCCCGCCTGGCAGGAAGTTCAGAACATCGGGGTGAATGGAATAGACAGCAGTGCACTCATCTTTGTTGAAGTTGGTCCCTTTGTAGTATTCAACTCCCCAATCTGAGGCTGGCTTGAGGAAGTAGTAGTGATTTGGCAGACCCCAGTAATAGAGACCATCTCTGCAATTGGGATGCAGAGGATATTCTGCAGAATAGTAGTCAGAAGTCAGGTCTTTTGTTCTTCTGTAAGTGCCCTTCTCCTGGAAGATGATGTAAAACGAGCCAAAAGCTGCCAGGTAATGGTCTCCGCCCCGACAGTTGGGATGAAGTGTGTAGACTGCAGAACTAGTGTCTTCTGTCAGGTCAGTGACTCTGCGGTAGTCATTACCCTTAATGATGTAAAACCAATCATAGTCACCAATGTAATGGTCTCCATGTTGGCAGGAGGGGTGCAGAGCATGAACACTGAGGTCTGACCCTTCTTTGAAATTATATGACCTCATATAGCAGCCGAGATCAGAGCGGATGATGTAGTAGTGAGTCCTACATCCACAGAAATCAACACCTTTTATTTTGCGCCTGGGAATAATGCCTGCCATTTTAACCTGCAACACAGGATAACACATCAATCAATAAATAAATGTTCAGATCGAATGGTTTGTTTTAATCATAATTTTTTTATAGATGGTTTTGAGCTATTTTTCACACTCTTTAAAATAGTCAAAGTCACATGTGAAGATGCACTCCTGTAAACAGTGTAAATATAGTGTAGCGCAGCAGTGTGTATGTAATAGTTGTGATTTGCTGTTTTCTTTAGCCCTTTTATGGAGGCATGTGGGCAGCAAAATATCATTTGAAATGTAATTTGTAAAATGACAATGCATTTCTGTATTTAAATTTACAGTTTTCATTCCATATGCAATGTTTTGATAAAAATTATAATTCAAATTCAATAATATAAATTACATTTGCTATTTCCAACACTGCCTTTAACATATAATTTAAACATATATTTTAACATTTTAAAAGTTGCAAAATTCAAATGAAATTGCATTACAGAAATGATTAAATATGTTCAACATGTTCAAGCAAAAATAGCAAAATGATCATTTAAAGGTTATTCTTCCTTATTACAATTACACTCACAGTTAAGACACTTGCGATTACATTTTCATTATATGTCCTGCAATGAATGAAGTAAAATTGAATGGAGAATTAAAAAAATGAAAAAAATAAAAACATACTGATAGAGCAAGCAATAATCTGAAACAGTTGTCTAAGTTTATTTCTGTGAGTAAAGTAAGCTGCTGCAAAGCATTTTCAATTCTCCATTGAGTTTGGCTACATTCATTGCGGGACATATAATGAAAATGTAATCGCAAGTGTCTTAACTGTGACTGTAAATGCAATAAAGAAAAATAACATTTAAGTGATAATTTTTCAAAAATGTTTGCTAAACATATCAAATAATTTCTGTAATACATTTTAATTTAGCAAATAATTCGTTAAAATATATGCTTAAATTATTTGGCAAATGTAGTGTTGGAAATAGCAAAGAATAAATAATATTAATGACACTGAATTATCATTTTGCTCCAAACATGGTAGGCACATGGAAGGCTATGAAAAATGTAGGCTACATTTGATACAGAAATGCATTGACATATACATATTACATTTCAAATGTAATTTTGCTACGGGATTAATGCGGAGAGTTCAGGAAGTGCCGTACGAGAAAATATAAGTTCTGTGAGTGTAGGCTGTTGCCTTGGCTTCTGGCTTGCTTATTTGGGGACATTTAATATTCAACAATATTATTGATCTGCCTTACTTAAGGTGGACGATGTTTTCTTCTAGAAACAAGCTTTGTTACATTATTTTCCGATACTGCCATTTTTGCCGGATCGAGTATCTCCAAATCCGATATTGTGCATATAGCCTATTCATAGATGCCACCTACGTCACTACAAATAGAACACCGCCATATTTGCGACCGACTCGCCCGGTATGGGCGCCCAAACTGCCCATTTGAATGAGAGAGAGAGAGAGAGACAGAGATACCTGGAGAAAATTTCTATTTTAGGCTCCGATCCTTATTTTTTACCCCCAGTTTTCTTTAGTCCATTATTATCTGCCCCAGGCTTGCCCCAATTGGCCTTTCATGATATAGAAATACTTAAGTCATAGAGCTTCATGACGCGCGTTCATGAGAGTCGAGGCGATGTCATGTATGAATCTATGAATCTGCAGCTGTTCGGCTGGCATGAATGAATCTATCTAATCCGTCCATCAGCACAGCCAGAGACATCAGCCGAATATCATAAAAGACTGCCGTATCTGTCCGAAAGAACAGATGTTCAATTACAGAGAGAAGGTTTAATACACACAAATATCGAAATGAAAGAATCTTTCGAGTCGAATCTTTGAATGATTCGGCTGCGATGAAAAGCTATCAAGAGGTAAACTCAGTGATTATAATATAACGACTTAAATTGCAGTTTGTTCGTCACATAAACCTATCATATGAATAAATAACGATATTAATATAACGGACGAGTCGTATTAGATCACTTTTATGATACTTTTGTGAAGGTTTTTTTTTTTGTCTTTTATTATTTATTTATTTTTTGCGTGACAGCCCCCAGTAGGCTAACGTTACTCATTCACTTTCATTACATCGACAAGAAGAGTCTCCATTAGGATACATGTTCAAAAATGTCCCTTTGTCTTCCTCGTAAAGTAACCTTAAGGATTTGCACATGAAGGTGAGTAAATGACGGCAGAATTATCATTTTTGGAAGAACTAGTCCTTTAATATGCATTTCAAGGCTGAGATTATGCATCGTCCGCAGAGCTAACGTTAACATTACTTACACAAAATAACATCTAAAGAGCATGTGACGAAGACAATATCTTTATGAACTTCAGAAAAATATTTATTAGATTTAGGTAGGTATTAACTAACAGACAGACAGACAGACAGTTATATTCAAAACAACCCCAAATCTTACTAACTTACCATGATAAATTGCATTTAAACAGATCCAACAATAAAATGAAGACAAAACATTATCTGTCGATATCTGTCTATGTTGGCCACTGAGAGTATAATGGAAATATAATTAACCACAAACCAACATGAGACTTCAAGTCTTTTAAATAAATGATTCTCTCTTCTCTCTTCTTTTGGTATAGAATAAAATACCAGTTCAGGGTTCCACTTTCGGCTGTTGTTGCAGCCAACTGCACAACATATTGCAGGCATTACTGAGACTGCCGCGGTCGCAAAGATGGCGGCGCAAAGCTACAGTGACGTCATGTGAATCGAATGAATAGCCTACTATTCTGTGTTATTGTTAAGCCCCACAAAAGGCACACAAACATTATAAAGCGCCATAAAGTTTTCGTACACAATATTATAAGTGTTTCTGAAGCCACTAGTATAATGTGAGATAGAAATTAATATTTAAGTCGTTAAATTCAGGATCACGTAAAGTTCCCCTCAGCTGCAGCTGTCAATCATTCGGCATTCAAACAGCGCGTCGCGTTCGATTATGACAGTTAACACGATGAAACTTTCTCCAAGATGATTCAATGTTACTATTATTATACTTGATCTGTAGATAAAGATCTATAGTTTCGCATAAAACAACTTTATCTTGCTGGACTTTATTGCTGTACCTTAATCATGTTACTTTCTACCGGGTGTCTGTTAGATCACAACACTGGAGTAAAGTCAGAGCACTATTTGTTCTTCACGCGCACAGTAACTGAAATTTAAAACTGTTAAAAGAAAATGCTGAATAAACTATTGCATAGATAGATACTGTATAATACACTACGCATCAATATGTATTTTCTTTGTGCTTTAAACTTTTCAATGCGGACTCGACGCGCTGCGCTCTGTGACTCGTGTTGCTTCAAGCGCATCATCCTGCGCTCGGGATGCGCATAAGCGCTCTGTGCCGCACTGTATTGGAGCCTTTCATATCATAATACAGTGACGTAACGACAGATTATCAATAGCCGTTCTTGTTCTGTCCTATCTATCATATGTTGCTATCTCATTAAACAGCAGTGCTATACATTAAAAAAATGTCTCAATTTTATAGTAGGCTATAAAATAATTGATATTTTTTTTATTTTGGTTGTCTTGTTTTTCATGAATGTATTTTACAACAATACAAAGAGCAATGTGTTTTACAAGACTTAATGTTACACTTATTGTCTCTTATTTGTTCCCCACTAAACGTTTTTTTTTTCCCCACAAAATGTTCAGATTTTATACAATTATTGTGCACTCGTGATTTTTCTAGACTAAATTTTACTGCTGAATTATCCACTAATCTAGTTTATAATAGCATTTATGTCATATTATGATCATATATTTTTTGTTGTTGTTTTTCTATATAATGAAGTTGTCTGTATTAAGTAGATTGTTTAACACACAAAATAGTGATTATCAGTTCAACACAGAGTTATATAAATTCTACTTGATTAAAAAAAAAAAAAAAACTGTGCTGGTATCAGATCGGTATCGGTTGATACTCAGAATTATTGGTATTGGATCGATTCTGGAAAAAATGGTGTCGGTGCATCCCTAATTATTTTCCTGTTATCCCTGTAAAGCTGCTTTGAAACACTCTGTATTGTAAAAAGCGCTGTATAAATAAAGGTGACTTGACTTGTAGGCTGCTGTGCCTGTTAATGTTTGCATTTGTTTGTCTTTTCTACAATACTTTATTTGTATTCAATATCGTCTTGTCATTTTAATATTAGGAATAAAATCACTTCCCCAGAAATCCTTTTTCATCTGTACATTAAGTATGTCTGCCCTCCATACATATGTTAGATGTCCTGTCGACTCCTTGCTTACAAAGTTACACAACAAATACATATCTGTTTAAAAAATATGGTAACAAAATGACATTTAATATTTCTGAGTACATTTTTTTTAAATGAAATATATAATGTAAAAATGGCCTATACCCACGAGCACATGAACACAAATACAGGTCTTCATATGAGCTCCGAACGCTCTTTATTAGAAACACACTCACCTAGACGTGTGTATCAGCACTGGATCTGACGGACAGCTTCAGTCTGAGAGAGAGATATCTGACTGCTGCCTTAAATACAACTCCAGAGAGGCAAACACACCCACGAGCCTCAAGGCAGAACTTACTACAGCTCGGGAGTTTCCGTACAGGTTTCAGCGCACATACTCGAGAACACAGATTATTACTGCGTTATGGCTGTTGTGTTGCTATAAATTAAAAAAACTCTCATAAAGAGACAGACAGCAGTGCAACCTTGTTACCAGATATCCATTATCAATCGCTTTTTTACACTGTAAGTAGCTGATAAAATAAGAATCATTCTCGTGTTTCGATGCTTCCCTAGTTATTTTTTTATCAATAAAGTTTTAAGCTACTTGTCCGGTCGGGCATGTACAATTCTCTTTCACACTCGTGCCCCTTCAACAAAAACACTTGTCCCGAACAATCAAGGTTAATGTCCCGGTTAATGTCAAGCCCTGAAATGCAAAGTTGATCCAGAGATAACCGTTGTTAAATGTTGAATTAAAGACTTACAGTGAAAAAAAAAAAAAAATTGGTTAAGCTTATTATTTTACCTTCTCTTTTTTATCCATTTTTGGTCATGGGAAAGACTTAAAGTAGTTGGAGGGTGAACGGTTGATATTGATATAATATAATAATCATTTAAAATGTTACAAAAGTTAAATAAAAACATTTCATAATTTTCTGACAAATAATTTTTTATTATTTATTTTATTACCCCTTAAAAATAAGGTGTGTGTGTGTGTGTGTGTGTGTGTATGTGTGTGTGTGTGTGTGTGTGTGTGTGTTTCAGAATGAGGTGCCAAACATTGCATTACTGGGTTCTGGAGGACAAAGAGCCACGGTGGGCAATAAATGCACAGATTTGAACTTCACGGATCAATAACCAGTGAGCTAAATATTGTTGCTACACAAATAACATTGTTTTAATAATGTTTCATAATTTTCCTCAAAACAAGCTTTCCTTCGCAGTGGACAAAATACATTGATCTTTATATGCGCAGGGACCAGTCAGTAACAGTCAAAAACACACTATAGTTCTGTCACCAAATTCAGTTCACACGTCACTGCTGTCCTGATGCTTATACTACAACACTGATTTTTATGATTTGTTATTATGAAAAATATTCAAAAACTTCACTGTAATTCTCTGTATTGCCAAATTCAGATCACACATCACTGCTGTAATGCTGGTTATACAATTGTATTGCATTTATCCAGACAAAGAGTTGTTACTTGTTAGTTGTTACTTGTTAGTTGTTACTACTGCAGGACAGCAGTGATGTTTGATCTGAATTTGGCAACAATACAGAGAATTACAGTGAACTTTTTGAATATTTTGTAGTAACACTTTTCGGGGTTTGCACTTTGCAGACGGACCCTTCTCAGCAGCCTGCGCATAGAGATCAATGTGTTTTGTCCACGGCTAAGGAAAGCTCGTTTCGAGGAAAATGAGGTTGTTGCTGCTGGTGTTATATGTGTAGTTATATGTGTTAGGTGTTATTTGTGTTGCAACAACGCTTAGTTTGCGAGTTATTGAACGCGGAAATCCGCGAAAGTGCAAATATAAAACCAACTTTACGTGTCTGACCTCCTCTTGCTGGAGGTTTCATGACAACAATTCCTGGCCTTCACACTTGTAACATATACATGTTTATCATAGCAAAGCAGAAGTTATATTTGTCTCGGTTGCTTCATATACTCTTCTACCGAAACGCACTTGCGGCTATCAGCAGTTTAGTACTCTCTCTTAAGCAACATGTTATATGTAAAAATCCCTTATCAGCAGTTTTGCAAACTTCATCTCTCTTTAAGCAACATGGTATATGTAAAAAAACACATTTATCAGCATATATGAGTTACCCATTACACTTTCTTCATGATTTACTGGAAACAAACTCAGCAGGCGGTGTCAAGTTTCAAATGAAAGTCCACACCCTCCACTAGTCCGTTCTATATTTCAAACAATTTTCCTCAAAATGTTCTTCATCAATTGATTGTTTTATAAGATTCATCAACCTTATATTCAATCGCTCTTGTTGTCTAATTATTCGCATCTCTTGCTTTGAAACGGTTGTCTCCTGAGGAGGAACTTCCCGTCTTCTGTCTTCGTCGTTTCTTGGCTTCTTTATTTTCTTCTTTGCTTTTTCTCTTTTCTGAAGATTTGCTACAAATAAATCATCCAAATTAATCTCAAGCTTGATTGTTCTAGTTTTTTCTTCGCCCAGGGAATTTACAATGGAAGGACACTGATCACAATTCCTGACAATGTGCAAGTGTGTTTGATATATGGACCAAGTTTCCGGACCCAGCGCTGTCGATTCCCCCTGCCACGCACGGGTACTAGCCTCAGCCCAGCCGCGCTTGGGCCATAATAATAAAAATAATAATAATAATCCTTAGAAAAACAAAAGGACCTTCAACCTTTCAAGACTTCCCATACACAAAAGAAATGTATTTGAAATATATTTTCAGAATATATTTTTGGAATATATGCAAATATTTGAAATTGGCCCAATAAATATATTTTAGTTAAATATATGTAAATATATTTTGAAATTTAAAAAGTTAACATTTTCACAAACAAACAACACAATTTATTTTTTAGATAGACCACTTCAGCCATGGATGTGAGCATGGTAGAGCAGTGCTCTACTTCATCCACCCACATTTTTCCTACTGGTCGGGGATCAAACCGGCAACCCTTCGGTTATAAGCCCGAAGCCCTAACCAGTAGGCCACAGCTGCCTCTTTGCTGACTTTATTGGCCTAAAATGACAATTTTATGTAGGAAACAACACACAGAATGCATTTTTCCCCCTATTTTTACAGAATTGAATACAGTTATTTAATAGTGTGTGTATGCAGTGTTAGACACTGAGTTCTATCTATTGTTTAAGTGTACTTCACTGTTGGAGTGTCACTGCTGTACTTGCATCATAAATATTGTGCATATTTTCAATATTTAAATGACTTCAGGAAAGATGTCAATAAAACACAACAATAAATCTAATAATTGCACTTAGTGTTAGGTACGTGCCACCTAATATGGCCTAATAGTCCTAGGAAAGCAACTATCTGTCATTTTACATTGCAGTCATTTAAATGTAAGTACAGTATTTATTATAGCTGTGTGTTATAATACAGTAGTGAAATATGGTCGCCTACTGTTGTGTATAGGGGAAAAGGTAGAGGAATTACTATGATCAAAATACATTTTCGACCCTTCTTTAGCAAGCTAAACATTTTATGACCATATATTTTGTCATATATTTTACATTACATGTTATACATGTAAATATATTTCACACTTAACATCATACACTCACCTAAAGGATTATTAGGAACACCTGTTCAATTTCTCATTAATGCAATTATTTAATCAACCAATCACATGGCAGTTGCTTCAATGCATTTAGGGGTGTGGTCCTGGTCAAGACAATCTCCTGAACTTCAAACTGAATGTCAGAATGGGAAAGAAAGGTGATTTAAGCAATTTTGAGCGTGGCATGGTTGTTGGTGCCAGACGGGCCGGGCTGAGTATTTCACAATCTGCTCAGTTACTGGGATTTTCACGCACAACCATTTCTAGGGTTTACAAAGAATGGTGTGAAAAGGGAAAAACATCCAGTATGCGGCAGTCCTGTGGGCGAAAATGCCTTGTTGATGCTAGAGGTCAGAGGAGAATGGGCCGACTGATTCAAGCTGATAGAAGAGCAACTTTGACTGAAATAACCACTCGTTACAACCGAGGTATGCAGCAAAGCATTTGTGAAGCCACAACACGCACAACCTTGAGGCGGATGGGCTACAACAGCAGAAGACCCCACCGGGTACCACTCATCTCCACTACACCACTAACGAACACCACTAACCACTCGGTGAGTTGAACAGTTTTGAAAACGAACGTTAAGGGTTGTTTTAAGGACATGTTTGTGCATGGCCATAGACTCCCATTCTAAAGCGGTCATGGGCAATTCTAAAATAGTCAAAAAGTCGAGACAGGAACCATTGTCAAAATTTCTTTGTCCACCACTTTTGTTCATCCAAAACAAACTACAAAATAGACTCAAAGTGTTAAATACTTTACCTCTAGCTGTAAATTAGTTCTCTCATTACCTGAGAGGGCAAAAGCGAGGAGGAGTCTGGCCAGACCTCGGTTGATTTCTGCAACAGCTGGCTCTCTAGCGGGCTCTGGAGTCAGCACCACTTCCACATTGGTAAAGGCAGGTGTCTCCAGCATTACCTTTAATAAAGCTATTGAATTAATTAAGGAAGATGAGAAGGTTGGCATGAGCATTCAGAAGCAACTGCGAGATCTGAAGGACAGGTGTGGAGAAACACTGAAGGACAGGTGTGGAGAAAAACTGAAGGACAGGTGTGCAGAAACACTGAAGGACAGGTGTGGAGAAACACTGAAGGACAGGTGTGGAGAAACACTGAAGGACAGGTGTGGAGAAACACTGAAGGACAGGTGTGCAGAAACACTGAAGGACAGGTGTGGAGAAACACAGAAGGTCAGGTGTGGAGAAACACTGAAGGACAGGTGTGCAGAAACACTGAAGGACAGGTGTGGAGAAACACTGAAGGACAGGTGTGGAGAAACACTGAAGGACAGGTGTGCAGAAACACTGAAGGACAGGTGTGCAGAAACACTGAAGGACAGGTGTGGAGAAACACAGAAGGACAGGTGTGCAGAAACACTGAAGGACAGGTGTGGAGAAACACTGAAGGACAGGTGTGGAGAAACACTGAAGGACAGGTGTGCAGAAACACTGAAGGACAGGTGTGGAGAAACACTGAAGGACAGGTGTGCAGAAACACTGAAGGACAGGTGTGCAGAAACACTGAAGGACAGGTGTGGAGAAAAACTGAAGGACAGGTGTGCAGAAACACTGAAGGACAGGTGTGGAGAAACACAGAAGGACAGGTGTGCAGAAACACTGAAGGACAGGTGTGGAGAAACACTGAAGGACAGGTGTGGAGAAACACTGAAGGACAGGTGTGCAGAAACACTGAAGGACAGGTGTGGAGAAACACTGAAGGACAGGTGTGCAGAAACACTGAAGGACAGGTGTGCAGAAACACTGAAGGACAGGTGTGGAGAAACACTGAAGGACAGGTGTGCAGAAACACTGAAGGACAGGTGTGGAGAAACACTGAAGGACAGGTGTGGAGAAACACAGAAGGACAGGTGTGGAGAAACACAGAAGGTCAGGTGTGCAGAAACACTGAAGGACAGGTGTGCAGAAACACTGAAGGACAGGTGTGGAGAAACACAGAAGGTCAGGTGTGGAGAAACACAGAAGGACAGGTGTGGAGAAGCGCCGCTCGGGACTCATGCTGATGAGTTGGACTGTGAGGTCACCACTCAACTTTTGTTCATCCAAAACAAACTACAAAATAGACTCAAAGTGTTAAATACTTTACCTCTAGCTGTAAATTAGTTCTCTCATTACCTGAGAGGGCAAAAGCGAGGAGGAGTCTGGCCAGACCTCGGTTGATTTCTGCAACAGCTGGCTCTCTAGCGGGCTCTGGAGTCAGCACCACTTCCACATTGGTACAGGTGTGGAGAAACACTGAAGGACAGGTGTGCAGAAACACTGAAGGACAGGTGTGCAGAAACACTGAAGGACAGGTGTGGAGAAACACTGAAGGACAGGTGTGGAGAAACACAGAAGGACAGGTGTGGAGAAACACAGAAGGTCAGGTGTGCAGAAACACTGAAGGACAGGTGTGCAGAAACACTGAAGGACAGGTGTGGAGAAACACAGAAGGTCAGGTGTGGAGAAACACAGAAGGACAGGTGTGGAGAAGCGCCGCTCGGGACTCATGCTGATGAGTTGGACTGTGAGGTCACCACTCAACTTATGTGGGCTCTGGCCAGAAGAAGTAATACTCACGTACCCCTAGACTTTCTCAGAGGTTTCAACAGGGCCACGTTCTTTCGTCACATGACACCTGGTGGACTGGCTCCAGCCGAGGCCTCGGACTTTATTTGCCAAGCTCTGGGACTTGATTGTTCCCCTGAGATCACGAGTAGCCTGAAGGTGTCGGCCAAAGAAATGGTGAAGAACATCGAACTCACTGGCACTATAGATGATGCTGAAGCAGGATCAAGGGTATCAGCTTTCTTTTCTCAAACATTACATTTTAAGAAAATTGCGACTTTGAAATTCTCTTGAAGTGACTATTCAAGAGAACAATATAATAAAATTCACTGCATTGCCTTTATATGTTAGACAGTGATTTTGTGATTGTGACTTTCTTGCTAGGCACTGGGTGTGATTGGTTTAGTCATCTCTCTGTATGACCTGGTTGTGAAGTGTGAAGAAATAGTAAACAGAAATCGGGTCACGGAGGCCAGCAAGTTCCTATGGGATTCAGACAGGGAAATACTGGAAGGCCAACAAAAGCTAAAGGAACA
This sequence comes from Rutilus rutilus, assembly GCA_021464565.1. Taxonomy (NCBI): domain Eukaryota; kingdom Metazoa; phylum Chordata; class Actinopteri; order Cypriniformes; family Leuciscidae; genus Rutilus; species Rutilus rutilus. The sequence goes on along the minus strand of JAJAQA010000011.1, from coordinate 40,891,921 downwards.
GCTGGATGCAATGCAGTATGATATTTACATTTTTTTTTATTTCTACTAATTTATCTGTCTTGACCAAAGCCAATATGTCTTGTATTTGTCTGAGATTTTACAGTACTGCAATAATGAAGGTCTGAGGTAACTGACTGACAGTACAACTTTTCTCATTACAGCAAAATCATCCAAAAATTGTTCAGACTGAAGAATCTCATAAAGAACTTGGGGGGATATTCTCCCATCATGACTGAAAATGGATGGAACATAGTGGCGTATATCATAGGAACATGTAGAGACAGCACAGTTGTCTCCTGGCTTCAGGGATTAACTAATCAGATTCAATTTGTGAATCTTTTACGATTTTGTCTGGAGAGGTTGAGTCCCATTTTTAAACATTTGAGTTTGCTTAATCAAAGGGAGTTAGACATTGTGATTGTGGCTCATGGCAGAATTGATGACCAGTTTATGCCAGCAGGAGGACTGGTGCCCACACCTAACATCAGAGACACCATTCTCTACTCTCCGTTGAACTGCGGCATTGACTCCAACACTGCATTTGCAGTTGCTCAGGGTTTCACTCAAGTGAAAGACATACAGTTTCCCCATATGGCTTACTGTGAGCCGTACCCTTTGCCACGTCGCTGGAATAGCATGCGAAGATCTCTCCACAACATCCCAGGGATCCTTCTAGCCCCTGTGATCCCTGAAGAAGGAGCATGGGCCCTTTTTCACCAGTTTTGGATGAATAGAAGCATGGAAATAGATGGCCGTGTTATTATTCCATATGCTGTCCCAGGAGATCAGGAAAATGCATTCGGAGAGATCCCCCTGTTCATATTCATATTAGCAACATCATATATATTCAGCATCCATGATAAAACAGCTACTGTGCACCTGGCTGCTTGTTTGGTCCATAAGGAAAGTCCATTAAGGCCAGTAGAGTGGATAAGACAGTATGCCTACACAAGTGATGGAACCTGGATGTCTGTGGACCTGGATAACAGGAACTTATATAAAAGAAGTGACAGTTTAGGTCTTTCAATACCATAATATACCACTGACATGTTTCAACCACAAACATAAAGATAAATAACAAATTACATAACAAGTATTGTGCTATGATAATTACTACTGTAACATTATACAAAAAATGTGGTTTGCATTTAAAGAAACATGAAATATTTCCGTTAAAAAAAACTTTTACTTAACTTTTTAAACATAACTTTGTCTATTTCCAATTCAATTAAATTCACATTTATTTTTCATTTCATTTGCTTTCTGTGTAAACCTTATGGGTTTCAGATTGGGTTAAAGAATAGCAGTTCACACCACAACTATATCGATAATGATAATGGAATCACTTTCAGAACGATTTTATTCAGCTGATGAACGATAAAAACATTGCCAGCCAATCAGAATCCATCGTTCTGTAGCGAGCTTGAGCATTTAAAGAGACAGACAAGCTTATAATAAACACAACAATATCGCCCGCTGGTGTAGATGCTATTTGTTACGGCGTCTAGCCCTGGTGATCCTCTGCGCTCTCAGTCCCGTGCTCTCTCTCCTGAATACTAAGTGTCTCATACTTCAGCTTAGTATGGATCGTTACGCTCTGATTGCATTACACCTGTTCTGTATGAACTCTAGTCCCTAAGCTATATCTGCCTTGTTAACTCGGTGTCCTGTGCGAAGTATTGACTCACCCCGTGTTTCATGTCCGAGCGCTCTCTGGTTTTTCCTGATTGTCCGTGTTACTGAACCTTGCCTGTTTCTAACCTCTCTGACTGTCAAGTGACCGTCGCCTGTACCTGGACTCTGATTCTCGCCGCCAGCCCTGAACCTTGCCTGTCTACGGTTTTCCTGTTGTCTGCTGCCTGCCCCGATCCTAGCCTGTTTCTGACCCTGAGTTTAGCCACTGCCCTGGGCTCCCGCCTGGACCTTTTCAAGCATATCTGCCTTTGTGTTATCCTTCTACTGAAACGCTTTATGTTTGCTTGAGACTGCTTATTAAATTGTTGCAAATGGATCTGCCTCGCATGTCTGATTCGTCACAGAATACTTCGCCGAACGAGGATCCAGTGACAATGTCTGCTTTGTCGGCCGCCTTCACCGCCCAAGCCTCTCAGCTAACCACTCATCACCACCAGCTGTCCCGTTTGACCACTCTTACTGCAGAAGTCGACTGTGGAGTCCACGGCCGCTTCAACGCCCGCCGCGCCTGCTCTTTCTCCAGACCCACTTAATGCTGCGAGCACAAGCCCACGCCTCGCGTTACCCGAGAAATACGACGGAGACCCAGGTAAATGCAAGGGCTTCATCTTACAGTGCTCTCTGTATCTCGCCCAACAGACTTCTCTACACACCACAGATGCAAGCAAGATCGCATTTGTATGCTCTCTACTCACCGGACGCGCACTGGAGTGGATCACCGCGGTCTGGAGAAATGATGGTACCGCCTTTGCTTCATACGGAGAATTCCTGGAACGTTTTCAAGCCGTCTTCGAACATGCCAAGGAGGGGAAGGGAGCGGAGGATCTTCTTCTGGAACTCACGCAGGGAAAGTGACCCGCCACGGAGTACGCGCTCACATTCTCTGGCGGCTCAAACCAAATGGACAGAGAACGCTCTCAAGGTGGTTTATCGGCGGGGTCTAAACCACGAATTGCAAGCCGAGCTAGCCTGTCGCGACGAGGGAAAGGATTTGGATCAGTTCGTTCATCTCTCCATCCAAATCGACAACTTGATGCGCTCACGCTTCGCGCGTCATCCCCGCACCACTTGCTTCACATTCCTCTGCTGACGCCTACGAACCCATGCAAATCAACGCCTCTCACATATCCGAGGAGGAGAGAGAACGCCGCAGGACCTTGAGATTATGCATGTATTGCGGTGGCGCCGGTCACTTTCGTCTGCACTGCCCTCAACGACCTGCACTCAAGGATAAACCCTCGGTGAGTCTGAACCTTGACTGTTTAAATCCTCTATCCTGTATCTCAGTGCCACTTGAATTCTCTGTAAATTAACAAACTGTTAAAACTTTAGCCTTAGTCGATTCAGGGGCAGCCGGGAATTTTATGTCTAAAGATTTTGCCCAGGTCCACGAGATAGCTCTAATTCCCTGCACTACTCCCCTTTCTGTCGAGGCTGTCGATGGACGCCCCCTAGGCACTGGCCGCATCACACACGACACAAGAACTTCACATGCGTACTGGTCTGCTTCATCATGAGAAAATCCATTTCTACGTACTCCATGCTCCTCATACTCCTGTCATCCTGGGCTTACCCTGGCTAAGGAACCACAACCCTCATTTGCAGTGGACGACTGGACAGATAGTCAGCTGGGGAGAGAGCTGTTTTTCAAGGTGTCTGTCTACCGTCAAAACCTTGCCGGTCCGAAGTATCTCCGAGCCCCGAGATGAATCCATGCTATCCCGTCTGTCAGCCATGTACCACGATCTAGCCGAAGCCTTCAGTAAAGTCAAGGCTACCCAGTTACCACCTCATCGTGAATCTGATTGTGCCATTGATCTCTTACCTGGTACCACACCACCCAGAGGCTGCATCTTCCCACTGTCCCAACCTGAGACCGAAGCCATGCAAAAGTACATAGAAGAGGAGCTCGCAAAGGGGTTCATTCGTCATTCTCCAGTGTCGGCTGGTTTCTTCTTCGTTAAAAAGAAAGATAGGGGACTGCGACCTTGTATCGACTACAGATCACTAAATGAATGCACTGTTAAGTTCCGTTACCCGCTGCCTCTGGAACCTGCCGCTCTAGAGCTCCTTCGCACGGCCACATACTATACCAAGCTGGACCTACGCTCTGCCTATAACCTGGTTTGAATCCGAGAGGGGGACGAATGGAAGACTGCATTCTCCACAAGCACTGGGCACTATGAATATCTCGTTATGCCATTCGGGCTTTCAAACAGTCCAGCTGTCTTTCAATGTCTTTCAGTTTCATCTTGTCGTCAATTATGTTTTCCGTGATCTGCTCCATCGAAGTGTAATCGTCTACATAGATGACATCCTGATTTATTCAGACACCCTCGAAGCCCACATCCAGCACGTCCGAGCCGTTCTGCAAAGACTCATCCAGTTCCAACTCTACGCCAAGCTAGAGAAATGTGACTTCCATCAGACGTCCACAACATTTCTGGGATATGTGATCAGTCCAGAGGGCGTGGCTATGGATGAGAGCAAAGTGAAAGCGGTGGTGAATTGGCCCCAGCCCTCCACTTTGAAGGAGTTGCAGCGCTTTCTGGGCTTCGCAAACTTTTACCGACGTTTCATCAGGGGATTCAGCTCCGTGGCAGGCCCTTTGACAGCTCTGGTTCAGAAGGACACGAATCGACTTCCTTGGAACAAGGATGCTTCCCGGGCTTTCAACCAGCTCAAAGACCGGTTCACTACTGCCCCTATCTTGCATCATCCTAATCCTGAATTGCCCTTCGTAGTGGAAGTGGATGCCTCGAACACTGGACTGGGAGCTGTCCTCTCTCAACGTCAGGGAGTTCCTCCTAAACTGTACCCCTGTGCCTTCTATTCCAGGAAGTTGAACTCAGCGGAGAGGAACTATGATGTCGGAGACCGCGAATTATTGGCCATGAAGTCGGCCTTTGAGGAGTGGCGTCACTGGCTCGAGGGATCCACTCACCCATTCACTGTTTACACTGACCACAAGAACCTGGAGTACCTACGCACAGCCAAGAGACTGAACGCACGCCAAGCAAGATGGTCACTGTTCTTTTCCCGGTTCCAGTTTACTGTTACTTACCGTCCCGGCTCAAAGAATACCAAGGCTGACTCGTTGTCTCGTCAATTTGACTCCGAAGCAGCTGTTACGGCTCCTGAACCTGTTATCTGCCCTGACCTAGTTCTTGGTCCCGTTCAGTGGGATATCGAAACCGAACTCGCTCAAGCCAATGCTGACATAGAGATACCTACTGACTGTCCTCCTGGGAAAATCTTTGTGCCAGAAACACTTCATGACAAAGTGATCAACCATGTGCATGCCCTTCCCAGCTCCGGCCACCCTGGAATCACCGCCACCATCCAACTCCTACAGAACCGCTACTGGTGGTCCACGCTCTCCCAGGACACCATCGAGTTCATTCAGCACTGTCAGAATTGTAATACCCAGAAATCTTCTCGTCTACTACCAGCTGGTCTTCTTCAACCTCTGCCTATTCCTCAATGGCCTTGGTCTCATATTGCCATAGATTTTATCACAGACCTGCCACCCTCAGAGGGTTACACCACCATTCTGACAGTGATTGATCGCTTCTCAAAAGCATGCCGTCTCATTCCGCTCACCAAACTGCCCACAGCACTGCAGACGGCTGAACATCTATGTAACTTAGTATTCTGGTTTTATGGATTACCCGAGGATATTGTATCCGACAGAGGCCCTCAGTTCACTTCCCGTGTCTGGTCAGCCTTTTTTGAGAAGCTTCAGGTCAACGTGAGTCTCACTTCAGGGTACCACCCCCAGGCCAACGGGCAAGTTGAACGCCTGAACCAGGAAGTTACTCGTTTTCTTCGTTCTTACTGCCACAGTCATCAGGAGGATTGGAGTCGTTACCTCATGTGGGCGGAATATGCACAAAATTCCGTACTCAAGCACTCTACAGGGATGACTCCTTTTCAATGTGTCCTCGGATTTCAGCCACCTCTGTTCCCCTGGTATGGTGAGCCCAACAGTGTCCCTGCTGTGGATGATTGGCTCAGGTGCAGTGAGGAGACCTGGAACCTGGCCAATACTCATCTCCAGCGTGCTGTAAGGCATGGCAAGGAACAGGCTGACCGTCGTCGCAGGCCAGGTCCAGAGTACCAACCTGGCCAATGGGTATGGCTATCCACGCGAGATCTACGCCTCAGACTACCCTGCAAGAAACTCAGTCCGAAATTCTTGGGTCCATTCAAGATCATCAGCCAAATCACCCCTGTGTCATTCCGCCTTGATCTGCCCAGACACATGCGCATCTCGCCAACGTTTCACGTCTCCCTGCTCAAACCAGCCTCTGTCCGTTCTGAAGAGAGAAGAGAGGAATCGGAGGATGTTACTACCCAGCCTATCCTGGTAGAGGGTGAGGAGGCTTACCGAGTTAGGCTTACCTAGACGTCGCGTTGGGCAGGATCTTGGGTCAATACCAATGACATACTGGATCCGTCACTTACTCAAGAGTTTCACCGCAATCACCCTGATAGACCTGCTCCTCGACCTCGTGGCAGACCCCGCCGTCGTCAGTATCCTCGCGCCAGGAGGCGCTCGCGGGGGGGGGGGGCTCTGTTACAGCGTCTAGCCCTGGTGATCCTCTGCGCTCTCAGTCCCGTGCTCTCTCTCCTGAATACTAAGTGTCTCATACTTCAGCTTGCCAAGTGACCATCGCCTGTACCTGGACTCTGATTCTCGCCGCCAGCCCTGAACCTTGCCTGTCTCTGGTTTTCCTGTTGTCTGCTGCCTGCCCCGATCCGAGCCTGTTTCTGACCCTGAGTTTAGCCACTGCCCTGGGCTCCCGCCTGGACCTTTTCAAGCATATCTGCCTTTGTGTTATCCTTCTACTGAAACGCTTTATGTTTGCTTGAGACTGCTTATTAAATTGTTGCAAATGGATCTGCCTTGCATGTCTGATTCGTCACACTAATATAGTTATAGTTATAGTTATATTTTTAATTATCGTTCTTGGTGTGAACCTTCTTTTCATTGTAACATTTATGCATTAATAAACTTATTATAAATCAGTTACAAACTATTAGTTAATTCATAGTTTATTAATAGTATCGTTAACACATAAACAGACTATATACAAATAGTGAGTTCTTCATTCATTGTTACTGTAACTAACAAATTATAAATTTTTAATTAGCTCAATGTAAAGACTTAGATAATGATTTTTCATCATTTGTTAAGAACTTGAATCTGATGTATTTTAAACCATGTATTAAATGAGTTAATATTTATCAAAACATTAAGCAGTAATTTACTCACGGTAAATAAAAGATCATGTATAAAGAGAATTGATCCACATTTAAAGCTTGATTAGTGTCTATAGAAACACTTACTATTCATAACATTAATGTATTATAATGGTAGGATTAAAGCACATCATGATGTGGCCTCTTTTTATTCTTTTAATTACATCTTAAATCAATTGTAATCAATGTCATTCTTTGTTTTTCTTAATTCTTATTTTTATTACATTATTTGTTGTAAATCATTTTTATGTAAAGCACTTTGAATTACCATGAATTACAATTCAATTATCATTTGTATGAAATGTGCTATATTAATAAATAAACTTGTCAATACCCAATAACAAACTTGCCTTGACTTGTGCGTGACTTAATCTAAAGTGAGAAATATTTAGCCCTAATAAAACATTTATTAAGGATCCATTACTTCGAAAGTGATGCAGAAAACATAACTAATTTATTTTTATTAACATGGCTTGACATAAAGAAACATCACACAACCATTGGAATTTGTGTAAAATACAACACACACACACACACACACACTTCTTCTTCTGGGTAGTCCATCGTCGTCCGACGAACAACTCCTATAATTTGTGGGTTCTTTGATGACTGTATAGTCCGATGCGGGATGCACACTGTCTTTTACAGACAGGGCATGTAAAAGTTTCTCCTGATGGCCTTAAGGGGGCAGGAACAAGCATGGCCTGCTTTCTCAGATGTCTTTTAGTCAGGCGATGTTCAGTTCTCCTGTCTTTGTAGCTTTGTACTCCATTCAGACAAAGTTGCTGCCAGAGCGTGCGATTCGCTGCACTAGTTTCCAGGGATGTGGGCTTTATCACACACTTCTTAAGAAAGCCTTTTAGTTGGTCTTTCAGACTCTTTTTTTGACTGCCTGCAAATCGGGAGCCAAGATGTAATTGACCGTAGAGTATCTTACGTGGAAGGCGACTTGGCGGCATTCTCACAACATGACCAAGCCATCTGAGTTGGTAGAGCATTAGGGTTTCTTCTATACTCCAACAGTTTTTTTTTTTTCAGGATCTCAATATGTGGCACTCGATCTTCCCATGTCACTTTGAGGATGCGCTGCAACATTTTCAGATGTCGAGCATAGCTGGTCCATGTTTCACAACCATACAGGAGAGTGGTGAGGCAGATTCATGATCCATGCTACAATCACCAGATAAATAACTGCCAAGATATTTGAAGTGTGGTACTGTGCAAGTGGTGAATCATAAATAGTAAATACGGGATGTTTTTGTAGGGGATCCAATGACTATTGACAGAGGACTTCTGTTTTTTTTTATATTCACATCTAAGCCCATCCTGCTGTATGCCCTAACAGCAGCTTTAAGAGTGGACTGTAGATCTTCTGTAGTATGTGACACTATCATCCGCATATTGCAATTGGCACGCGAACCAACTGAAGCTTTGTGACTGCCTGGAACCTCCTGATGTTAAAGAGGTTACCATCCAGTCTATAAGCCACTGCAACCCCACTTTCTTCTTCCATCTCTTTATACAGCAGCTTTGTAACACACAGTAAGAAGATGTTAAACAAGACAGGTGCAAGAACACAATCCTGCCTTACTCCACTACCTACTGCAAAGTTTGCCGACACACACACACACACACACACACACAGTAACACACCATGTTAATATATACAGTGGGGAGAACAAGTATTTGATACACTGCCGATTTAGCAGGTTTTCCTACTTACAAAGCATGTAGAAGTCTGTAATTTTTATCATAGGTACTCTTCAACTGTGAGAGACGGAATCTAAAACAAAAATCCAGAAAATCACATTGTATGATTTTTAAGTAATTAATTTGCATTTTATTGCATGACATAAGTATTTGATACATCAGAAACGCAGAACTTAATATTAGGTATAGAAACCTTTGTTTGCAATTACAGAGATCATACGTTTCCTGTAGTTCTTGACCAGGTTTGCACACACTGCAGCAGGGATTCTGGCCCACTCCTCCATACAGACCTTCTCCAGATCCTTCAGGTTTCGGGCTGTCGCTGGGCAATACTTCAGCTACCTCCAAAGATTTTCTATTGGGTTCAGGTGTGGAGACTGGCTAGGCCACTCCAGGACCTTGAGATGCTTCTTGCGGAGCCACTCCTTAGTTGCCCTGGCTGTGTGTTTCGGGTCGTTGTCATGCTGGACCCAGCCACGACCCATCTTCAATGCTCTTACTGAGGGAAGGAGGTTGTTGGCCAAGATCTCACGATACATGTTCCCATCCATCCTCCCCTCAATACGGTGCAGTCGTCCTGTCCCCTTTGCAGAAGAGCATCCCCAAAGAATGATGTTTCCACCTCCATGCTTCACGGTTGGGATGGTGTTCTTGGGGTTGTACTCATCCTTCTTCTTCCTCCAAACACGGCGAGTGGAGTTTAGACCAAAAAGCTCTATTTCTGTCTCATCAGACCACATGACCTTCTTCCATTCCTCCTCTGGATCATCCAGATGGTCATTGGCAAACTCCAGACGGGCCTGGACATGCGCTGGATTGAGCAGGGGGACCTTGCGTGCGCTGCAGGATTTTAATCCATGACGGCGTAGTGTGTTACTAATGGTTTTCTTTGAGACTGTGGTCCGAGCTCTCTTCAGGTCATTGACCAGGTCCTGCCATGTAGTCCTGGGCTGATCCCTCACCTTCCTCATGATCATTGATGCCCCACGAGGTGAGCTCTTGCATGGTGCCCCAGACCGAGGGAGATTGACCGTCATCTTGAACTTCTTCCATTTTCTAATAATTGCGCCAACAGTTGTTGCCTTCTCACCAAGCTGCTTGCCTATTGTCCTGTAGCCCATCCCAGCCTTGTGCAGGTCTACAATTTTATCCCTGATGTCCTTACACAGCTCTCTGGTCTTAGCCATTGTGGAGAGATTGGAGTCTGTTTGATTGAGTGTGTGGACAGGTGTCTTTTATACAGGTAACGAGTTCAAACAGGTGCAGTTAATACAGGTAATGAGTGGAGAACAGGAGGGCTTCTTAAAGAAAAACTAACAGGTCTGTGAGAGCCGGAATTCTTACTGGTTGGTAGGTGATCAAATACTTATGTCATGCAATAAAATGCTAATTAATTATTTAAAAATCATACAATATGATTTTCTGGATTTTTGTTTTAGATTCCATCTCTCACAGTTGAAGTGTACCTATGATAAAAATGACAGACCTCTACATGCTTTGTAAGTAGGAAAACCTGCAAAATCGGCAGTGTATCAAATACTTGTTCTCCCCACTGTACATATGTGCATTTTAAGGTGTTTGAAGGCCAAAAAAATTGGATAACAATAGCTTTAAAAGCATGTCAGTGGGCAGTAGCATAAATTATTTGTCAAGCAGGAAACAGATTCTTAAACATGAGAATGGGGATAAATGTTGAAATGAATGATCCACACTACAAAATGGAAATTGTTGACAATACACAATCACATATTCCAAACAGGAATGGCCTAAAATGAGATGTTTTTCATATATCTGGTATACCTGCCTGAAGGAGCATCTTTCCCCTTTAATTGCTGTGATGTCATCATGAGCCTACATAATTTCCTGTTTTGTCTCCTCCTCTTCCTCTTGGCATTGTTAATGCATGGAAGAGGTAGGTTATTTTTGGCTCCTGTTAATCTTCATCAATCTTTATTTTAATTGTTGCTTTTATGTCTATATCTTCATTGCAAATTATGTGTATTATGTTATTTTACTTACCTGTGTGGTTATTTTTGTCATTTTGCCCAATTTAAGTTATATTTGTGTCTTTGGCCTATATGTGGAGATGAAAAGCACATGGTAATTAAATCTACATCACATTTGTTTTATAGAGAAAAATAAGGGTGATTATACTCAGAGGCTGTTTCTATTTGTTTCTTTACATCAGATACAATTCAGTGAAACCGCCGCCTGTTGTCCCGTGTCTGTCTCACTACTACACAACGTAGACAAGTGTTTATAACTGGTGTCGCGAGCCACCGGTTACACAAACATACCAGATATGCCCTCAGGAAAGCCATCAAAACAACCAAACACAAGTACAGGGATAAGGTGAAAAGACAGTTTGACTGCAACAACACTAGAGGCATGTGGCAGGGGATCAACAATATCACAGGTTTAAAGGGGTAGAAGCTAAATACATTATACGCCAGACTTTCCTGGTCTCTGTAGCGGATGTAACCCGATCCTTCCAGTGAGTAAATATCCACAAAACCGCAGGTCCAGACGCAGGTCCAGAAACGCAGGTCCATACTCAGAGCATGCGCACAGCAGCTGTTTTTACTGACATTTTCAATCTCCCCCTCTCCCTGTTACACTGGATCCACTGCAATTTACATACCATGGAATCTACTGATGTTACATAGTCTACACATTACACACTGTCTGAAGTCTGAACAGCTGGATCCTGGACAGGCAGACGGCAATTGATCAGAATGGATAACAAGACGACTTCTTGCTCTCTGACCCTCAACACTGGAGCTCCTCAGGGCTGTGTTCTCAGCCCACTCATGTACTCCCTCTACACCTACGACTGCACGGCTCTAATGTCATCATCAAATTTGCTGACGATATGACTGTAGTAGGACTGATCACCGACGATGATGAGACAGCCTACAGAGAGAAGTGAGCACCCTGACACATTGGTGCCAGGAGAACAACCTTTCCCTCAATGTCAGAAACACCAAAGAGCTAGTGGTGGACTTCAGGAGACAGAGCGCACACCTCCATCACCATCAATGGCTCGACAGTAGACGGGGTCAGCCATGTTAGATTCCTTGGCATTAACATCACAGAGGACCTCACATGGCCAGTCCACACAGAGGCAGTGGTGAAGAAAGCACAGCAGTGTATCTTCTTCTTGAGATGGTTGAGGAAATCTGGAATGAGCCTCTGAATCCTCAGCTCGTTCTACATCTTGACTGGCTTCATCACTGCCTGGTGTAGGAACAGCACCCTCACATTGTTGGATGTGAGCATCCTTCCCTTCAGGACCTCTGCACAAAGCAGTGTGCCTTCAGCACTACATTTCCCAGAATCCTTCCTGGTCCACCACTGTGACTATCATTTGAGCTGCTAATGCTCATCACTCACCTATCTGAAGATCCTCCAGATCACTATGGGATGAATAGTATCAAAATGATTAACACGTGCAAGCACAATTATCCATGAACTTGATAAATGTTGCAGATATGTTTTACTATCCACAACCAAATGCCTTTCTAAATTGAACGCACAAAGCAAGGATTTGCGTTCTCGAGCCACCATGCACTCTTTTGTGCGGATGAGCGGCCGGATCACGTTGACGGTTTTCAGTTAGAACGGTGTCATGTTAGCGGCCCCTAAGTTAATAACTAATGATCTTTGCAATGGAAGTAAATCAATCAATTAAAATGAACTTTAGCTGGACAATAACTTTATTCTAGAGATGCTGTAAAGCCAAAACACTCTCTGTTACTGTAATTTCCTATTATCACTGTAAAGCTTTGAAATAATCTATAAGGTGACTTGACTTAATAAAGATCCACCGTGTCTCCTCTCCTGTGTTATGACAATACTCTACATCGAACATTATTGTGCATATTTGTAGACTTTGTGTATATTATGTGTACAGTATATTGTACTGCATAAATCCTGTGTATATTTATATTGTGTATATTCTGTATTATGTGCATGTTGCAGGCCCCGCCTCCGGAGACCCAGCAAACAGATTACTGTAAATACAGAAAACAAACAAGAGAAACGGGAATTGCGCTCTGGCTCCCGGCAAACATGTGACTATGGTGGCTGGTGTCTCTATTTTATTGTTTCGTGTAATAGAATCGCCAATTACTAGGGCACATTCAACAGGATTCTCAGTGGGTGTTTCACTGAGTGGGGAGAACCTGTTTGATGTTTTAATCGGAACGGAAGAGCGGTGTTTTGTCCCACGACTACAGCGTTTCACGGTAACCCAGTTGCCCTGCTGCATGGGCTCTACAGCCAGAACCGAACAATGTACAGAGTTCACTAAACTAGTCGCATCCAAAGCAGTATCTAAAGCCCTTGCACTCTTACTATCCTCAGTTAAAGTTTGGATGCATATCTCTATTTCTGAAATCTTCTCTGTCAGCCTGACTGTCTCCCTGCATTTATTACATGTAAAGCCCTCAGTGCTGACAGAGAAGGCTATGCTGTACATGTGACATGAAGTGCAAGTGACAATAACAGGACAAGATGACATGACTCACCGTCTTTATTGACTGATCCCTTAATGAACGAATAATTGAAAGTATGAGATACCCAGATCAAAGATCTCAATTAAATCTTAATCAATTTTTATGATTATTTTCTAATAAGAAACACAATCTAAATTTGATAATCATTTGAAATTGGAGTCAGATTAAGTGCAGAGCTAAAGTAGAATTGAATCTAAATTCTAAAAAATTAGGTGAACTTCACAGAAGTTGTTTTGTGAACTTTTCTGCTGTAAAGACATACACGCATTATTTCACCCACACCATTGGGTTCCGTAGTTGGGCCGACGAACATCATCATTGTGACAAATACATTTTAATAAAGACTGATATTTGTTTGTTTTCTGGCAGTACAGAAGAGGAAGAATGGCTGGAGTATGGAAGAGAAGAAATGTTTGGGGATCAGGAATAAGGATTTTTACATTTATCCTTAATAAATGTTTTATTAGGGCTAAATATTTCTCACTTTAGATTCAGTCACACAAACGTCAAGGCAAGGCAAGTTTATTAATATAGCACACTTCATACACAATGGTAAATCAAAGTGCTTTACATAACAATTATTTTAAAATAATCAAACTAATCAAAACAAGTGCTTAGGAAATAAGAACAAAGAATAAGACTGATTAAATTTGATTTAAAATGTAATTAAAATAATAAAAAGAGGACACATAGATGACAGTTAGACACTAATTAAGCTTTACATTTGCATAAAATCCCTTTATACGTGAGCATTTATTTACTATGAATTAATAACTTCTTAATGTTTTGATGAACATTAACAACTTTAATACATGGTTTAAAATACATCATATAGGTGTATATTTATCAACTTGTTAACAAAGGATAAAAAAAAAACATTATCTAAATCTTTACATATGAGCTAATTAAAAAATGAATTGTTAATTACAGTGACAATGAATGAAGAACTCACTATTGGTATATAGACTGTTAATGTGTTTATGATACTATTAATAATACTACTAATATAACTGATGTGTTTCCATGGAAGGGTGTAAGACAAAGTAATTGATAAAAATCTTATGATGATCTAAAATCTAAAATACAAAATGATTAATATAATTATTTAATGCAGATTATTGACAGTAGATGATTAAATATGCTGGATACAGGTGAAGCCCAAAGTTTTACACAGAAAGCAAATAAAAATCAAGCTTTTTATGACTTATGCATCAAACATTTTAGTAGAATTCGATTGCAAATCTATAAGGAAAACTAATACACTATATAACATAGCCTCTTTTGATAAATGACATGCGGCAGCTCTGTCTGCATTTATTTTTAAAGCTGCATTTCTGTTTTTTTATTCCTATAATAAGTATTTTTTCATTTTATACTTTTTATGTGCTGTAATTAAACCAATGCTTGCAGCAAGTCAGAGTTAAGGTATTTTCTTGAAGCCCATGTTTAGGCACGCGGCAGCGGGACTTCAGTCGGAGGGTTCGGCTTATCGGTAATCTTCAAATCCCGGCAGAACAACACCGGTTTTGATCCGAAACCCAGCTGGTACTGCCACACATACAGACACTCGTTTGTCTTCAGCTCAAATGACAGTTGCTCTTCCACTTCGGTCTCTTCATTCCAGTTTTCAGTCTCAGTGTTCACACTTGAACCTCCGTATTCTGCCGAAAAGGAGAACTGCCACTTTGCAATTGATTCTGCAAGTATTCCAGATGAGAACGTGGCTGACGCTGCTATCTTCCAGTTGTGTGAGATCTCGGACATCTTCTCCTTATTGTATCCAACCTTTTTAGTAACTTTCTTTTGCCATGTCACTGGTGTGGGACTGTCATTATCTACACTTTTAATGTTATCCCACTTGCTGAATGATGGGCCAGTGGTTATGGACAGCCCGCCTGGCAGGAAGTTCAGAACATCGGGGTGAATGGAATAGACAGCAGTGCACTCATCTTTCCTGAGGTCGGTCCCTTTGTAGTATTCAACTCCCCACTCGGTTGGCTTGAGGAAGTAGAAGTGACCTGGCAGACCCCAGTAATAGAGACCATCTTTGCAATTTGGATGCAGGGGAAATTCTTCAGAATCAGAATTTTTACTCAGGTCTGATGTTTTTCTGTAAATGCCCTTTCCCTGAAAGATGATGTAAAACAAACCAAAAGCTCCCAGGTAATGGTCTCCGCCCCGACAGTTGGGATGAAGGGTGTAGACTGCAGAATCAGTGTCTTCTGTCAGGTCAGTTACTCTGCGGTATTTATCACCCTTAATGATGTAAAAGTAGTAATAGTCAGCAAAGTAATGGTCTCCATGTTGGCAGCAGGGGTGCAGAGCATGAATACTGAGGTCTGACCCTTTGTTGAAATTGCCTGCCTTCATATAGCAGCCGAGATCAGAGCGGATGATGTAATAGTAGTAGCTTGATCCACAGAAATCAACTCCTTTTATTTTGTGCTTGGGAACAATACCTTCCATTTTGCCTTAACCTGCAACACAGGATAACACATCAATAAATAAAACAATAAAACAGATCTAATGGTTTGCCGTTAATTGTAATTGTTTTATAGACGGTTTTGAGCTATTTTCCCCCACACTCTTTAAATTAGTCAAGGTCACGTGAAGATTCACTCCTGTAAATATAGCACTATAGTGTAGCGCAGCAGTATATAGGGTAGAGTGGGGGAAAACGCCCCCCTTAAGGAAAATGTGACATTACAGTGAAACAAAACATAAATGTGACTAGAATTGCCATCCCGGTTTTGAGTGACTATGGCAGGAGTTATTCACCAAATATTAAAATTGCTCAGCCTTCATAATTAATTAGTATTTTCACTGAAAATATTTTTGTACAAAGGGGGCGTTTTGCCCCAGCGGTGGGGTAAAACGCCCCTCAAGGTGGGGTAAAATGCCCCCTTTCTTACCAACCAGTTTGCTTCATAGATCAACAGCAAAATTAACAGACAATAGTTTTTAATCTCTAAAGGTAAAAGGCAAGTAATGTATCAACATGTATATATATTAATATTTATTTCAGCAATGTTCAAAATAGGCAAAATTAACTACCTTCCATCAGTGAGCTAACTGTGCTAGCAAGCTAGCTAGTTAATGCTCACTTGAGGTAATTTTTTCATGTTTTGTTCAAATATTTAGATTTTACCACCTAGTTATACTGCATTAAGTGTAAAACAAAGGATTTGATAGACAGAAATATTTTATTATAGTAATTATGATAGAGAAACTATGCCCCCAGGGGGGGCGTTTTACCCCTCAGCGTAGGGGGCGTTTTACCCCACAAGCTATGAGTTTTTTAAAAAATGTTAAATTTTTTAAATATAATTATATTCCTTATAAATAATATATGATCTCAAACTACAGACTTCACTATTCATCTATCATACATCACTGCGATATCCTGCTGAACAATATTCTCTTAAACACTTATTTACTAATATCTGAAAATTATAGCATTTACCATGTAATCCTCTTCTCTTCAAATGTGTCGCTGGTGTCAGCTTCTCCATAGAGATTTGTATATCCCCGTTATCAACGTAGTGCATAGCAACAGTAAAAATGTATCTTGACTACTTTTAGTGGTTATTTTGGGAAATACAGGTGGGGGGCGTTTTACCCCAGGGGGGCGTTTTCCCCCACTCTACCCTATGCAATAGTTGTGATTTGCTGTTTTCATTAGCACTTTTATGGAGGCATGTGGGCAGCAATATTCTATTTGAAATGTTATTTGCAAAATGACAATGCCATTAGTAAAATGCCAATGCATTTCTGTCTTTAAATTGACATTTTCCATAGCATATGTGCAACGCTGCAGGTTGAAGCAGGGAAGATGGAGGATCTACATGCAGCAGGAGTCTTTTATTTAAACAAACTCTAAACTTCACAAACTCAGACTCAGGAACAGAACAACCAACATACAATGTTAACAACAGACTGAAACACAGGGCTTAAATACACACAACAGATCAGGGAAACGAGACTCATAATGACTAATTAACAAGGCAACAGGTGACAGGGATAACATCAATGACGCACATGGACAAACTGGTAATCACATGGCTAGACAAGAACCAAAAAAACCAAACCGTATGCAATGTTTGGAGCAAAATTATAATTCAAATTCAATAATATAATTTACATTTGCTATTTCCAACACTGCTTTTAACATATAATTTAAATATATATTTTAACGTTTTATAAGTTGCAAAATTCAAATGAAAATGTATTACAGAAATGATTAGATATTGTGATTACACTCACAGTTAAAGCTGCAGTCCGCAGTTTTTCCTCTTTGTCGCCATCTCTATTCGAAATCTGCAATTGCAGTTATTCGCCGAATTATCAACTTTACGCGAGTTGTGCCTCGGCATGGAGAATCGAGCTAAGGCAAGCAGATAGTTTTGAACACTGGCTGGTTATGTACTTGCTCAAAAATGTATTTTGGATCATTTTTAACCCAGAAAAGTTGTGGATTGCAGCTTTAAGACACTTGCGATTACATTTTCATTAGGGCTGCACAATATATCGAAAAATTATATTCGATTGTTATCGCGATAATAGTATATGGGATATACGTATCGCAGAGAGGTGCATAAATTACATTTATTTTACGTGCCAAGCCAAGTGTGTTGCATGCATGATGCATGCATAGGTTGTTTATCCAAATTCGACCAATCAAATGGGGCCTTACTATCTTTATACCCTCCTCCCCAGTAGGTGCTATTATGCTATTGGCTAGATCGGGCCCACAGGGGAACCTAGTGGCTCAGAGCAGAGTGGAAAATAAAAACTAATGGCGGGAGTAGAGACAAGCGAGGAAAATGACAACAGCGAAGAACCTGTGGCTAAAAAGAACTGTACATCTGAAATATGGCAATATTTGGCTTCAATAGAGAAGACGTGTCACAAATGCAGGTACTGTGTAAGGGGCCGTTCACATATCGCGTCTAAAAACGCCTGGAAAGGCCGTTGCAATGCAACCATGAACTGCGCTGAGCGCTTTCCATGATGACGAGGAAGTATCAGGAAAGGATTCATTGATTTCTAGCCATTGAATTAGCTTCACTACTAGATATATTTATGGAGATGAGAAATAAAAACCCGCCCTATACAGCTATGATCAGCTGTTCGGCCGAGCTTTCGATGTTGTTACGGAAAGGCCGAAGCTGATCGGTTGGGTATTGTCACATGACCTGCGGTGAGCTTGCAGCATTCTGAAAAGTTGAGATGTTCTTGTCTCGTCGCGGCATAGGCGGGCCTGCAAAAATGTGCTTTTTAAATAACGAATTTGCATGCGCAAAAAATGCGTGTCAACCAAGTAAACTAGAACTCCACAGTCATCTGGAACTCAGCCTCAGGGAGCGATATGAAGACTTCAAGAAGTGTAAGCCCAAATCTACCACAACTGCAAACGAAATGCCAAGTAACAATAACAGTGTCTCACAGACAACCATTAAGAAAAGTTTTGCAAGTGTAACTCCTAGTGATGTAGTACTCGAGTCCGGTCTCGAGACCGATTTCTGCTTTCTCGGACTCGACTCGGACTTGTTCTTACAAAGACTCGGTCTTGACTCGGACTCGGCATAGGCGGTCTCGTCCCCATCACTAGTAACTCCTTCTGAAAAAACTGAGATATTCTTCTGAAGATCAGCCCACCTGTTTATTTTAGTATGATCATTACATGATCATGTTTTTTTACCAAAAAAAAACCTTAATAAAAATAGCATTCCTCTAGGGAAATGTTATATTGCAAGAAATATCATTATCGCAATACTCAACAACATCGCATATTTTGTTGTATCGTGCAGCCCTAATTCTCATTATATGTCCCGCAATGTAGTTCCATTAAATGTAGCAAGATTCAATGGAGAATTGAAAATTCAATCTGAAAAACATTCACCCATACTGATAGAGCAAGCAATAATCTTGGATAGTTAGTCTAAGATTATTTCTGTGAGTACAGTAAACTGCTTGGTGGAGCGCGCCAATGCGGTCATTTCGCGTGGCGGTGTGCACAGAATTTTTTTATTTTCCACACGGCGCCGCATCCGAAGATGCACGACTTCGAGCCGAATCTGTCCGAACATGTACATCTCACCGCACCGGCACCCAGTTTATGCATCTAAATTAGTTGCATACATTTACAAAATAAGCCTACAATGGCAGACATAAGCCCTTTTAATAAAAATAAAGGTCCATGTTTTATAAAGATTTTCACGAAACTAAATGAAAATGTTTAGTGAAATTAGAAAATATGTAAAACATGTTCATTTAGTTGTATGGGCTACATTCTCACATCTATTTATTTTGTTCTAATGTCACAAGTAATCATTTTAAGGTTTACTGCTGTACACAATTCTTTTGAAGTGTGTTTTGGTGAAGTGTACTAAAATAAACATTCACGTGTGTACCTTACTACTTCTTACCACTGATTCCTGATGGTTAGAGGACAATTACTCCGAGACGCTTTCAAAGAATAGTGCAGCAGTGAGCGCGTCAAGCATAAATGCCTCATCCGTTCGGGAAGGTGCGCGCAGGTGGAGCCAGAAGAAAGTATAAACAGGACTTCAGTCACTGGTGTTTCAGCGCTTCTTCAGACACTTTTTCTAGGGAAATGCTCACGATATCTATGGTTCTAATAACGTACTGGTTCTACGATCACTGACGGATGCGCATAATCTTCAGGAACATTGACATTGCTCTGTTCTTGCTTCACTTCATCTGCCAGTAAATGCCTCGCTGTGAGCAGCTCTGTGGTCATGTTTCCAACACCTGGCCCACCTTGATGCCGTGATTAGGTTAGGGTTAGGGTTAGGGTTAGGGTTAGGGTTGACAGGGCGGGGCGGGGACGTGATCGGCTCGGATTGCATTTTCATTTCTACACTGAATTTTGCTACATTCATTGTGGGACATTTAATGAAAATACAATCGCAAGTGTCTTAATTGTGAGTGTAAATGCAATTAGGAAAATTAAGTTAAATTATCCTTCTGCTACAATTTTTGCTAAACATATCTAATCATTTCTGTAATACATTTTAATTTTGCAACTTGTAAAACGTTAAAATATATGTTTAAATTATTTGTCAAAAGTAGTGTTATAGCAAAAGTAAATTAAATTATTGAATTTGAATTATTATTTTGGTCCAAAAATGGTATGCACATGGTAGGCTTATAGAAAATTACCATTTAAATGCAGAAATGCATTGCCATTTTATATATTACATTTCAAAAAGAATTTTGCTACGGGGTTAATGCGGAGAGTTCAGGAAGTGCCGTATGAGAAAATATAAGTGCTGTACATATAAGTGTAGGCTGCTGTGCCTGTTATTGTTTGCATTGAACATTTCAACGAAAGCTCATTTGTTTATCTTTTCTACAATACTTTTATTTTGTAATCAATATCGTCTTGTCATTTTATTATTAGGAATGCAGTCACCCTTGCCACTTGCTTATAAAGTTACACAACAATTACATATCTGTTTAAAAAATATGGTAACAAAATGACATTTAATATTTATGAGTGAATTTAGTTTTTCATGAAATATTCTTAAATCATGTAAAAATGGCCTATACCCACGAGCACATGAACAGAAATACAGATCTTCAAATGAGCTCCGAACGCTCTTTATTAGAAACACACTCACCTAGACGTGTGTATCAGCACTGGATCTGACGGGCAGCTTCAGTCTGAGAGAGAGATATCTGACTGCTGCCTTAAATACAACTCCAGAGAGGCAAACACACCCACGAGCCTCAAGGCAGAACTTACTACAACTCAGGAGTTTCCGTATAGCTTTCAGTGCACCTACTCAAGAACACAGATCATTACTACGTTATGGCTGTTGTGGTGTATGGGATAATGTGTAGGCTTTTTGTAATAGCCTGATTCATGTGTTGCATTCATTGGTTCCCATTGGTAACAGACAGTATTTAAGTCATGTGATGCTCACGTGGTGAAGTATTTGTAAACATGAGTATCAGTAAAGCGTGCTTGATGGCATTTGTTGGTTATCTGCTGTTGTGGCAAATAAAAGTATATCACTGAATAAGAGAAACATTTCCAATTGTCTTTGGGTGTATTTTCATGCAGGAAAAGTCATACAGTCATCAGTCATACAGTCACAGAGTGTGATGGTGAGGTGAGGGCATCCTTCCTCTTTTAGTCTTAACTCTGAGAATGTTATCTCTTGACCAATGATGGTATCTTCAACAATATGTGGAACATTTTTAGTGGAGGCCCTCTTATCACGTACCAACACTCTTTACCATTCCATTACAATTCCACCATATTAGAATAATGATGGTGTCTTGTACAGATTTTTTTTTGGGCTAATTTGTTTTTTATCAGAAACTTAATTACAACACAAGTACATATACATATTCTCTGGAAGCCAAGCAAAATGAGCAAGTACTGTTACTGTATTCCTGACATGTTAGGGGTGGGTGATACTTCCAGAATCTAAACACTCGACAGCAAGTTTTCTGTTCTCACGTGTTTACCAAAGCACCATACAGCCCTAGGCCAGACCACTGTCAGCTCTCAGACATCAAATATGCCCATAATCATAAATACCAGGATATATACATCGTTGTTTTTAGAAAACAATGATTTCTAATTCATTATAAAATACAAGGAGGAGGATATAACAGGGTTTTTAGAAAATGGGACTCAAAACTTTAGACTATAAACTCAAAAGCCTTTAGACCAATTTCGAGCCGACGTCACAGTGACGTCACAGCGTTAGCTGGTGGCAAAAAAAGGGAAAACTGGAGGAGGCCAATACAAGCCAGCACAGATTCGGCTACATAATAAGGATCTTAAATTATTATTAGTATTATTAAATGTCATCGTATTGTGTTGTTGGGTGCAAGAATCGACGGAGTACAGGCTCCAATTAGAAATTTTATCACATAATGTTTTCTAAATTATTGTGATTATTTGTGAATCATCTTTGACTGTATCGGTTTGATTGATTGTGACTAGACTTTTTGAAGAACCTGGTAAGAAAGGGTAATCAAATACATAGTTAAAAAATTAATATGCTGTATCTGGAGTTTTTATTTCGAGAAAATATTCAAAACATTCAAATTGCACCGTAATTTTTACATCTGGCCTTGGCGCTGGCTAGGATCGTACCACACAACTCTTGTACGTACGTGACCATTCAGCACAGTTATAGGCATCTACTGTAAAGATTTATGCCCTCAGTTTCTCTATCAGGTGTAGTAAGATGTCAGGACACTCAACCGGAGCGTTAACGTTAATCCTGTCAGATAGTCCATCAGTGACTGAGTGTGTACGGGTCGGCCAATCTGGTTCCGTCCGTTAAAATTAACTTTTGCAAATATCAATCGCGGTCCTGCACAGTGAGTGACCTTGCACATTAAGATAAAATCGGATTTTCTCCAGTCATTGTTAAAAAACAAGCTTACAAAACTGGCAAACTAGCGTTAGTGAAGCGGCCAGAGGGATCGTTCTGCCGCCACCTAAGCTCCGCCCACAAAAAACGTCACCATGTTTACTAACTGAAAATTGGTCTATAAATTCTAAATGAAAACTCAGAACTTCACGAAAATTGGTGAGCATATGTGACATAACATTCTAAACAGGCATGCAACATTTTATGGAGATCAGACCATAGGTGGCGCTATAACTGTTGAAAAACTAAAAAAAAAAAAAAATTCCTTTAATACTCCCTTGTCTGGCTTATGCTACTCTGAGCAATGCCTGAACTTTGTATTTTGAGCACTTCTTGCGTTGTTTTTGCCTCTTCACGATGACTCGCTTGCTGTAGTCCTCAGTTGTAAGTCACTTTGGATAAAAGCGTCTGCTAAATTACTAAATGTAAATTTAAAACCATATATTTCCAATGGTAAATTGCCTGTATTGGCTGTAAATGGTCTTTTCCATCTTTGATGTCAGTGGTTAAATGCTTGCGAAATAAAACTTAATGTCTTAAATACTTATGTGCTTAAATGCCTTAAATGCTTGAACCCCGATAAATGCTGCTCGCAGCTTTAATTAAATTTTAATTTGAATGAACATTCTATTAATGTTACTTGAAGAATGTTTGTTCATAACTTTAAGAGAACATTGCCGAACATTAGCGAAATTTCTGATAATGTTCCCTGAGAGCTGCTCTTACATTAAAAATAAGGTGGATTGGTATAATGCTTTGAGTGGTGTGTGTGTGTGTGTGTGTGTGTGTGTGTGTGTGTGTGTTTCAGAATGAGGTGCCAAACATTGCATTGCTGGGTTCTGAACAAGGACAAAGAGCCATGATTGATTTCCTGGGATCCCTTGTTCAACTCCATAAAGCAGGACACACACACACACACACACACACACACACACACACACACATACACACACAACACGGGTTGAATGTCAAAAATGAGAGCAGTGTGTTCTTCCTCTAGAGGTGCAGGAACCAGACTGATCCACCAAACTACTTGCACAGAGACTGTGCAAGAGACTGTGCAAGACAAGATCATCCAGAGTCTCAGCGGCGTCAGTACAGTCAGATCAATAATATTGTTAAATATTTCGTGTTTTTTGAACTAAACAAGCCAGAGGTGACAGTGGCAAAATAAATGAGGAGAAATGTTGTGGAAAATAAAGGTATACCGCAATCACGGATACCATGTTCATGAATCGGGCAAGACAGGTTGCGCTGTGTGTTTCTAACTCAATAAAATTAACCAGTTCATAAGAGTCATTTTATGAACTCCTTGAACTGCCACCTTAACGTGGTGGAGGGGTTTGAGTACCCGAATGACCCTAGAAGCTATGTTGTCCGGGGCTATATGCCCCTGGTAGGGTCTCCCAAGGCAAACAGGTCCTAGGCGACGGGTCAGACTAAGAGCGGTTCAAAAACCCCTTATGAGAGAAATTAAACCGAGGACCGTGACGTCGCCCGGTATGGCGCAGCCGGGGCCCCACCCTGGAGCCAGGCCCGGGGTTGGGGCTCGTATGCGAGCGCCTGGTGGCCGGGCCTCCCCCCACGGGGTCCGGCCGGGCTCAGCCCGAAGGAGCGACGTGGGGCCGCCTTCCCGTGGGCTCACCACCTGCAGGAGGGACCGTAAGGGGCCGGTGCTGAGAGGATTG
Organism: Rutilus rutilus; assembly: GCA_021464565.1. NCBI lineage: Eukaryota > Metazoa > Chordata > Actinopteri > Cypriniformes > Leuciscidae > Rutilus > Rutilus rutilus. The sequence goes on along the minus strand of JAJAQA010000011.1, from coordinate 40,867,624 downwards.
GGCGGCAGTCGAAGGCGGGGGCCTCGACAACCCGATCCCTGGACATGGAAGCTAGCTCTAGGGATGTGGAACGTCACCTCGCTGGCGGGGAAGGAGCCTGAGATTGTGCGTGAGGTTGAGAGGTTCCGACTAGAGATAGTCGGGATCACCTCTACGCACGGCTTGGGCTCTGGAACCACACTCCTCGAGAGAGGATGGACTCTTCACCACTCTGGAGTTGCCCATGGTGAGAGGCAGCGGGCTGATGTGGGTTTGCTCATAGCCCCCCAGCTCAGCCGCCATGTGTTGGAGTTCACCCCGGTGAACGAGAGGGAGGTTTCCCTGCGCCTACGGGTCGGGGATAGGTCTCTCACTGTCGTGTGTGCCTACGGGCCAAACGGCAGTGCAGAGTACCTGGCCTTCTTGGGGTCTCTGGGAGGGGTGCTGGAAAGTGCTCCAACTGGGGACTCCGTCGTTCTACTGGGGGACTTCAATGCCCACGTGGGCAGCGACAGTGACACCTGGAGGGGCGTGATTGGGAGGAACGGCCCCCCTGATCTGAGTGGTGTTCAGTTATTGGACTTCTGTGCTAGTTACAGTTTGTCCATAACGAACACCATGTTCAAGCATCAGGGTGTCCCTAGGCCGTAGGTCGATGATCGATTTTGTGGTCGTTTCATCTGACCTGTGGCCGTATGTCTTGGACACTCGGGTAAAGAGAGGGGCGGAGCTGTCAACTGATCACCACCTGGTGGTGAGTTGGATCCGATGGCGGGGGAGGAAGCTAGACAGACTTGGCAGACCCAAGCGTACTGTGAGGGTCTGCTGGGAACGTTCGGCCGAGTCTCCTGTCAGAGAGATCTTCAACTCCCACCTCCGGCGGAGCTTCGACTATCCCGAGGGAGGCTGGAGATATTGAGTCCGAGTGGACCATGTTCTCCACCTCCATTGTCGAAGCGGCCGCTCGGAGCTGTGGCCGTAAGGTCTCCGGTGCCTGTCGAGGCGGCAATCCCCGAACCCGGTGGTGGACACCGGAAGTAAGGGATGCCGTCAAGCTGAAGAAGGAGTCCTATCGGGCCTGGTTGGCTTGTGGGACTCCTGAGGCAGCTGACGGGTACCGGCAGGCCAAGCGTACTGCAGCCCGGGTGGTTGTGGAGGCAAAAACTCGGGCCTGGGAGGAGTTCGGTGAGGCCATGGAGAAGGACTATCGGCTGGCCTCGAAGAGATTCTGGCAAACCGTCCGGCGCCTCAGGAGAGGGAAGCAGTGCCCTACCAACGCTGTCTACAGTAGAGGTGGGGAGCTGTTGACCTCAACTGGGGATGTCGTTGGACGGTGGAAGGAATACTTCGAGGATCTCCTCAATCCCGCCGTCACGTCTTCCATTGAGGAAGCAGAGGCTGAGGGCTCAGAGGTGGACTCGTCCATCACCCAAGCTGAAGTCACCGAGGTAGTCAAGAAACTCCTCGGTGGCAAGGCACCGGGGGTGGATGAGATCCGCCCTGAGTACCTCAAGTCTCTGGATGTTGTGGGGCTGTCTTGGCTGACACGCCTCTGCAGCATCGCGTGGCGGTCTGGGACAGTGCCTCTAGGATGGCAGACCGGGGTGGTGGTCCCTCTTTTTAAGAAGGGGGACTGGAGGGTGTGTTCCAACTATAGGGGGATCACACTTCTCAGCCTCCCTGGGAAAGTCTATGCCAGGGTACTGGAGAGGAGAATACGGCCGATAGTAGAACCTCGGATTCAGGAGGAACAGTGTGGTTTTCGTCCAGGCCGTGGAACACTGAACCAGCTCTATACCCTCTACAGGGTGCTGGAGGGTTCATGGGAGTTTGCCCAACCAGTCCACATGTGCTTTGTGGATTTGGAGAAGGCATTCGACTGTGTCCCTCGCGGCGGCCTGTGGAGGGTGCTCCGGGAGTATGGGGTCTGGGGTCCTTTATTAAGGGCTGTCCGGTCCCTGTACGACCGAAGCAGGAGCTTGGTTCGCATTGCTGGCAGTAAGTCAGACTTGTTCCCGGTGCGTGTTGGACTCCGGCAGGGCTGCCCTTTGTCGCCGGTTCTGTTCATAATTTTTATGGACAGAATTTCTAGGCGCAGCCAGGGGCCGGAGGGTGTCAGGTTTGGTGACAACACGATTTCGTCTCTGCTCTTTGGAGATGATGTTGTCGTGTTGGCCTCATCAAACCAGAACCTTCAGCATGCACTGGGACGGTTTGCAGCCGAGTGTGAAGCGGCTGAGATGAGAATCAGCACCTCCAAATCCAAGGCCATGGTCCTCAGTCGGAAAAGGGTGGCTTGCTCGCTTCAGGTTGGTGGAGAGTTCCTGCCTCAAGTGGAGGAGTTTAAGTATCTTGGGGTTTTGTTCACGAGTGAGGGAAGGATGGAACGGGAGATCGACCGGTCTGTCGTGGTGAAGAAAGATTGATTTACCGGTCAATCTACGTTCCTACTCTCACCTATGGTCATGAGCTTTGGGTCATGACCGAAAGGACAAGATCCCGGGTACAGGCGGCCGAAATGAGCTTTCTCCGCAGGGTGGCTGGGCGATCCCTTAGAGATAGGCTGAGAAGCTCGGTCACTCGGGAGGAGCTCAGAGTAGAGCTGCTGCTCCTCCACATCGAGAGGGGTCAGCTGAGGTGGCTCGGGCATCTTTTCCGGATGCCTCCTGGACGCATTCCCGGAAAGGTGTTCCGGGCGCGTCCCACTGGGAGGAGACCCCGGGGAAGACCTGGAGAGACTATGTCTCCCGGCTGGCCTGGGAACGCCTCGGTGTCCCCCCGGAAGAGCTGGAGGAAGTGTCCAGGGAGAGGGAAGTCTGGGCTTCTCTGCTTAGACTGCTGCCCCTGCGACCCGGCCCCGGATAAGCGGAAGAAGATGGATGGATGGATGGATAAGAGTCATTTGTTCATAAAATCTGGCTTATATCTGAAAATACAGAAAGTGTAAATCATTGGCATTTATATTCATTTATATTGTTGGCATAACCAACGTCATACATAAAAAGTCAGTTTTATTTTGAACATTTCTCACTACATCAATCAGTCATATTTCTTTTTCTCAAGCATGATGACATTTCTAAAATTCTCTTTATAAAGTCTCTCGCTGCAGAAATGTAAAGATACTTGAAGCTCCATCTGTCCTGCAGATCTTTATAGAGAGATCTTTGCTGAGAAAATGTTGCGCAAGTTTTATAACTTTAACTTTTACTCTCCCTCATGTTGTTCAACCCTGTAAGACCTTCGTTCATCTTCGGAACACAAATTAAGATATTTTTGATGAAATCTGAGAGCTGGCTCACTCCTCCATAGGCTTCTAAGGGAATGAAACTTGCTGGCCCAGAAAAGTTATTAAAGACATTGTGTTAATATAGTCCAAGTCACTACAGTGGCTCAATCTTTAGTTTATCAAGCGACGAGAATACTTTTTGTGCGCAAAAAAACAACATAAATAACGACTTTATTCCACTATTCATTTCCTTCTCTCTGGGCCTATAATTTGTAGCCTTCAGTAAATTAAAAAGGTTCAGCTTTAGGAGGGGAAGAGACAGGGCAAGATGAGGAGACTGAGAGAAAAAGAACGAGTGATGGATAAGAAGTGAGAGCAGGCATTGACAAATAATCTACTGCCCACTGACATGGTTTTAAAGCTATTTCTTATCCTTTTTTGGCCTTCAAACGTCTTGAAATGCACATATCAGAGAAATAAACATTTGAACCCCCTTATAACCTCAAATGTAGGACCTCTTTGATTTTAAAGCCCTGTCTACGGCCCTGTGTTAGGAATAAGATCATAATGAATGTGTACATATTGTGAATGAATTTAATAAACTTAGTTAGGCTACCTAGCTTTCCTAGTAACTCTCAGTAAATTAATGCATCTGAGAAAACGATTCATAAATCAACCAGTCAGTTGACCCAATGTTTACTTTCTTCACTGACAGACAAAAATGAAAAGCCTATATCAGTCAGAGCTCAGCTTTAGGAGGGGAAGAGACAGAGCAAGAGAAAAACAAAGAGAAAAAGAGTGTGATGCTGACGAGGAGAGAAGAAGAGTGTGATGCTGATGAGGAGAGAAAAATAATCACAGGGCTGCCAAGTCTCACACATTGAGCGTGAGACTCACACAATTTACACTTTTCACACGCTCTCACGCCACACATGCATTTTCTCACGCACTGAAAAATTGCGGAGCAAAGAGGTACTTTTAATATTTAACTAATTCTCAGCTCTTTGATTCCGTCAATTCGTTTCTAATTTTTCAATTTTATTACGAAATTCAGACAAAAATACGTTTGGCGCTTGTAAATGTGACGTGACAGATCGCTGAGTGCCTTGTTCAAGTGCACGTGAACTGATCATCTGTTACTTTTTTATTTAAAGATGCAGTACACCTTACCGAAAGTATACATAATATCGACCAATTAGTGTTTTTCAACCACGGAAAGATGTCAATATAACAGCAGGAGAACAATTATGTCACATAACGTTACATTTACCTCAGGAAAGCCATTTAATGACCATAGCATGTTAATTGAACAGAAAAAAATAGCTTGAGAGGAGATTTTGCTGAGCACTATATTTACATATTTATTATATTTTTACTTATGTCATTAAATAATTGTTATTATAACAAAAACTGCATTATATTTAATTTAATTTGTTATTTTTAACCTTTAATAATACCAGCAGATTGGGCCCTCTATGTTTACAGCATTAGGTGAGATTATTGATTATTGTATAGTCAATATTGAATCAAAATCGGAATCAAATCACAAGAATGGAATTGAAATCTTGAAATTTTTGTCATGCAATAATAAAAACGGTATCCTACCAGTCATTGTAGGCTACAATGTAAACATTTTAACATGTTGTCACTAAACTTCATAAAATTCTATTTAGTTACCAAATGTTTTTACAATCACAATTACACTTATTGTGATGCAATATTTGTTTTTACATGCAAATACATTTTCAGTTCAGTTAGAACCAGATGCATATTTGTATTGATGATTCTAATTTGATTATTTTATATCCAATTGTTGATATTTGTGTTTTGAAAAAGTTTTTGATTCATGTTTTGACTCCTAACCAATATTCTACATTAAAAATTGTCTTTTTATTTGGGCTAGTAAAATTAATTTCGGGCTACCAAAATATGTGCCTGCCCGAAGGGCTACCAGCGATTTAGAAATGTTGCGAGCCCTGTGATGTATGTGAGAGTAGGCGAATGCAGCGATGGGGAGGAATGTAAAGTTCAGGCAAGCCTGTGAGAGCAAAGGGGGATTATGTGGGATTCACACTTGTGTTGATGATAAACTGGATGTAATTTAAGTTCTGCTGCTTCTATATGAAAATAAATATAATGAACAAGACACCCAAAAGTACTTGTTATTTATTTCCATTTGAAAGAGTGTTTTATCAATAATGTTTACTTTAATTAGCCTACAGACATGTTTTTATTTTATTTTTTATTTTTTTAATATGACAATAATCAAATAATCCATATAGTGATTGCACTGTCAGAGAGTTTTGGAATATTCACATTTAATTTATACAAATAAAAACATGATATCAGAGTTTTAAAATCAAACATTTTAAAAGAGAACAACATCGCGGTTGTTTAAACCAATGAACATTAAGCAGTGTTTTTTTTGACATACGTCAGCATCACATCTGAGCAAGGCAGACCACACTCGTGCTGAGTCTCAGTTCACACACTTACACTACGCCCTAAAAGCATGTACTCTTTTTGTGAAGAAAAAGTGGATACTTTTGAGTGTGTAGCAGAAGAGTACACAAGCTTTGGGACAAACTGACACGTCATACAATTGCGTCTTGAATGGTTGCCCTCTATCGCTTAGTTACACGCATCCTGTCACGCAAACTGACCTGTCAATCATCTTGTCAAAGATCATACCTGCAAACTCAGAAGGTCTGAAAAAGGTGACACATTTTATAACCCCCCATTTTATACATCATTCTTTATTCTTTCAAGCAGACATATTTAAATGAATTAAATATAATTAATCCTTATTAAAGCTATTAATGAGCAGTGAATGCTTTTCTTTTTCTTTTGTTGCTTGATCAATATTAAGGACACAGACCGCATTAGGTTTATTACCCACTGTCACTTTAAGACATCGGATCATTTCCAATGACATGCGGATCCAGAATTGCACTGACGCACATCCGATACACTCAACTGTTTAAGACATAACCGACATATTTTACGTGAATACTCTCCAAAACGGACATTTAGACATAATGTTGTATGTATTTGTCCATTCAGACACGAAACAGAGCTCAATTCAGTACTCGCGCGCTGTATAGGTGTCTATGGCTGCACGCTTCGGGTCGGGTGTGTGCGTGCGCACAGAAAGATGACACATGAGACATGCAGCGTATGCCAACTCGTGTCCCGCTGGGTACATCAGCACGTTACAGTACAAATGTGCGCGTCTACTATCAGTTCTGAATGGATCGCTTCCCAAATCGTCACTATCTAACATTTTCGTCTAGTTTTTATTCGTTGACGAAAATGTCAATAGATTTTCTATTGCTGATTTCTCTGCTGATCTTACGTTAGCTGAGTAAATCCCCCCCCGGCTCTAAGTATAGTGGCTTGTGCAAAGGTCAATTTCTAAGCAGCTGCAAAATTTTGATTTTTTTTTTTTTTTTTTACTCCCATGTCAATTTACTTTATTTACTAAACAGTATTTTTTTAGACGGCTAAATGTGTCTCTTTCACCCGATTGCCGTTGAGAAATCTCAGATTTGATTGTAGGTTTTGCAAGTTCAACATGGGTTATAGGTCGACAGTTGAATGAACGAGTACTTGTGTCCTTTCGATTTCTTACAGGTTGAGTTGTTGTTGCCCATAACACGCTAGCATTATGCTAATGAACGCTGATTGGTCAGTGAAGGACTGATTACGACCAGAGATACCGCTTGATGGTCTTTTAAAACAACAAAACAAAGACTCTTCTAGCACGTGTGTCAGCTGTGTGTGTTTACCTGTGTCAGCTGTGTGTGTTTACCTGTGTCAGCTGTGTGTGTTTACCTGTGTCAGCTGTGTGTGTTTACCTGTGTCAGCTGTGTTGTGTGTTTACCTGTGTCGGCTGTGTGTGTTTACCTGTGTCGGCTGTGTGTGTTTACCTGTGTCGGCTGTGTGTGTTTACCTGTGTCGGCTGTGTGTGTGTTTACCTGTGTCGGCTGTGTGTGTTTACCTGTGTCAGCTGTGTGTGTTTACCTGTGTCGGCTGTGTGTGTGTTTACCTGTGTCGGCTGTGTGTGTTTACCTGAGTCAGCTGTGTGTGTTTGCCTGTGTCGGCTGTGTGTTTACCTGTGTCAGCTGTGTGTTTACCTGTGTCAGCTGTGTGTTTACCTGTGTCAGCTGTGTTGTGTGTTTACCTGTGTCAGCTGTGTTGTCGATGCCTCGAGAGAAAAGGAAGAGCAGAGCGCAAAAGCATCAAAGTGACTGAAGGATTGCTGTAAAGCAGTCTCTCTTGTCGTACGATGTGTATGACGTCATTGACACTTTAAAAAATTGTTTAAAGCAAATAAGTGACTGAATCTAGCACCCAGCAATGTGTAATTTCTTTGCATCTCCTTTCAAATACAACATTCAAATTACTAGACAAAAAATTATATCCCGAGAAAAGTGGATTTTGAGGGGTATAGCGCCATAGACCTCCATTCATTCTGCACTCGTCCTGTGAGCGCCCTCATGTGGAGCCAGAGTGGAACTGCAACCAGTTCAGAAGCCAGAAGTTTACTGAGAGTGGAAGTTCTCCCCTTATTATTTCTCCCTTATGTGTGTGTGTGTGCGTGCGTGCGTGTGTGTGTGTGTAATCCTGAGCAAGTACAGGCTGAGTGTGTGTGTGTGTGTGTGTGTGTAATCCTGAGCAAGTACAGGCTGAGTGTGTGTGTGTGTGTGTGTGTGTGTGTGTGTGTGTGTGTGTGTGTGTGTGTGTGTGTGTGTGTGATCCTGAGCAAGTACAGGCTGAGTGTGTGTGTGTGCGTGCGTGCGTGCGTGCGTGTGTGTGTGATCCTGAGCAAGTACAGGCTGAGTGTGTGTGTTCTGTTCTAGGCTAGAACTCCCTGCACATCCAATTCAGTCAATTTATGAACACATAATTTGAGAAATTAGTCTGATTCATATGGGAATCAGAAACCAGACGCTGACTGGACAAGAGGAGGAGCTGGGGATGGAGGAGGGTTATTAGCTCCTGAGAAACGCAATAACTTCTGATAATACTGAAGGACCTTATGGATTCTGTGATAGGTGTCGTATCCCTGAAGAGATCAGCTGATGCGAGCTTGAGATTACAGCTGATACACTGGCACTGAGAAACAATGTGCAGTTCATGATAGATCATTAGTTCTTAATAGAAATAAACATCATATGTAAATCTAACAAGTGCATATAGTGTTAACTGTGTAACTGACTTCCATCAGTGAGTGGTGAATGTGGTCAGCACATTAATGGTGAAGTAAAAATCTTTTAATCAGTACTCTTGGCCAATTCCCTAATACTTAGGCTTACTTTTAGGATAAAGGCCCCAGCAAGTGCTGTCCTTTTCGTTTTGATGTGGCAGTGTGTCACTCGCCCATCTTGATAGGCTACATGAATGCATTTTTCTCTCATGAATGACCTGTTATCAATTTAAATAGCTCTGTACTCCACTTTTTTTGTCCATCCAATGTTCATTTTCCCCATTGTAAGACTTGGATTAAAAAGTGATTTTGAACTGTCACGTCTAGTGAAGTGCCATGCGCGTGCACGCGAAGGGAGTCGACACCGGCATGCATCTCGCGATGATCGGTTCTGCTCATCTCAAACAAGCCTATTATCGAGTATGTCCCTCACTTTACAAAAAACACATATAGCGAGCGCACGCATGCTCTACATGAGACAGTCTAGTAGTGTGCTTGTGCATACTTTCACTGCGTGATTTAGTTTATTAAAATACGTTATGCAATTCAATATTTCTTACTCAATATTTAAGATAATGGCAAAAATACCTCTGTATGTCTTTTATATTTATATACTTTAATATAGTTAATCAATATCACACGAAGAGTGGCGTTTTCTCTCTCTCTAAATATCAGCACGATTACAACTGTGATATTGCTTTTATACAACAGATTAATAAACAAGAAGATAATATTAAGTGACTTACTTTTTAGACACAGCATTGCCTGTTTTTGCTTCACTTCGCCAACGAAAATAGTTCCAAACAAACACACAGGACTGTTCTGCGAGCAACACAGCAGTTTCATTACTGAATGAACGAATCGTTTGAATGAATGATTCAGTGACTCGCTCATTACGACAGTCTGCGTCCATGTGCATACTATCCGCCCTATCTGCCCTAAATAGTATTGACAATTACTAATGTCACATACTATTTAGGATGTATGCACATTGGGACGCAGCCGCAGGCAAATGCTTCGTTCCTGAATGAATCAGCCGTTTGAATGAATCGGTTGAAACTCAATGACTCGCTCATTAACAGAGATTTGCTGCCACCTACTGGCGGCTTTAATTTAACAAAGTAAAGTAAAAACATCAATTTCTGTATTTGTAACTGCAGGTTAAATGCATTCATGTCCCTCTGAGCTTCATTAAACAGTGTAAAAGCATTTAAATCCGCTTCTGTTTCCTCACAGCACAAAGATTGATTTTGTTGATACTGATTTCATTTGATTGTTAACAGTCTTTGTATCTTATTATTCAAACAGAATTTGATTTAATGTAAGAATTTGACAATTTGCATTGAGTTAAGGCCTTATAAAGGAATGCCCATAAAAGGTAAAAATCAATTTAATCTTATTGAAAAATATGATTTCTGTCCCTGCTGCAAACTGACCACTTATCAAAAAAAAATTAGGAGTCAGCTGTCCTAAACCTGCAAAGGTACCAACACAATAAAAGCACTCAGCAAAATATCGTTTAATTATCTTTGTGTTCTTCTTGCACACTGTATACTAGCAAAACATTTTTACACCCAGACGAATATGAAATTGTGAATCTGAATGAGCCAGCAGGCGAAAGGAAAGCAGCCATTCTGCGATATTTTAAGTTATAAAAGTTAAATGTCCACTCACTGTGAACTAGTTAGTGCTTTTCTAAAGGACATTTGAGATGCTCACTATCTGTGTTTCCATCCAAAGTTGCGAACTGAATTTATGCACAAATATGGGAATATTGAATAAGAAAACATGCCCATAAACTACGATCGAAGCAAATTCACGTGACTTTGCGATGGGATGCATGATTGGACTAACCAGATCTCGTCGCACAGCATCGGTTCTGAAACTCAGAGCAAAGTCAGTGTTTCGGTATAAATGCCTTCCAGAACTGACACTGTTCCCAAACAGCAGTGTGTCTGCGCGCTCTGAGACAGAAGTATTTATATACAGTGACTTTTCTTAAAAACAGTTATTCTACATTATATCTATATCTCGCTTCTGGAAACAAACGTTGTTGCATTATTTTCCTGTTATCTCTGTAAAGCTGCTTTGAGACACTCTGTATTGTAAAAAAAACACTATAAATAAATGACTTGGCTATGCATCTTTGTTTTCTGTATTTATAGCCTATCTGGAAATAACGATTTTGTTCTCTTGGATGGAAACGCTGCTTTTTTCGCAAAATGTTTTATGCGATATTCCAATTTTGTGCATAAATTAAATTCCCACCTTTGGATGGAAACAGCTGTTTTCACCAACAGGCAAAACTGGTGAGAATCTGAGTGCATCAGTACAGGAGTTCAACAATCAGTGCAAATCAAGACACCACAACACCAAACACACTAGAAAGCTCTTACTTTAATATAATTTGACAGGTTCAGCATAAGACACACATTCATAGAAGAAGACAGAAACACCACATGGATATGAACAGAACTACAGCTGTACAAGAGTGTGTAAAACAGCAGAGAACAAACTCTACAGGTCATTTACATCAGACATCTCAGACTCATCAACAGTCAAAGATCTTTATCCAAATAATCACACACGTGTTTTTGACATTAAGTGTGACAGCACAGAATACCAGGGAAGTGAAACAGCGGATCTGAGTGTCTCACTCAGGTCCTTGCGCTGATGTCATCAGTGGTGTGCGACGGCCTGTGGGTTGTAGACGGGCGGCAGGACTCTGCGTGAGTTTGCTTTGACCCACGGGTGCTCGATCACGCTCCTGAGCGGCAGACGCATGGAGGGACTGTGGCGGAGCAGCTTCGAGATCAGGTCACGAGCGCCGTCAGAAACCACTTTAGGAAACTGCAGATCCACCTGAGACGCACACACACACACACACACACACACACACACACACACACACACACACACACACAGGGTATTCAACAAACATCGAGGACAAAAGCTACAAAATAATAAAAAAGCAGTCAAGAATACTTTGCATTCTCAAAAGCTTGAAAATAACAAAACTTAAGATTTGAACTCCTGAAAATAAATGTTATTAAATCATCATAACCTCCAGAATTTATTGGGTCATTTAAAATATTAAAGCACATTACATATTAACAATACTTGGGACGTGCACAAGTTCTTTGAAGTGATAAAATATATAACAATCGACCATGATTGTGTGATATGAGTTTTTGCAGAAACTTAATTTCAGTAACAACTAAAAATGGAGACCTCACTTTAAGTTTTATAATAATAACAACAACTTGAACAATTGTGTTATTAAAATATTAGAAAAAAAAATTAATGTAAATTACTGAAAAGAATGTCTTTAAAAATCTGTCAATAATCCTCCAATCTGACTTCAATACCCAAAGGTGACATGTTTAATAAACGTATTAGGGCAATTAAAAAAAAAAAATATATATAGACTTGCTGTCAAACGATTAAAATATGTAATCGAGATTAATCGCATTAATGTCATAGTTAACTCGCAGTTAATCGCACATTTTTATCTATTCTAAATGTCCCTTGATTTCTTTTTGTCCCATTATTTTTTCTCATTTTAAAGCTCTCATCAACATGGAAAAGTGGATCGGCTTGCTTTGTGCAAATGTTTTTTTTTATTGAAAACAGCATGGGCATACACTGCAGTGTTCAGTTTCACACTAACATTCTCACTCGCAGCAAATAATGGCATCAGAGACTTCGCATCAGCTGTGTGTGTGCTTGGCCATCCAGTGGTGTTTCAGACTGGACGTGCTGCGATGATCGCTCAGTTCACAACGACGAAACACACACATCACTTTGGTCTTGTCAAGGAAACCATTTGCCAACTTTTTAAAAGTAAACTTTCCATTCAGAATCTTATTGGCATCCATTTCGGCATCTCACGCTCGCCATCCACTCAAAACGTAGCGTTACTACACTTCGGCCGGCTCGCGAGCCCAAACAAGTGTGTGCGGCGTGCCTGTTGTGTTGTGTCCGGTCTAGCTAGATCTGGTGTGGTGTTGTAGTTTTTCTAACGTTACTAGTTGTTGCAACAGCATGTGAAAAAAACGACAAAGTTTGCTAGGCCAAAAAGAACGTTAATCTCACGAAAAAAAAAAAAGATAGGCCGTACGCATCTGTCAATCATCCCCGCTTGCTATTTAGGGAACGAACCCAGCGCTATGATTGGTCGAACTCTTCTTCTGCTGTTGCTTGAGGACTGCGCGTGCACAGAGACGTCACCAGGTTTTAGCGTAGTTTAGAGTGACGAATCGTACCAGCGTACTTTGAAGTCAAAATGTGTACAGGTTGGCAGGTCTGCACACGGTGCACTGTTCACCATGATGCTTTTAAATTGCTTGAAATATGATTGAAATCACTTAAAAAAAAAGCAACATGTGGAGTCATACAGACTACATAAATCATCAGAGTGTTATAGTTGGGTGCTTGGCACATGGTGAGACTTGTTTTTGTAATCAGGCTCTCGATTTGTATAAAAATTTGGATTTAGATTTATCGGCCAATGTATCGGTTATCGGCTTTCAAACATAAAGAAATATCAGGCATATTTTCATATGGGTGCATCTCTAGAGATAAGAGGCAGAGGCAGACCTTGGTGATGCGCTTGTACGTCTCGGTGTGGCTGGCCGTCTCGAACGGGGGGTTTCCCACCAGACACTCGTAACACAGCACGCCGATACACCACAGGTCCACCTTCTCATCGTGTGTGTGTCCCTCGATCATCTCCGGCGGGAGGTAGTCCAGCGTGCCACACATGGTGCGGCGTCTGAAACACACACACACACGTTCAAAGCACTGCATGATCTTGTAACGGTCGGTCAGTCAGTTCATTTTATCTGTACTGTTTCTTTGTATCATATTGTAAAGTGACCTTGAGTTTGTAGAAACGTATTATTATGGGGTGTGTGTTACCGTAGCGACGGCGCATGGACGGACCAGCCGAAGTCTGCGATCTTGAGTTCTCCCCTGAAGCCCAGCAGGAGGTTCTCAGGCTTGATGTCTCGGTGGATCACCTTCTTCTCGTGACAGTAGTTCAGAGCGTCCGCCAGCTCCTCCATGTACTGGACACACACACACGTTCATTTTGCATGAAAAGATTGTATTTATGTTTTTCTTTATAAAATTTCACATATTGTATTTAAATAAGTCAAGCATTTTTCAAGTACCTATTCGTAAATACGGAAGTTTTCAAGGGTTTTCCCAGGACTTAAATTTCAAAAAGTAAAATCCAAGTACATTGAGTGTCTTGAACGAACCCTGACAGACCATGATAGCAGTGTGTGTGTGTGTGAGAGATCACTCACGGTGGCGGTGCGCTGGTCATCGAAGCGTCCGCAGCGCTGAAGCTCCTTGTACATCTCTCCGCGCGGCGCGTACTCCAGGATCAGATACACACGCGAGTCGTCGTAGAAGTAGTTGTAGAACTGCAGGATGTTTGGATGCCTGTACACACACACACACACACACACACCAGGATCATATCATAACCAGTGTTAATTTTGTTGACTAATAATGTCATTGTCGTCAAAGACATTTTTTCACAGACAAAAACGAGACGATAACTTTGAATGACAAAAATTATGACGAAAATCTATTGACATTTTTGTCAACAAATAAAAACTAGATAAAATGTTCAGTAGGGACAATTTTAGAAGAGATCCAGTCAGAACTGATGTCACGTGCTGATCTACCCGGCGGGGAACGAGTCGTCATGCGCTTGATGCCCTTTCATAAAACGTTATCTAAAAAAATGCAAACGTCTGGGAGAAAGAGAAGAGCAGACATATGGATAGATCTGAATAAGAGTGACAACGCAAAAGAGCGCTGTATTCGGTACGGTTTTCTGTGTGCGCACATGCACACAGAAGCTACACAGCGTGCCAGCCCTGAACTGGGCTCTCTTTCACATCAGATCCGCACATTCAGTCTTAGTGACGTAATAAACCTACAAACAACAAAAGAAAAAGAGAAAAGCATTCTTAATAAGGATTAATTAACTTTAATTAATACAGTATGTCTGCTTAAAAGGATGATGTATGCAAGTTGTTATAAAAAAAATGCATATATCATTCATTGAAAAGAAGACCGTGTTCTACTTTAGGAGAAGTGGTTTTATTTAATGAAGATATTTTTAACGTCACAGCAGTTAATCTGTGTCTGTATTGCATGTTCAAGGCTAATAGATGTGAGTATATAACGGGTTTGGAAATTCTCAAGAAAAATTCAAAATGAATGCATTACAATTAACTAAACCCATTAGATTTTAGTCGACTAACTCTACTGTAGATTTAGTTGAATAAAATCTTTTTGCATTTCGTCGACTAAAACAATTCAGATGACTAAAATATGGCAAACTAGATGGCATTTTAGTCAAAAGACTATGACTAAAACTTGACGACATGAAGGAATAGCATTATCAGCTCAAACACACACACACACACACACACCTGAGGTGCGACTGGATCTCGATCTCTCTCCTCAGCTGATGCTCGACTCCCTCCTTCTCCATCTGAGACTTGAACAGGACCTTCAGCGCCACGACGGCCTTCAGCTTACGCTCTCTGGCCAGATACACGTTCCCGAACTTGCCCTTTCCCAGCGGACGCCCGATGTCGAAGTCTTTTATGGAGAACTTCCTGGAAGAGCAGTTATTATTAAACACACTGATGTTCTTCCTCAGTGTTTCGGTCTTGCTTTCCAGTACAAACATCTAAACGCTCTTAAATCAAGATACTGATCAAGTGTAACTTCATATTCACACAGCAGTTTTACAGTGAACTCACTTTGAGCTCGACTTGACTGGAACTCTCCCAGGACCTGAAAGAAGACTATATCTATCAGCAATCATGGTTTAAACAATCACATGCAACCAAAATAGTGTTTTAGTACGTCTGTGAGAATTAAGATAATTTATAATCTAGTGCACCAAACAGTTTCACCCGCCACACAGTAAAGTATCTTTGAAAGAAGGTCAAACCACCTGAACAGCCATATTGCCATCATCCACATCTTTATAGTTAGTTTATAAAGAGGGTTTGTTCATGGCACATTCTCAAGGTTTTACCTGAAACAGTGTGTGTGTCTGGATTCATCTCACCAGCAGTCTGAAACACACACACACAACATGAGCATCAGACACACAGCAGTGACGTAGAGCTGGAGAAGAGCACGTGATCTCTGTAAGTTAAACTGCGCTATGACTCGCTAAATTAATATATATAACATGTCATTGTTTGTGTCACCTGTGTTTGCAGAGCTCTGGGTTCCCTGTTCTCTTTATTCTGATTAAAAGAAACACAAAAATATCTTAAACTCAACACACACTGAACAAGTAAAGCACGTCCATCAATAAAAATAAGACAACCCTGAAAAAATAAGGCACTTATGTCAATAAGAATAAGACAGCTCACATATGGGTAACTTAACCAAAAGAAATACAGAAGTATTACTAATATATAACATCTGAGTTAATTTAGTACGTTACTCGTAGTTTCACTCGGACAATGACGCTTAAGACCTTGACTTGATACAGATCAATCCCTCCGCTACACTAACATCTCCTACATACACATATATATATATATAAATGCATTAATACTGAAAATAAATGATCTATATGCGATTATTATACCTGCATGATGAAGATTGCTCTGTTGTTCTTGTATCTGCGGCTCAGCTCTTCCGTTTAACCGCCTGGATTTAAAATGAAACCCAGCTGTTCTGCTATTGGCCCAACCACCGTAAACTTATCGCTGATTGGCCTGTTAAAGAGAACATTCATTGGGCCGCGACCTGCCAATCACTTTGGCCCCGCCTCAGAGCTTTTACACAAACAGCGGCAGTACCAGACTGTACATATTCCTATTACATATTATATTATATATATTAGACATTCTCTGATATTATACACTTTCAGATCATATGATTTAAAACTGTGTGTGGAATTAAAATATATATATCTATTTCCTGTACATTTATACCTGTACTCAACATAAATGTATATATTACCATTATTGAATATTTACTGCGCCGCGAAATCCCATTTCCGACACAGACAACAATGCTTTAATATATTAGATATAAAAAGTCGAAAGTATAAGATACTAAGACATAGTTTAGACATTAATAGTCGTCACTTCATAATTATTACTTTTTCTATTTTTCAACATTAAATATCATCATTTTGACATTTTAAATCACAATTTTTACTTTTTGTGAAACAACCCAGGTGAAAAAAGAGTCGTATTGTTAAATGCATTAAACATGCATTATAGTATATGTGTATTGAAATAAAAACATACTCAAGTACATTTTTAATACATTTAATAGTACACCTTTTTTCATGTTACAGAAATAGGCTTCAATAAATATATATGTGTACATCTTCTTTGTATAAAATCCATATTAAGTCCTCAAAACTCTAATAGACAACAATGCACACAAATTCACTGTGAAAATGTACATTTAATTCCTTTCTAAAACACACAGAACAGTGAAACGGCTACAGATCTCTCCATATCTCCAGCTGAAGAGTTAATGTGAGTAAAACACTGAGGAGAACACGGGACGTCTCTATCTGGCCGACACACTCTTGATCCAGTGTTTTCTTCTGCAGGGTCTTCATGTCCTGAAGAATCTCACGCTGACTTCAGTGAAATGAGCAAAAAGAACTCGAAGAGCGCTGGAAACACACTGTCTCACACACACACACACACACACACACACACACACACACACACACACACACACACACACACACACAAAATGACGAATTATGACTATATTCTCCATTCAGATGAAAAATGTCCATTTTCAATACATTAACCATTTTAATATACCAAAGCATGTGTAGAAATAATGCATTTATATTTTACAATCATGCATTTGTTGGACACTTGTTAGTCAAAACTATTTTAGCTACAGGAAAGCTTATAATACTTATAAAATGGTTTTAAAGTGCCCCTATTATTCTATATTAAAGGCTCCTAATGTTGTTCAGTTTCTCCTACAACAGCTTCACATTCATCCAGATCAAAAACACTTTAATGTCCTCATAATCTCCAGTGCAGCGTCAGCTCTTTCCTCTCAGTGTCTGAAACGCTTCAGTCTCTCTAAGCCCCGCCTCTCTGAGAGCTGCTCTGCTGTGATTGGTCAGAAAGCAAACGCTCATTATCATATCTGAATCTCAGCTCTTGATCTCAGTGATACGAACAGTAACGATGGCGTGGGTTTTACCGGATCAATCTCAGAAAACAGCGTCTTCTCCACATGAACAACACGAACCAAACTCTTCCAGTCTCAGATACACTACAGGGTTTGAGGGCGGAGCTAAGAGACGCTGCTCAGCCAATCAAGACCACAGGCTGGGATTATGCTAATTAGGTACAAACACTAATTAGGAAGTGAGACTGAATTACTGACGACTCGTTTCAGTTCAGAATCACTTCTTTCTTTTGGGAGACAAAAACTCCATTTATCTGCATCTTTTACATTCACAAACAGCTTTAATACACACTGCATGAGAGGGAATATTTGAACAAGCATAATAGGGCACTTTAATACTAATGAATAAAAATGTGTAAGGAGAAGACGGACCTGCAGAGGCTGAATATGATCCAGTAGGTCCAGCAGGGCCATTGCTGGAACACAAAGAAGGACAAACTGACGCAGGCGCTGGAGTGAGAGACCAGAGCTGAGCCGACGTTCAGGAGAACACCTCAGCCAATCAGAGACATTTAGAGAAACACCTCAGCCAATCAGAGACATTCAGGAGAACACCTCAGCCAATCAGATGAGACACTCAGAGCAGAGATGAATGGTTCAGTACAGC